>JAUPMV010000009.1:8606250-9137434 GCA_030848855.1 Branchinecta sandiegonensis
AGCTTGACAGCGCTACAGAAGGTCTTCCTGTTGGGCTGGGATCTGTGCCTGAACTTCAAGCAAAGCTTTCTCCTGCGTCAGAAGAATTGTATCCTTCAGAAGATAAGATTAGTACCGGATACCTCGGCATAATGAGTGATGGTGGCAGTGATTCTGACATGGACGACCTTCTTGAACTCACCGGTTTTGAGCTCAAGCCCATCCGTCCTTTTTTGGAGCAACTCTTGGACGAAATATCCGGTACTATCGACTCGCGTAGACGGTATACACCGTCAGTTCATGTACGGTTTCCGTCAATGCTTGGAGGCGTGTTGCGTCCGGCGTTAAAAGACAAGTCCGAACGTGAGAGGTTTTACAACTCGCCAAGAGTCAAGTCGAGCATTAAACCTTTCGACTTTACGACACCGTCGCCTGATGCGATGGTCACTATGAGGAGATTAGGGACTCAGCTTGGAGATAGGTAGTAGTACTAGTTTCTTTGTGATATTAATTTCGACGGATCATAGGATGTGTTCCAGCCTCCTACCAGTAGTTACTAAAGATGTCACTGTAGTTCCAGCATGTTTACTTATTCAAGCCGGGTCGAACGACTGAAAGTATGAGGGACTTAGGGACAGAGCGGGTGGATAGGTGGTAGTAATATTTATTTTGTTCGATAAATTCCAACGTATCGTGAGGTGTGTTCCAGCCTCCTACCGTTGTTTACGAAAAGATGCCACCGTAGATCCATCATGTTTATTTATTTGTTTATAGAACAAAGAGGGTTCTTTGATGTTTTTCAAGCAGGTTGAATGACAATGGTAACCTTTAGTTTGCTATTAGATTCGTAAGAGATCTAAACACTCCCATGCTGGTTAGATTGTAACTGTAAACCAACGTATTCTTTAAGGCTATTTTGGTCGCCGCATTACTTTTAAGTTTAATTGCAGAGGGCTGAGATACGATAATTCTGTTACCCATCACATATTCACTTAGAGCGTGTTCCATCCTACTTACCGTAGTTACTACGCATGAAGTCACGAATTCTGGCTTTTTTTCCGACAAGGCTGGAACGATTTTTATGGCACTTGCAGCCTCTGGCTCAAGTGCCATATACCGATCACAATTCCGTCTGTCGGTCTGTTGGTCGGTCCGAGTTTTTTGTCCCACATATCCGAGTTAGGGTACTTCCAGATGTGCTAGGACAATGAAACTTGGCAGGAATATCAGGGACCCGACCAAACTAACCTGGAAATAATCAGTTTCCCGATCCGACCATATGGGGGGGAGTGGAGGCGCTCGAAACTTGAAAATTTAGGGCATTTTGTCACACTTTTTCGAGTTAGGGTACTTCCAGATGAGCTAGGACAATGAAACTTGGCAGGAATATCAGGGACCCGACCAAACTAACCTGGAAATAATCAGTTTCCCGATCCGACCATATGGGGGGGGAGTGGAGGCGCTCGAAACTTGAAAATTTAGGGCATTTTGTCACACTTTTTCGAGTTAGGGTACTTCCAGTTGTGCTAGGACCATGAAACTTGGCAGGCATATCAGGGACCCGACCAAACAAACTTAGGAATCATCAGTTTTCTGATCCGACCATTTTGGGGGGGGGGGTGGAGTGCAGGGGAATCCGGGAAACTAAGAAGTGTGTAACTTTCGAACGGATGATCGGATTGTAATGAAACTTTTCATAACTGAAGAGAATATATATCTGTAATGTCCCGTTTAAAGTCTTGACCGGATTCGGTAGCCAGGGGGAGTTGGGGGGGGGAGGGAGACCGGAAATTTCAAGAAACGGTTAGAATGGAGAGATCGGAGTGAAACTTGCTGGGAAGAACAAGCATCTGCTCTAGATAAGTCCTTTAGACCATTGTACTGGATCCGGACACTTATGGGGGGGGGGGGGGGGTCCCGGAATTCCGGTGATGGTGGTTTCGGGGATTTTCACGATGAAACTTGGCAGGCATATCAGGGACCCAATCAAACTGACTTCAAAATAAAAATTTTGTCGATCAGATAATGGTGGGGGGAGTGGAGGGAGGGGGAAGCCGAAATTTCCAGTCATGTGTAATTTTGGAATGGGTGATCGGATTCGAGTGAAATTTAAGAATTGAACAGAGGACATTTCTCCGATGATTTTTTTCATATCCGGACCGGATCCGGCAACTATTGGGGGGGGGGCGGAAAATACGTGACCCGTTTAGAATGGAGGGATCGGGATGGAACTTTGTGGGAAGAATAAACAGATGCTCTAGGTAAGTCATTTGCTGAATCGGATTGGCTACGTGCACCGCGGGGGAGCTAGGGGGGGGGGGGGGTGGACCGGAAATCTCGAGAAACGGTTAGAATGATGGTATCGGAGTGAAACTTGCTGGGAAGAACAAACATCTGGTCCATGTAAATCTTTTACATAATTTGACTGGATCCGGACACTTGAGGGGGGGGGAGGAGGGGGTTTCCCAGAATTCCGTTTTTTAGGGGGATTTTCACGACGAAACTTGGAAGGCATGTCAGGGACCCGGTCAAACTGACTTGGAATAAAAAAAAAATCCTCGATATGATAATCTTGGGGGGGGGGGGAGTTGAGGGAGGGGAATCCGGAATATTGAGTCATGCGTAACTTTGGAACGGGTGATCGGATTCAAGTGAAATTTAATAATTAAACAGAGGACATTTTTCTCTGGTGACCTTTTTCATTTCCGGACCGAATCCGACAATTATTGGGGGGAGGCGGAAAATACTTGACACGCTTAGACTGGTGTGATCTGGATCGAACTTCGTGGGAATGACAAACAGATGCTCTGGATTAATCATTTACAGAACCGGATTGGCTCCGGTTATTGTGGGTGGAGTTGGAGGAGGGGGGGGGGGTCTGGGATTCCGGTGATCGCGCGTTCCAGATGTGCTAGGACGATGAAACTTCGCTGGAATATTGGAGACTCAACAACATTTGCTTAGAAATTGCTACTTCCAAAATCCGATTATTCCTTAAAGTACCAATCTTGACCGCAAAGTAAAAAAAATACTTTTAAGCAATATATGCATTTTCATGATGCCCATCAGCCCATTAGCAGTTTTGCCTCAAGGGTTTTGCTTACAAATGAAGTTCCAGCTCCCTTAGAGTGCGCATCTCAACCCCAAAAGTCGAAACTTACTTTTGATCAATCAAATCATCTTGACCCATGCAAGTGCCATATGAGCTTACAGCTCTTGTTCTATTTTCCAGCAGGATACCATGCCACGGTCAAATCCAACCAATCACGTTGCAGAGATGCGTAGTTACTACGCTTACCACGCTCTCGAGCATGGTAAGCAAATAGTAACTATAAGTTACTATTTCGAGAAGGTTGGAACGGTCAGCGTAGTAACTTTTCGTGAGGATGGAACGGAAATGGTAGAAGGGTGGAACACGCTCTTAAATAGGCTTGACCCGATATTCACGAAGAAACATCACGTTTATCTTCTTGTTTAAATTCAACGGTTCAGTTGTAGAGCTGTCTTGTCGGGACGCCATCCATTTTCTCAACGTCCTACTAGAGTATAATAAAAGAAGTATATTATAATTAAAAAGAAAATACAAAACTAAGGTTGCGTTCCAGAATTGAACGATTGTTAACAAATTGTTAACAGTTGTGAACTTTTTGCGTTCCAGGTTTCTGATTTCGAAATATAAGCTCCGCCCACCTACAATTTCCGTTTCAGAGCTTAACGATTGTTAACTGTTTTGTAACGATGGTTGGTGAGCATCGTTCGGAAAAGTTAACAATTGTAGAGTTGGGAAAAGTTTACGATCGTTAAAGCTGCATTTAGCTCCGCCCCGAAGTAAAGTTAACGATTGTTAACAATTGTTAAGTTTCTGGATCGCAATCTAGGCTATCTTTCCGGTTAAACTTAAAATTGCGAACATTCCAAACAGAACAAAATGTCGTATAGGCTGCGCTTTGTTGTTGTGTTGTTACAGCACACCTAGTAAGATCAGATTAGTGTTTAATGTTGCAAGACGGGCTAGTCCTTTCATGCTGCATAGTTCGTCTGTTATATTCGCATATACTGCATAGTTCGTCTGTTATATTCGCATATACTGCTTATATTCGCATAAACTTCATACTGCATAGGTCGTCTCTTATATTAGCAAAGGCCATGTTTAGGCCCTAGCTAACTAAACTGGCTAACAGAGATCGTAAGTTTCTGCTGACTAACCCAGATCGATTTGATATAGCAGAACCTGACATGATGACCCATGGTTTGCGATCAATCTGGGCTGGAAGACACTTACAATCAGACTGATTGCTGTCTGTGGCTGAAACATAAATCATCTTTGAGTAGCGTATTTAGTATTAGTAAATTGAGCGTTTGTACCTCTGATTCGTGCCTTGCGACTTCCCAGCTCTTTTTCTTTAGGTTAGGTACTTTTGTGTAGTTGTGAATAGTTCCGTCTTCTGTACCTTTTCTGAGGTTCTCATGGATGTTGGAAGAGACTTTTAGCTCTATGCACTGAGTCGCCGTAGTAGTACGGTCGATCTCGAGTTTAACCTGGAACAAATTGCAATAATTTTTGACCCTGACTTAATAACAGAATTAGCTACAACATATCCCAAATCTAAAGTGCACTGTGCACCAAGTGCATATTTGACGGTGCTAAACGGATAAGTCAGCTACATTTTATTCGAGCTATATTTCGGCCCTTCTTGGCAAGGGTCCTCTTCAGGCTCAACCCGCTCAAGCTGGAAATCATATTTGATGGTGGAAAACGGATACGTCAGCTGAATTTTATTGGAGCTATATTTCGGCCCTTCTTGGCAAGGGTCCTCTTCAGGCTCAAAACCGCTCAAGTTGGAAAGACGAACTTGTGGGAAACATATTCCTGTGAAAATTAACTTGTGGAAAAACAATGAAAGATTCTTCCTTAAATATCTGATCAGTAAATGGCAGGTATTTAAGGAAGAATCTTTCATTGTTTTTCCACAAGTTAATTTTCCAGCTTGAGCGGCTTGAGCCTGAAGAGGACCCTTGCCAAGAAGGGCCGAAATATAGCTCGAATTAAATGTAGCTGACTTATCCGTTTTGCACCGTTAAATATGATTCACAGTTAGCTTGGGCCGTAGGAACATCTATCACCAAGTGCATAAGTGCACTTATATCCTTTTTATGGATGTTTTGAAAAAGAAATAAGTCGGACGAACTGTGGTTGCGAAACATATTTTTGGGCATCTTTGGCCCACAGGAATCGTTTCCGATTTTCAGTTTCAGATACGTCTTTTTTATTTATTTTGTTTTCTATGTCAAAAATAGTTTTTTCGCGAAAACGCAAATGAGGCATGTTTATAATGTCAACTGACGCCCTAGAACTGTTTCTGGGGTCGTTTGGACCCAGTCAAAGACCATCTGCCCTTAACTAAAGGAAAAAAAAACTATTATGACATATCTTCTTATCTATCTGAATATACCGTCTTCTTTCTTTTTCTGATTTCTGGCCACGAAACTCATGAAAATGAAGTGGAAAAATCATCCAGTAAAAATGTTATGCACCGCCTAATCAATGGCAGTTCTTGAATAACTAGTGATCATTAACATCTTCGAAATTAATCTTTCAAGTCAACAGCATTAAAGCACAGCTCTTACTAGAAATGATTTTTTCCCTATAAAATGGACCAGAAAAAAACATTTTCAAAAATACCGTTACTTTCCGCCTGAAATTAGCGATATTCTTGTTGGCGCTTTTCGACTATGTCCAGCCTTCCTGCTCTCCGACGCGGCGGCTGGGCGCAAAACATTTGAAAACTGATCGCGACGTGGTTAAAAAGTGTGAAAACTAAGCAAATAAAAGAAGTAATAAACAAAAGCTTCTCAGGTCCTTATGTGTGAAAGAGTTGTCAGCAGAGGTTGAAGATCCCGGCAAACCTTTCGTTGTGGTCCGGGCAAAACTCGGCAAGGCCAAAAAAGCGCTAAAATTTCTTAGGCACAAAACGAAACAATGGAGAAAGGTGGGGATTTTAGTAGCTTATAATTCTTTATGGGAGCTAAGTATATTATAAAAGGCAGAATAAGCAAGAGGGGTCCTTTAAGATATAGTTGGGAGTCGCAAAACGGACGGCTTTGTAAGGCTTCTGCGTTATCCAGTCCGTCAAACCGGCTAGGGTATCAGAAACAAATAAGGCCAAGGTCATAGGTTTCTATAGGTAGCGTAGGGACGCTCAATTTCTGCAGATATAGGTGGACTTGATATCGCAGCGGGGAGTGCTGTGTCAGTCTTCCAAGTCCACTAGCCCAACCATCTGGGGAGCGGAGCGATGTGTGAGTTGTCCACGTCCTCTCTTCCAACCAAACTAGCAAAACCCAAACCGCCTGCGGTGGCGTATACAATCTAACTAAATTGCCTACCCCGTGTGGTAGAAATGTAAGGTCATAGGTTTCTGAAGGTGTCAAGGAATGAATATATTCTGCAGTAGTTGGATTGGGGAGTTCTTTGGGAGGCTTCCAAATTCTCCAGCCCAACTAAACTAGCCGCACCCAAATCGTATTGCTAGCATATACTGTCTAACATACTCCCTAAAAGTTGGTCTGTCTTTGTGTTTGAACTACGGTGGGCGGGGGGGGGGGGGGTATAAGTGAAACGGCCTGTTACTTCGGTGCTAAGCCATGAGTTCGCCCTGGATTTGGATGTAAGAAACAAGAAATCAGTAACGGCGAGGTTAAGATTATGATAGATGGTAGAGGCATGAATACTTTCAATAAACGCAAAACTCCAATCCACGCCTGGAAATTTAAAACACAACTGGAAATTTAAAATGGTACCACTTGTGTGAATACAAAAACGGTATGAAATCGTCAAGCTAAATTGGAGAGAACCGTACTATTCTTTACAAAATTTGAGAAAGGGGCTGATATGGCATTCTCGTTGCTGTTTTTAGATGAAATGCATACCGTGAGGTGGTATAAGATTTTGCGGAGGGGGGTAAAAGTATGGTTGTGGTATGGTTACAGATATACACTGGGGTAGGATGGCTCAGTCTCGACAGGCCAGGGGCCACTGAAAAGTTAACAAGTCAGTTGTCTTATACTCCCCCCCCCCCCCCCCCCCACTAGATACAGCGATATACTAACTTTCAGAGGATACCACACCGAAAGTGGTAGGTAACTTTCGGTAGAACTTAGACACTTCGCGCAGAGCCCCCTTTTACAGGGCACCGTCTGGTATTTTCATATTTTGATTAGAGTTTTTTCACTGCTGTAATATCTGCAGAAAATTTCGAATACAAGGCGAACTTAAAATCATATGTTTTGTGCCAGGTGAAAAAAATATAAGAAATAGTAAAACCATAATACGCGAAACTAAAAACGGACATAGAAATGAGTTTTTTAATTCAAAATAATCAAGAAACATCCCTCTTAGATCGCATTTCAAACACTTTGGTTTCTTCCGTGCTATAAAGCAAAAAAGACCTTTAAAATACTAATCCAAACATGAAAATATTAAATCAGAAATTAAAATAGACACGAAAAACGGGTTCTTGAAGCCAAACTGGTATAGAAACATGCTTTACATGCCGCGTTTATTTTTCAAAAAAATATAATATAGAAATGGTATTTCACAGGGCAAAACGGAGAAGTCAGCTACATTTTATCAGAGCTATATTTCGGCCCATCTTGGCAAGGGTCTTCTTCAGGCGCAAGGCTGAAGCCGGAAGGCTTGAGCCTGAAGAGGACCCTTGCCAAGAAGGGCCGAAATATAGCTCTGATAAAATGTAGCTGACTCATCCGTTTTGCACCGTCAAATATGATTCGCAGTCAGCTATGGCTGAAGGAATATCCAATATAAAAACGGAATAAAAGTGAAAAAAAAAATACTATTTCGCCTTTAGCTAGGTCAAAATAGTGTCAAAACCATTCGTATTGCAATTTGTTCAAGGCTAAGCTAGTAAATCTCGTAGATGGACTGTACTATAGATCGTTCGAACACATCACTCAGTTTCCTTCAATTTCTTTTACTTGTATGTTCATAGTGGTAGCTTGTTCGTGTATATCCAGCCGTACTGATTGTACTAACCAAGGGCAAGGGATATTAAATCGATACACCGTTTATTTCTCCCATCCACCTCCTATTCCTCATTACGGAATTGTTAAACAAGCTTTCAGTATTTCGCACCACCATTCCTGAGACTAGACAAAGACCATTCGCAGGCGGTGACAGGTATGGTATCTGTTTCCAGACACACGCCACGTTTAGACAAAGTTAAAGGACACCTCGCAGCATTTACTCTTTTATGTTCCATTGTCCTAAAATAGTTGAATGCTTAAAACTATGCTCTGCTTTTAATTACCCAGATGTTTTAAAGGACCCCTCGCACTATTTACTCTTCAACTTACTGTATCTTAAAATATTTGAATACCTTAAACTTAGGCTCTGCTTTCAACAAATAACCCCACGGTTTTGGCTGTTTTAAGCCTTTTCCGAGACCCGTTTACTTATACCGAAAACAGGGAAACAATTTACATAACCGGTTTTTCTTATGGAAAAACTTCTCGCAGACAACTGTCGACAGCGTGATACACAGCGGAAAACACGGCAAGAGAGAAAATCAGCGTGATTTTGTTAGAGGGGTTAGAATGTACCGTACGAAATTGGGGTCTCTGGACTTAGAAATATAGGAGTGATTACGGAAGTAGGTTGCGTTAGTATTATAGATCAGACAGGTCCTTTAAGGGTTTCTCCAGGTCCTTTGCCTTCTAGCAAAAACACGGAAAAATCGTGGCGATACGCATTGACTAGCGAAACACGGGAGATTCAGAAGTCGGTATTTTGTAGTTAGGGGGGGGGGGGTAAAATTACCGTATAGAACTCCAGTCGTCGAGTCTAAGAAGGGATGGGGCGATTGCGGAAGTAGGTTGGATTAGTATTTCAGGTACGCCGTTTCCCTTAAAGATGGAACCGGACTTTGTGGTATCACCGTGATTTGCCGTTATCAACAGAGCGCGCGTTAGACGCGTTTTCGGCGTTTCCATTACATCGCGTTTCGCATACTGTTTCTCCTGCAAGGCAGCACATAATAATAGCAACATTCTTGCATAAATATGTTTGCAGAAGTTCGAGGTTGTTCGCTGTCCTGGATTGACCCTTCATATTACCTGTCGGGGCATACTTCAATCCCGGGACTTTGTAATATTAAATAGATACCCGGAAGTGTTTGCGGTCCGTGTCCGTGTTGCGGTCGGTCCGAGTCCGTGTTTGCTACAGGTTCAGACGGATTTGCGGAATTGGAGACCTAAAGCGTATTCTCGCCGTCCCCGAGGAATCCCCGGGGAATCAGGTGGAACGGCGAGAATAGAGGGAGTCACTTCACGCGGACTCCGCGTACGGAAAACAACGAGAACACGGGGAATGCTTCGAAAATCGATTTTGTTCAGAAAACAAATATGCAGTTGACGAAATTAGTCTTGATCAACTTTATTCTTGGTTTTGTTTATTCGGATTGTTTTTGATTAATTTTACGTTGCACTAACACCAGCAAAAATTGATTCCACTCCGAATCTGAAAGGGAGTCCTTTTTATGATGGTGATGATAATCGGAGCATTCCCCGTTTGTGGGGACTCACGAGGATACGGGGAGTGAGTCCCCGGGACAAACGAAAAAGCGGGGACTCCTCAAAAGGAGTCCTTGGGGAGCGGCGAGAATACGCCTCTAGATATCTAAAGCAAGCGGATCCGTAATCAAATACAGAACTTGAAAGCTGTTTAAGGACCAGAAAGCCGGAGGAGAAAGCGTCTATTTTGTTTCTAACTGTTTGAAGAACATTTGCAGCAGCCGTGGCTTCAAATGGAGGAATCAATCAGCTACAGTCACGAATAAGCGATGTCCATGTCGGTGCGAGGGTAAGTTAGCTATTAATTATCTGTAATCAAGGGAGAGAGAGAGAGAGAGACTTTAATTTAAAAAAAGACTTTCACAGCGCGAGGCGCCGAATTAGCGCTTCACGTCAGGTTATTTATACACTTATCAGATAAAAACCGATCGTCAACGAAAAGCTGAGTCAACACAAAAAAATAATACACAAATCACTGGTTAATAAGGTTTACAAACGCAGGTATTAAACTCTTCCTGTATCTCTCGTGGATTGGTGGGAGAGGTTGAAGGGTGGGGACTTTCTGGGAGTTGGGTCTTAGGGACTTTCCCGCATCCCACCGGCTTGTAAAGCGTCTTTCACCACCTCTGAACAACTGCAATCTGGCCTTGTAAATCCTGAATTTGAACACATAGATGAAGAAACGGCCAGGATATGGCGGTCACGTATTTTTAGAACAATTGTGACGTCGCTACGGAAAAGTTGAGACGCTTTTAGTTTTAGATAAAATTAAATTTTATTACGGGGTAAGTAAAGACGGGGCACAGTAGAAAAATGAAAAAAAAGAGATAACAATACAACAGCAACAACCAAAATAAAAAAAAAATCACTAAACCGAAACTTTTGAAACTCCATGGGTGATTACAATTTTGATTCATTCTGATGAAATTTGTTGTCACTAAATCATTTTTGTTGAAGTTTCCCGGGACGAAGAAAATTCGCCCCAAAAACCTGATCGTCTGACGGAATTGTCAGCTCTCAGGCTCTCATCTCATGGCCACGCAGACGACAGCCGCGACAGTCTTCTTCTTTCTCTTCGCGACACGCGGCAAGAGCCGGGAATGCCTGTAGCCTACTCTGCCTGGGAATATGTCCGAAATGAAGGATCACGAAAGACAGGTGGAAAGCCGTTATGCGCACGGTAATTCAGTTGGCAGTTAGGTATTATCAAGATTAAAAAGAGGACATTTACACTTTATTTTGCGTGCATCTCAAAGAATGAGCGCTTCTTGGAGCATTAAGGCGTGGCGTGACGCCAATCCCACAAACGTCGTAGCCAGGGTTGCCACATGTCGCACGATAGTGTGAATTGTCACTCTATTTTATTTTTGTCGCTCTTGTCCTATGTAGGACTTAAAAATCACTCTATTTCAGAAAACGACCAAATTTGTCATTTTTGCAGCAGGGATTCCGACCAGAAGCAACTATTTCAAGTTTTTTACATGAAAGTAAAATTAAGATGTGTCATTTTTGCAGAGGCGATTCCGACCAAAAGTGAACATTTCATGAAAATAGATTTCACTCCGAATTCACTCGAGTTCACTCGCTGTTTCGGGCCAAAAGTTACTCTCTCAATATTTTTGATGTGGCAACCCTGGTCGTAGCTTCCGTCCTGGTTGTACTCTGGGTGGACTCCGCACATAATAAAGTGTCATAAAGCAGTGCTGATAGTGTCACGCTTAAAGTGCGAATACACGATCGTGATCGGGAGCTCCCGGACTGGAATTCCTGCCCGAGTTTTCGGCACCGCCATATATTTCAAACAATCAATGAAATTTAATTCCAAATAGCTTAAAGCTAGAAGAAAACTTAAGACTGACAATCATCAGTATTATTGGTATGAAACTATCCCGTTACCGTTTGGTTTTAGCCAAGACTCGTTCAGTTTGGGGATATTTGCGTAGCCGCTCATTTGGGTCTAGCCTTTTCCCTGGCGGAAGTAGGAGTTCACGTTGCGAGAGTTGGGTTAAAAGGCTTTCAGAAAACCCAGTGGCCGTTTGCGAAATCTGCTTCTCAAGAGATTCAAGTTTAAGGGAAAGGAGTGCGCGACTTTTGGATTCGTCGCGCAAGCAATTATAATACATATGTTAAAAAGCCAATAGTGTATGAAAACGCAGGAAATCCGTCTGGGAAATCTTGATCGTGTGTTCGCACTATTAGGTGCTATGGAAAATTTGATGGATGATGACTCACGAAGAATCCTTATTTTCTTCTTGGAACTGCCGGTCAGCACACGAGGCAATGAAACAAATGGTCTGTGCGGCATTCGTTGAAGGACACCTAGACCCGCTCATGAAATGAAAAGAAGAGGTTTTTCTTGCGCCAAGAGGTTGTTCTAAAGCATATTTTCTTGTTTCAGCCACCTCCGGGATTACATGTTCCCGTGGTGCAGCCCGTTATAGCCCGCGTGCCTACTGTAAGTGTTTCGAAAACGCCTGTGAAAGTCGTTCCCTCTACAAAAGGAGCAGTGGTGACAGGGTTTTTAGTCCCACCAGCTACGCCCGATAAAGGTAATTTTGCATTTTCACCTCTTAAAAAGCGTAGGGATTCGCATGGCCTCTTTGTTCGAAGGTCGACAAGGCGCCGTTTTGCGTCGCGAAACGCAGAATTTTGCGAAAGTGCAGAGGTGTGAATCAGGAAATTTGTTTGGGTCAGTGCAGGTCGACCTGGGGTCGTCCTCTTATCTCAGAAATTTGAATAGCACTTGCAGCCTTCGGTTCAAGTGTCATATAGTGTCGCAGCGCGTGTCGATCTGCTCTACTTTTTTTTAGTTTGGGCACTTTTACATACGCTATGTCGGCGAAACTTGGTACAAGTATAAAGGACCCGACTCAATGCTCTAAGGAATCTTCCTATCACAAAAAATAAACGGAGAAACAAACAAAAATGGGGTTTGTATAGGCGAACGAATATACTGAAATAAAAGGCGAATATTTCGGTAGGACAACCGCCTCCCTTCTTCAGCGCAGACAGAAAATTCCGAGGAAAAATCCAAAACGGCGATGAAGATCAACAACCAAGGAAACTAAAGCAAAGCAGAAAACCAACAAGAAACCGAAGACTAAAACAAAATTGGAAGAATTGAAAACCTAAAATAAAGACCCACTCACTCAGGTATTTACCTGCGAATAACGCAGGTATTGGATAACGAAATTATCTTTTTTAATCTTCCTTTCCGGGATCTGATCATCCTTGGAGTAGGGGGAAGATCTGTGATCTTGCGCCACGAGAACATAGTGATTCGACACGATTGGAACTTGGTGGTTTGTAGGAGCAGAGGCTCTACACATTCGCAGGCTCGGACCCGTATCCGGCCACTTATATTCGGGAGTTAGAGGCGGGTTCCGAAATTCATTCTCCACGCGTAGGGACCAAATGATTAGTGACAAGTATTTAGCTTACTGCTTTTGTTTTGTTTTTTTTCATAGTAATAAATCTTGATGAAATTGGGGTGGTAGAAAGGTCCGGTCCTTACTCATGTGCGATCTGTGGTAGTATGGATAAGAATTTGAAACATTTGTTGTGTGAATGCGAAAATTTGAATGAACTTAAGTTAGAAATTTTTGGAGTAGATGAAAGAGGGGTAGATGAAGAATGGATGTGTAGGATCATGGGAAATAGTTGTATACGAGTATTAAACAGTTGGCGAGGTTCTTATAGATATAGATATAGATATCGCTGTTATTCTTTTCGAACTATCATGGTTGCAATCCAAATTTGTCGAGATCGTCATATATACATGTAAACACTCATATATAAAGGTTCCTCAGGGTAGCCGTATCTCATAGGGATAGGTGCTTATAGGAGGTATTATTTTTGTTTGTTTGTGTTTATTTTTCATGTATTTGCCATGGCCTTTGGCTCTTAGTGTAAATAAATCTGATCTTACCTTATGCGCTTAATGTGTCACTATGTGGTCCGGGCCGGATCCGACCTCGGTGTAATTTTCAAAACGAATGGGTGATCTGACCCAAGCAATACTTAATGGGTGTTTCGAGCTTCACATATTTGTAAGGTTCTAACCCCATCCGGCGATGATGAGGGTGTGGAGGGGAAAATTATAATTATTATTATTAATTCGCACTCTTCAAAATTCCACGAAATTTATCTACACGATACTTCTCGGTTCCACCATGTTCTCGCAGTGCATTTTGTAAGCGTCGATTGATGTACTGGAAACGGCTTGGGACGAAAGTTGGTTCCAAGCCTTCGCAGAGCGATTTCCAAACTTCCGAGTAGATTCTTCAGATGTTTATTTATAAAGTCCAAACCGCATCCGACGATGGTGAGGGTGTGGACGGTAAAATTATGTGGCGTCCTCATTTGCTTTCTTGTACAATCTAGCCCAGCAAATGCCATATGAGCACTTGTTGAAAAAAAGAACCTGCTAATGCTTTCTTGCAACATCGGGGAAACCCTGGGCCCCAGGAACATACGACTGTTTTTTCATCTCTGCTGTAAACTTCGGAAAGGTGGACCTGACACGTTTTTGCATAAGGGCATTTAAATAAGGCAATGCTTTCTGTACAGTGAGTTCTTCTTCATATTGAACAAATGACAATCTTTTGATAGGTCGCTCGCCTGCATCCTCCACGGACGTATCGCGCTCTACTTCACCTATGGATCAATCTACGCCGTCCTCCGCTAAAGAATCTCCAGCTCCACCTGTACCAACCCCCGTGAAGTCGGGAAAGTGAGTAATCTTCCACAATCGAATGCAGAGGGGGGTTTCCGGAAGCTGGATAAGATTTGTTTTTGTCTATAGAATCTTCCCTACGCCTCTAGTTTTGGCTTCACCTTCCGCCGGCCCCCCCTTGATATTGACATTTCGAAACTGTAAGCTCACAGTGCTGAAAGCTGACAGATGATTTACCGCAGCGCTGCATGGCCTAGACCAGTGGTTCCCAACCGGTGGTACGCGTACCCAAAGTGGTACAAGAGACCCTTGCAAGGGGTACGCGAAGATCCCAAAATCATGTTAGTCAGTAGCTTTGATTCTCCCCCTCATCGTTTTTGAGTCCTCTGACCTAGTTTCAATATTGTCCTCAAGATCAGATACCCTATCATTTACGTGTATGCCTTATCATTGTACAACCAACATTGTCTTTTTGATGTTTTGATCTATGTAAAAAACAGTAAAACAAAGATTCGCGAAAAAAGGGGTACGCAACATTTCTAAACCTTGATTAGGTGTACGCGGAACTGAAAAGGTTAGGAACCACTGGCCTAGACCCTCCCTCCATGAATGCATTAAGCCCCATGTTACACCAAGAATAACAACATCATTGGTTCCTCATGAAAGTAAGAACTTCTAAAAGCACCAATAGAAAGAACAATTTGCGTAAAGCCCCATTCAGGAAAACTCGGCCGCATCCTTCCCCGAACATATGGCATCTATTTGAGACAGACTTTTCAACAAAGGTCCCCTACTAAAAGAAACTCCCTGTGTTCGGGACGTAAGACAAGTGGGGATCGTCGAAATTGTGCTTCAAGACTATTTACCTGATCATGATCTCAGATGCTGCAAAACAAGGATGATCCCAAGAACTCCTTTAGCCTAAGCTGACCGTGAATTCGATTGCAGGCTCATTTCTTCTCTGAAACTCTTGCCAAGAAAGGCCGAAATGTCGCTGGAGCATATCTTAGCTGACGGGTCCGTTAGCGCCATCAAATATGAGGCTTATTTTTTTCCATTCTCTTGTGTCACTGTTTCACCCTTCTAGAGTCCGTGACGCATTTGCCGTCTACCAAAAAGAGAGAGGAGAAACCAAAGACCATCTGAACCTGGTGGTGGTCGGTCATGTTGACGCTGGTAAATCCACAATGATGGGACACCTTCTCTACGACCTGGGAGAGGTATCTCAGAAAACCCTCCATAAGTATGAGAACGAATCAAAGAAGCTGGGGAAACAGTCCTTCGCTTATGCTTGGATCCTGGATGAAACTGGAGAGGAAAGGTAATAGTTCAGTTTGATTAAACTCCTCCTCTACTTTTCAATTTGGTATAAAAATCGAAAAATGATAAATAAATTTTCAGTAACTAATATAACTGTTAAAGGATCCCTCGCACTATTTACTCTTCAACTTACAGTATTTTAAAATATTTGAATACTTTTAAACTAGTCTGTGCTTTCAACAAATAACCTGTTTTAAGCCTTTTTCAAGACCCGTTGGCTTGTAGCGAAAGCAGGGAAACAATTTACATAACCGGTTTTTCTGATGGAAAAACTTCTCGCAGACAACCGTCGACAGCGTGATACACATCGAAGATAGCAAAACACGACAAGTGAGAAAATCATCGTGGTTTTGTTAGAGGGGTTATAATGTACCGTACGAAATTGGGGTCTACGGGTTTAAAAATATATGGAGTGATTATTGAAGTAGGTTGCATTAGTACTATATGTAAGACAGGTCCTTAAACTTGACCAGCTGCACAGGAATCTGTCGGTCGCCGCGTTTTCTCCGCATCACTGTCTTGTCCGTCTGTTTGAAGTGTAATCTGTTCGAAGTGTAAATTTGTATCATAATTCAAGTTGTGTTTCTTTTTTTTCTCTATGTATTTCACTATTTCTATTTTATAGAAGTCGGGAAATAAAAAAAATTCATTCATTCATCCATTATATAGTTTCATTCACTTAAAGCTCTGGAGAATGCTGGACGGCTGTACTGAGCAGCGCGACCCTAACACGCTTTTAGGGCATGGGGGCTTTCACTTTGAGGCTGCAAGACTCTTCCTTGTGCTCACGTCGCGTACGGTCTGCGTCGGCCCCTTCACACTGCTAGGGCTTAAGTTTCAGTTTGTTTAACAAAAAGCAAATCATACACTGTAAAATAACTACACCCTAAGTGAGCACTGCCCGTAACGGGTGACAGTATTCATTCGTTTGTCAAGGAAAGAAATACAAGGAGAAAGAAAAGAAAAAAGAAAAGAAGAAGAAGGGAAAAGAGCGTTCCGTCTGCATGCAATTCTGATGAGGACATGACATTAATATATGCGGGGTGTATTATATTTGTACGTTAATAATAATTTTATTTTTCACCCATCAAAAAGCACAGGGCAAAGACGGAGTAGGAATAGTGAAAGAAAGAAGAAGGAAACACTATAATAAGAGGAAAACAAACAAACATTGAGACTACGACAACATTACCTATCTACAGAACAAACCTGTTCTAGAAGAATGCTCTTCCATTCGTGCTTAAAGTTTAACTAAAAAGCCAACTTATATTTGTGTCATTTAACTGAATACATTGAATTGTTTGGATTCTGCAAAGGTAATTTTTTTATTTTTCCACTATGTACTCTATGACATTAAGAATATGTGCGGTCGTCCCCACAACGAAAATTCTACTATGATGCGGGAAATTCTAATCTCGACACAAACGTGGCTTTTCAGTGGGCAGTGGTGAGATTGATGAAGATTGCTTAGTGCCTGAAAAAGCCATATATCTTTCTCTTAAGGGATACAAGCGCATAGAGGTACCACAAATCACACGGAAATTCTACTATTTTTTTTAGAGAGAGAGAGAGAGAAATTTATTAAATAAATAAATAACACACTTCCGTTTAACAACCACCCCAAGAAAAAACCTTGTCCTAGGGGGTGGCAAAAAATAAAAAAACTGCATTAATGCAGAACAACTACTGAACAAAGAGTCAACTTCAATTGTCCTAATCGAGACCACAAACCAAACCACAAAAAATATATGTAACGGATAGAGATAATAATCATCCTCAGAACACCCACAACAAACAATAAATAACAACCTCAACATAATGAAAATTAATACTATTTCTCAAAATTCATACTTACTAAACAGGCTCTGTTTAATTTGACGCTTAAATGAAGGAATATCAGGAATGTTTTTTAAATCTTGAGCTAATTGGTTCCAACTTCTAAAACCTCTATGAAGCAAAGAAAACGTAGACCGTGTTGTAACAACTAAGGGAATACTTATCTGTTCAGAATTTCGGGTGTCGTGGTCATGGATCGATGACCTTAAAATAACTAGACCATCAAAACATGAAAGATTTTGTCTACTTTTTATGGCACTTGCAGCCTCTGGCTCAAGTGCCATATAACGATCTCAATTCCGTCTGTCGGTCTGTCGGTCGGTCCGAGTTTTTTGTCCCACATATCCGAGTTAGGGTACTTCCAGATGTGCTACGACAATAAAACTTGGCAGGCATATCAGGGATCCGACCAAACTAACCTGGAAATAATCAGTTTCCCGATCCGACCATATGGGGGGGGGGGGGAGTGCGGGGCGCTGGAAACTTGAAAATTTAGGGCATTTTGTCA
Source organism: Branchinecta sandiegonensis (assembly GCA_030848855.1). Lineage (NCBI taxonomy): Eukaryota > Metazoa > Arthropoda > Branchiopoda > Anostraca > Branchinectidae > Branchinecta > Branchinecta sandiegonensis. The sequence goes on from JAUPMV010000009.1 coordinate 8,624,157, forward strand.
CTTTTTTTCCGAGTTAGGGTACTTCTAGATGAGCTAGGACAATGAAACTTGGCAGGAATATCAGGGACCCGACCAAACGAACCTGGAAATAATCAGTTTCCCGATCCGACCATATGCGGGGGAGTGGGGGTGCTCGAAACTTGAAAATTTAGGGCATTTTGTCACACTTTTTCGAGTTAGGGTACTTCCAGATGAGCTAGGACAATGAAACTTGGCAGGAATATCAGAGACCCGACCAAACTAACCTGGAAATAATCAGTTTCCCGATCCGACCATATGCGGGGAAGTGGGGGCGCTGGAAACTTGAAAATTTAGGGCATTTTGTCACACTTTTTCGAGTTAGGGTACTTCCAGAGACCCGACCAAACAAACTTAGAAATAATCAGTTTTCTGATCCGACCATTTGGGGGGGGGGGGGGTCGGAGGGCAGGGGAATCCGGGAAATTGAGAAGTGTGTAACTTTCGAACGGATGATCGGATTGTAATGAAACTTCATAACTGAATAGAATATATATCTGTAATGTCCCGTTTAAAGTCTTGACCGGATTCGGTGGTCATGGGGGAGTTGGGGGGGGGGGGGGGGGGGGAGAGACCGGAAATTTCAAGAAACGGTTAGAATGGAGGGATCGGAGTGAAACTTGCTTGGAACAACAAGCATCTGCTCTAGATAAGTCCTTTGACCATTGTACTGGATCCGGACACTTATGGGGGGGGGGGGGGGGGTCCCGGAATTCCGGTGATGGTGGTTTTGGGAATTTTCACGATGAAACTTGGCAGGCATATCAGGGACCCAAACAAACTGACTTCAAAATAAAAATTTTGTCGATCAGATAATGGTGGGGGGAGTGGAGGGAGGGGAATCCGAAATTTTCAGTCATGCGTAATTTTGGAATGGGTGATCGGATTCGAGTGAAATTTAAGAATTGAACAGAGGACATTTCTCCGATGATTTTTTTCAAATCCGGACCGGATCCGGCAACTATTGGGGGGGGGGGCGGAAAATACGTGACATGTTTAGAATGGAGGGATCGGGATGGAACTTTGTGGGAAGAACAAACAGATGCTCTAGGTAAGTCATTTGCTGAATCGGATTGGCTACGTGCACCGCGGGGGAGCTGGGGGGGGGGGGGGGGGGGGGGACCGGAAATCTCGAGAAACGGTTAGAATGATGGTATCGGAGTGAAACTTGCTGGGAAGAACAAACATCTGGTCCATGTAAATCTTTTACATATTTTGACTGGATCCGGACATTTGAGGGGGGGAGGAGGGGTTTCCCGGAATTCCGTTTTGGGGGGATTTTCACGACGAAACTTGGAAGGCGTATCAGGGACCCGGTCAAACTGACTTGGAATAAAAAAAAATCCTGATATGATAATCTTGGGGGGGAGTTGAGGGAGGGGAATCCGGAATATTGAGTCATGCGTAACTTTGGAACGGGTGATCGGATTCGAGTGAAATTTAATAATTAAACAGAGGACATTTTTCTCTGGTGACCTTTTTCATTTCCGGACCGAATCCGGCAATTATTGGGGGGAGGGCGGAAAATACTTGACCCGCTTAGACTGGTGTGATCTGGATCGAACTTCGTGGGAATGACAAACAGATGCTCTGGATTAATCATTTACAGAACCGGATTGGCTCCGGTTATTGTGGGTGGAGTTGGAGGGGGGGGGGGGGGGGTCTGGGATTCCGGTGATCGCGCGTTAAGGTACTTCCAGATGTGCTAGGACGATGAAACTTCGCTGGAATATTGGAGACTCAACAATATTCGCTTAGAAATTGCTACTTCCAAAATCCGATTATTCCTTAAAGTACCAATCTTGACCGCAAAGTAAAAAAAATACTTTTAAGCAATATATGCATTTTCGTGATGCCCATCAGCCCATTAGCAGTTTTGCCTCAAGGGTTTTGCTTAAAATGAAGTTCCAGCTCCCTTAGAGTGCGCATCTCAACCGCAAAGTCGAAACTTACTTTTGATCAATCAAATCATCTTGACCCATGCAAGTGCCATATGAGCTTACAGCTCTTGTTAACTTAAAAATGAGCAGAACCGTATACAGTTCCCTTAATCCAGAAGCTGGTAATATTTTTAACCGCTCATAAACATCACGTGCTGATTCACGGGGTTGAAGTCCCGCGAGCAATCTAATAGCGTTGTCCTGTATAACCCGTATTGGCCGAATAATAGAAGAAAATGTCCCGAGCCAAACGCTACAACAGTATAAAATGTAAGGGTGGATCAGGGAAATTTGAAAATCGATTATTCGTGAATAGCGGAACAACGAAGTAACGCATTTTCAGCGGGTCTTCATGCCAATTTTAGTGAATAAGTGATGGGTAACTAGATTGTCCTATCCCAGCTCTTTTCGGTTAAACTTTAACGTTATTGTTGAACCTCTGTATAAGTTTTTCAACTGCTGTAAGTGGGTCAGTGAGATTGTAAATAGCGGCTAGTTTACTATTTCGGGTCCAGGGAGGGAGGCGGAGCAGGTATTTATAGAAACGAAAATAAACAGCGAATTGCTTTTTGGGATCCCAAAACGTTAAGTGGCGGGATACCTATGACGTTACCTAAAGTTGTCCGTCTGTGCGCACTATAACTCTGGAAGGGATTTAGATATTTTGATGAAACTTTGGTCAAGAGTAAGGTCGAGTTCGTAGATGGGCTATGTAGCCCTACATTTAGGGGTGGGGGAGGGGATTTAAATTAAGGGGCAAATGAAATATTTTTAATCAGATAATGCGATAGTCGATTCTGGGGTAAGAAAACGTACTGAACACGATGGGGAAAACCATTTTGTCATCGGACAAGTAGTTCGCCCGGAATCCGGCCGAAACCGGAAAGTTTGTTAAAAGTAAAAGTTGTATTTGAAGTTGATTAGATGTTCGATTAAGGGGTAAGGAGACATGCTGACACGATGGTGAAAACCATTTTTTCGCCGGACAAGTAGTTAGCCCGGAATCCGGCCACAACCGGAAAGTCTGTTAAGATTAAAAGTTTTATTTGAAGTTGATTAGATGTTGGATTTAGGGGTAGAAAAACATACTGAACACGATGGTGAAAACCATTTTCTCGCCGGGCAAGCAGTTCGCCCGGAATCCGGCCAAAACCGGAAAGTTTGTTAAAAGTAAAAGTTGTATTTGAAGTTGATTAGATTTTCGATTAAGGGGTAAGGAGACATGCTGAACACGATGGTGAAAAACATTTTTTAGCCGGACAAGTAGTTAGCCCGTATCCGGCCACAACCGGAAAATCTGTTAAAATTAAAAATTTTATTTGACGTTGATTAGATGTGGGATTTAGGGGTAGGAAAACATACTGAACACGATGGTGAAAACCATTTTCTCGCCAGGTAAGTAGTTCGCCCGGAATCCGGTCAAAACCGGAAAGTTTGTTAAAAGTAAAAGTTTTATTTGAAGATGATTAGATATTCGGTTTAGGGGTAAGAAGACATGCTGAACAATTATGAGAAAAGTATTTGCTGCCCGGACAACTTGTTCGACCGGAATCAGGCCAAAACCGGAATATTTGTTAAAAGCAAAAGTTTTATTTGAAGTCGATTAGACGACAGGCTTAGGGGTAAGAAGAGACGCTGAGTCTGTATATGACAATCTTTTATTTACCGGGACATATAGTTCGTTCTAAATCCGGTTGAAACCGGATTTTTCTATAAGTTAAAGTTTTACTTGAAGTTGATTAGATGTTTTTTATACGAATGAGGAGATACGCTGAATTCTTTTGTGAGCTCTCTTTTTCTCTAGACAAGTATGGTAGTTCGTTCGCTATTGTATGGATCAAATATTAGATTTTTGGGATCCCATCGAAAAGTTTGGTCTTGTTTTATCAGTGTTAGTTAACATTCGCCAGAAAGGTACGATATGTAGAATAAGTAAGTAAGTAATTTATTTATAACCCGCCATTTTGAAAAGTGGAGTAAATGAAAGAAAATAAATAAAACACATAAGCACACAGAAAAAGACACTTAATTTTCAATCTTCGGCCAGGAAGCAGTGGATAGCGTCGTACGCTGGTTGGGCCCTGTTGTCCATGATTTTTTATAGCGACGAGGAAACATCCAGAAGGGTAACACTTGCATCTTGAATTTTGAACTTCTCCGTCTATGTATGGTTATGACATAATTTCGACAAGTGGTGCAGGTGCTTTGCAAATTTAAAATAACATGATCTCTTCTTTTTAATCTCCTGTGATGCAGGGCCATCGAATTAAAAATCGTTGCGAGAAAGGCGGTTGAGACGCAACTTGTCCGCAGATCGACCTCCCTATCGGTAAACCAAGACAAATCAGCGAATCCGCTGGTCTGATGTTCGAATTTCCCAGTCGTACAGTTAGATCAGGGCTAGACTCCCAATTAAATAGAACAACTTGTGACTGTTCATGATTAAAGTTTTTCCAACATTGCTGCACTCTTTTTCTTTCTTTTTTTCTTTTTTTATTATAAACCCACTTACAACAAAAAAGTGGAAAACTGAGGGAAAAAGAAAAATATAGATAACGTATCAACGATCTAAAAGGAACACGCATCTTGGCTTCGATGTTTGCGACCGTCTACACGCTCGCCGCTCAATTTCTGGTAGGCTTCCAGCTGGAACAATAACATTGAAATAACGCATAATACCTGTGTTACTGTGACGGGCAGGTAGGTACAGGAAATATTTACAAAACTTAAAATATGTCTTCCTTGAGCGCGACAGGTCATTTGAAGACAGTAGGTCACTCACCCCGGATAAACATGGTGTGTTAATTTAGTTCTAAGAAGCCATTTGAAAGATATTAATAACATTAAGATACAGAAAGAGGTATTTTACACGAAGGTATTGCCGGTTATGCATTACGCATCAGAAGTTTGGGGGTTTCAAAAGGCAGGTAAGTTGGAGCAGATACAGTTAAATTATTTTAAAAGATCGTTAGGACTGGGTAGTAGGACTAATAGTTTAGTTGTTAGGGGTGACCTAGGTTTAGGAAGTTTAAGAGGTAGGCGTTTAGTGAGTATGGTCAGTTTTTGGGAGAAGATAATTCGTCTCCCACGTGTTAGAATGTTGAAAGCGGCGTATCTGGAGTCACTTAGGGACACAAGTAAGGAGTCATGGGCGTCTCAGGTTAAGAAAATTTTAGATGAGTGCGGGGTCGGTGATAGGTGGAATGAGGGTATTGGTCATGAGTTGGAGTTAGGGACAGTAGCTAGAGAAGTAAAAAGTATACTTCGGGACCAGGAAATTCAGAGGTGGCAGGTTGATAGAGATAGTTCAAAATCGTTAAGGTTTTATACAGAGGCGAAAGAGACATGGGGTGAATGTGTTTATTTTAAAGCGGGTTTAAATAAGGAGGAACTGAAATTATTAATTAGTATGCGTGCTGATATTTTACCCCTGGGGGATAGGAGGAGGTACACGGGTAGGTTGATTGGGAGAATTGGTCCTTACTTCTGCCCGATGTGTGGAGATATGAATGAGTGTGTGCGACATCTTATGTGTGATTGTAGGGAATTGAATGACTTGAGAAGTGAAATATTTGGAGTAAATGAGTGTGATCAGGAATGGATGGAGCAAATGTTTAAGAGTGAGTGTTATGCTACTATAAAGAAAGTGGGTAGATTCCTCAAGCTGTCAATGATGCACAGAGAACATTTTTTGTAGTTTTAGTAGTGGCTAGAAATAAGTTCGTCAATTTTGTTTGTTTTTTCTGATTGTATTGCCATGGCCCTTGGGCTTTTAGTGTAATAAATATCATATCATATCATATCATATCATATCATGTAATGTGGGAAGCTACACAAGCAACTCTTCATTTAAAACATCGAAATTTTCTTCAAGACGAGTAACTGTGTGACTGGGGTTTAAAATGTCATCCGCATTAAGGCTAAGGTCAATTCCACGAATAATACAATCCTTGCATTACTTTGACGTTCTATCACAGCATTATTGAAGAATTGCGGCGAAACTACCGATCCCTGTCTTACTGTTTCTCAACAGGCACAACAACATGAGCATCCGGAAAACCAAGCATAATACTATATACATATATATTACGTACATATATATTAATATTTATGTGGGTTTGAATTTCTCGTGTGTTTCGGGTTGAGTTAAAGGATCCCTCTTGCTTATTCTGCCTTTTATAATATACTTAGCTCCCATATGGAATTATAAGCTTCTAAAATCCCCACCTTTCTCCATCGTTTCGTTTCGTAACTATTTTTAGCGCTTTTTCGGCCTTGCCGAGTTTTCCCGTCACCCAACGAAAAGTTTGCCGGAATCTTCATTGTCCGCTGACAACTCTTTCACACATAAGGATGTGATAATCTTCTGTTTATTACTTCTTTTATGTGCTTAGTTTTCCCACTTTTTAACCAAGGCATGTTCAGTTTTCAAATCTTTTGCGCCCAGCCGCCGCGTCGGAGAGCAGTAAGGCTAGATATAATTGGCAAGCGCTAACAAGAGAATCCTTGGTTTCAGTTGGAAAGTAATGGTATTTTCGAAAACATTTTTTCTGATCCATTTTATAGGGAAAAGATAATTTCTAGTAAGAGTTGTGCTTTAAGCCAAACGCAAAGACGGATCTGAATACCATTCTTGCGTTGCGTAGGTTTTTCGTGCTCAACGCTTGTGTTGCGTCTTCGGAAACGCACCGCAAGGCGTGTGTGCAGAATTGCGCTTCAGTGTGGAGGCAGCAGTACTGTACTGGGCTCATTGTTGCGCCCAAGGCAAAACACCGTTTCCCTAACGCCCGTCTCCGAAGTGCGACTTCGCCTGACGATTAAGCCGCTTTCACATTGACCTCTGCGTCACGGTTGTGGCGACGCAACGCAGAGCTTACGCAGACAAATTAGTTGGGTCAGCGCGTTACGCATCAGGTTTTTCGGTGAAAAATGGAAGTATTTGAAGAGAAACTAGAGAATAACGTAATAATGATGAAGAAAAACCTATTAATGATGATTAAAAACTTACTAAGGAAAACGAAAAATTCTCGCGCAGGTGTGAAAGACACGCTACGCAACCTCTACGCAACGCAAGATAAACGCATACTCGACGCATCGCAACGACGCGTCAATGTGAAAGCGGCTTTACTATTGACTGCTTATGAGGTGTGTTGATAAACGTTGGGCGAAGGCCATATTATTTGTATATTTGAACGCAGAGTCTCTGTAGGGAAATAATGCCTTAACCAGGAGGAAACAAATGGACGACTGGCTGGACTTTCGGCAACCGAGTAGTCCAGCACTGGAACAACTTGCCAGAGAGAGTAATCTGCTCCACAAACGTACTGAAATTCAAGAAGGAAGTTGAAATATTATTCAAGTGACATTTGCTCCTTGTGCAAATTTAGAAGAAATGTAAACTAAGAATTTTGTAGAGGCTTAACGGCCTGCCATCCAATTTGCGACTATCTTATTATTATGTTATTAAATCATGGTCCAGTGATCCTACTGACTAAATGTCGCGAGCACCTGTGCTTTCTACGGTTACGATCATGTCGAAGAGAACCATTGTGCTTTTGGTCAGGTGGAAACTCACCAGAGTCAAGCATTCTTGTTTTTTGCGTCTTTGTATCCGAACGCGTTTATTTTTAGGCAGCGCGGTGTTACAATGGATGTCGCGTACTCGAGCTTCGAGACGCCTTCGAAGAGCGTCACACTTCTCGATGCGCCGGGACACAAAGATTTCATCCCCAGAATGATCCTGGGGGCAGCTCAAGCAGATGTGGCAGTTTTAGTGGTTGATGCAACCAAAGGCGAATTTGAGACTGGTTTCGAAACTGGAGGGCAGACACAGGAGCATGCGTTGCTCATCCGAACTTTGGGTATGTACTTATTTGACTAAGCTAGATGGAGCAACCTCATAAATCCTTCATTTGCAAAGGTCGGTCTAATTTCAGCCTGCCTTGCAATAGTTGCGTTTTTGCAGATACCATGGTATCTGTTGCCACGGTAATTGAATCTGCAATCAGTCGTCTGATACACGGTTGCTCTGCAAGAACGACTATTGCGGAAATTGCACTTTTCGAAATCATCCCAAAAGAAAAACTGAAATCCAGTTACGTCACTAAGTGCTAAACTTCTTTCTCGCCAATTTGACAAATTTTATGAAAGTGAGATGACTTTTCAGATACCACGATCACTTACCATGGTCGGACCGTGGTATCTGAATATCAGATACCACGATAACTGGCCAGATACCACGATAACTGCAAAAACGACTGTAGATCGTGGTATCAGCTGGGTATCAGATACCATGGTATCTGCAAAAACACAACTAATGAATCACAACGCTCTGTTGAATATACGGTTACGGTTGATACTGTGGTTTATTCTTGTTTTACTAAAGACCTTAATTCTTTACTAGTATCTAGAAGCGCTGTTGTTTTACAGCTGATTATCATTAGCGAGGAGGAAAAAAGCGACGAAGCTTCAACTGGTAGTTTTTTATTGTTTCATCATAATAATGTAAATACCACTAATGGGTCATAGCTTCTACAAGGTTCGTCTAAAACATTGTGCAGGATACATTCTTCCGGCGTAAATTTTGTCGGAAGGATTCTTTAAAGCACAACTCTTACTAGAAATGATCTTTTCCCGATAAAAATCGATCAGAAAACGGTTTTCGAAAGTACCTTTACTTTCCACCTGAAACCAGCCTGAAACTAGCGATTCTCTTGTTAGCGCTTGTCGATTATATCCAGCCTTCCTGCTCTCCGACGCGGCGGCTGGGCGCAAACGATTTGAAAACTGAACGTGCCTTTGTTAAAAAGTGGGGAAACTAGGGGAAACTAAGCAAATAAAAGAAGTAATAAACTGAAGATTATCACATCCTTCTGTGCGTAAGAGTTGTCAGCGAATAGGAGGATTAAACAAGCCTTACCAGAGGTGAAGTTTGATCCTTTCCTTAAACCTCAAAATTGTTTCAGCTTTCGGTGTTTGTGTTCGACAAGATTCCGGGATCTGTACATTGTTTTCACCGCCAGTCATTAACTTAGGGGGTAAATTGTCAGTTCTGTGATTATCTTCCAGGTGTATCCCAGCTAATTGTCGCCGTTAACAAAATGGATACATGCATTTGGTCCCAAGATCGATTTTTGGAGATCAAAAAGAAGTTGACAGCTTTTCTGAAGCAGGCAGGTTTTAAGGACGATGACGTCAGGTACATTCCTGTTAGTGGACTTCCTGGTGATAATTTGGTAAAGAGACCATCAGAACCGAATTTGGCATGGTATAGTGGTATGACCCTGGTGGAAGCAGTAGGTACGTCCCTAAACGACCATTCGAATAGGAAAACTAATTTTTAGTACAAGAACGTCTGCATGTATGCTAATATGAATACTTGGAGTACATGAGCTTGCCCAGGTTAGCAAACGAGTTATTAGGTGACCTGACTGACGACCACATATAGGAGAACTGTAGTTTTACGGCCTCGCAACGTCCCTGCACATTCTGCTATGCATCTGCATAGTATAGGAGCTTGCCCGGAACAGTAAAACAGGATAACAGTGCACATTAAGACAAGAAAAAAGTGACGATATCACGTGTCGCTGGTAATATGATTTTGAAGCTGACATTTGTCCTTCATATTTTGTCGAGGACACTAGCTTCTGATCTCTCGATGAACCGATGAGTGAACCGATGATGTTATTACTCTTTACTTCAGAGGTCCAGATGAGCCTTTTGATGCCGTCTCGATGTCGATACTATGACCCCGGGCTCTGCCCGACTGACGAACATATAGGAAGCGTTCGAACGGGGGAATTACTCAACTCAACCGGACGGGTGGCATCGTGCCAGGAATGTTGCTTTTCCGCATAGGGCATGGTGAGTTACAGCCAGAGTGAATCCGACCTCCCATGGTGGTGACAGGACTCACCCGTGGGTTCCAGGCCAACTTCGAGGCTACATATTCAGTTTCTTTTTTCCGCTGAACTCCGGGACAACTCCAAGAGTTCCTTGGCTTACGGCCTGACAAGGTAGGGGGAGAAAAGGTCAGAAACCTCTGAATATGGTATGTGTTATCCTTTTTTTGTCGTCTATTTACAATGCTCCTTACAGATTCCTTCCGAGTGCCAGAGCGCCCAGTTGCCAAACCCCTCCGTCTATGTATCAGCGACGTCTTCAAGGGAGCGGGGACCAGCTTGAACGTTGGGGGTCGTGTTGAGAGCGGAATGCTGGCGGTTGGAGACAGCGTGATCGTAATGCCTTTGGGTAAGGACTTTAGACTTGTCTTCTATTCTGGATGATGGCATCATGGGGCAAAAAAGAACTGGAGCCCGACACTATTCCGTAATCTTGTTTCTCAGTAACTAGTCATCACTGACCCGGTAGTAATTAGACTTCGAAATATGAGTCACAGTCGGCTCGAACTGAAGGAATACTTGTAATAATAGGAATGGCAGTTATTTGTTAGTACACAATATCACTAGGACATGGAAATGACCGACACAAAACGAAAGGGATAAACGCTTAAACCAAAAAATCAACTCAACGTTTAAGTCAGCTGATGTCACCAGTACAGTCAAATATGATTCGCAGTCAGCTTGGGATGAAGGAGTACTTGTAATGGTCGTAATAATACTTTAGCACAAAAATTCTGAGGGCATGGCAATGATGGTGACAAGAAGAAAAAAAATAGACGTTTTAACGAACAAATCAACCGAACTATTGAAAACTTCCTATGTGGCCCAAGCTACCGTCAGGAACCTTACCAGTCTCTTAGTATCCTTGAAGCACGTACTTCCAGTCACACTACTCATCCACATTTCCGTCATTATTTCTATTTGCACTTCCTTCCGCAGATGCAACGGACTTTTGTCCTTGCTTCGGTGCATCAGGCAGAAGTAGGGACTAGGACGCCCTAATTTTTTACCTAGATATATCTTCAGTATCCCCAGTGGCAGACAATCATGTCGACAGCTAACCAATATACTTCAGTTCTGCCACTTAAGTCCAGCCTTAAAACAACGTTAACGCCTTAAAATAACGTTTAAAACATGGTTTAACGACATTTTACGCATTTGCCAGCAAAAATCCGCATAGTTCCCCGGATCTCCGTTCAAATTCTTTGAGAAACAAGACCAAGGGTTTCGATGAGATCCCACAAATTCAGTATTTGATCCAGACAAATGGCTGATCATCAGTCGAAACGGCTGCTAATTTATTTTTATTTTATCAAAAAATTGCAGCCTAGACTATAGGAGGTGGATTCTCTAGGATTGAGGCGAGCTTCTCGGCCCGTGTACGCCTCCAAAGATTTCGCCCAAGTTTCAGTATTTCAGGTGAGGTGGCAACTGTAAAGACTATACTGGTAAATTCCGTCAATAGTACCTCAGCATTTGCCGGAGATCCCGTGGTCGTGACCATCAGCGGCCCTGATATTTCTAAAGTAGGAATCGGCAATGTCATCTGTACAGCGGTGAGCCCTGTCAAAGTGACGTCACGATTCGAAGCCAGAATTGTGTTATTCAACATCGAAGTCCCCATCATACCCGGGTTTCCGGTAAGATGTTTTATTCTTAAGGCGTTTTTCCGTGACACAATTGTGGGCCACATACTTCTGAGTGTTTTTCGCGGAAACACGATTGTGTGCCACACAGCCGAGCCACAAGTTGAAACTCGCGGAAACGCCGTTTTGTCTGTTTTTTGGGTGGTAATTTCAAATGTCTGAGAATAAAAATAAAGTTCCTAAAAAATCTCAATAAATAGAACTCCAGTCTTACGTCCTTACCATTCTGTACAAAAAACATCCTCAGTTTCAAGTCTATATGCTTGAAAAAGTAGTTAATTTAATTGTTTATACACTATTTTGCTGCTTAATATGAATTTCCCGCCAGAATCGAGCCACAAAATCGACAATCACCTCGCCTGTTGTTTGTCGAATTTGAGCCCCAAAGCGAGCTACGAAAATCTTGTTGGTCGTGAAAACAGACATGTGGGCCGCACGAAAGACCGCGGAAACACTTTTTTCGAGACACAGTCAACCCACAAACTGTTTTTGGGAGCACGGAAAAACGCCTCTAGTGTAAAAGGATTTGCACTACAGTCTCTGCTTTGCGATTTCAGATTTTGAGATATGTAAAAGAAAAGCTGAAAATTGGTTACGCAAAAACTGTACCTAACCGTGGAAAGTATTCACGCAAAGCTTAGCCAAAATGTATTATACACATTATGACCATTTTGTTTTGTTTTTAACAGGGTTGCATTCGCTACTGAATAAGAAAGATCTGCGCCAGATCCGTATTGCTTACTTTGGATATTGCAAATTTCTACTGTACCTTCCGACATCGTATCGTAATACACGTATTGTTAAGAAGTATGGTGCCACTAATGTTCTTCAGTCTTTTGAGTTACTTAGTGCTAAGTTAACAAGTAATGCATTCACGTTCCTAGGTCCAAACCATAGTATTATCCGCGTGTTTCTGTCCGAGATAAAGGTTAAGTAGTTCATATGCTTTTTTTGTGTAATTTTTACTCCGCTTGTCTTTTTATAGGAAAGTGGGTTACACATAAATTATTGTTATTATTAATATAGTCTCTTTTTAGTAATTTATTCTTGAATCCAAGCCAGTCACAGCCGATAATCGGTTTTTAATTTACTTTCGGTTTAAAGGCGATTTTTTTTTGCGAATGAAGGTCGAAGCTTTTGAAAGTTTTCGCGGTTTGGTTAGAGTTTTGCTGGGGCAGATGTTGCCATGCTGACCGGTCTTTCTTTACCGGAGTCGTAGGCAGAGGGAACGATCTCTCGATTTTGGCCCAAAATTACACATTTTTTCACGGCAGTTCAGCTTCTCTTCTGCTGCTTTGTGCTTTTTCTGAGCATAATTTTAGAAAAACGGAATAACCAGACAAATTAGTAAAAAACAAATAAGCCAGTCATTCGCTAGTATCGAGCGATAACAATCTTAATTGTTAGTCGCAGGTATTGGTGAGTGGCTCGCTGTCTTTATTTTAGGCTTTCAATTCTTTCGATTTTATTTTAATCTTTGGTTTCTTGTTGTTTTTTTGGTTGGTTTTAGTTTTCTTGGCTGTTGTTCTTCATCCTCGTTTCGGCATTTTTTCTCGACAGTTTCTGTCTGCGCTGAAGAAGGGAGGCGGTTGTCCTCTCGAAATATTCGCCGTTTATTTCAGTATATTCGTTGGCCTATAAAAACCCCATTTTCGTTGGATTCTTCGTTGATTTTTTGTGAGAACCAAATGATTAGTTTGATCTCGCTACTCCGTCATACCCAGTATTTAGGTGACCACACTGTCAGAAGTTTCGTGATGTATAACACTAGGATGCGCAGTTTCAACAGATAGCACTTGGGTTGTTATCCGTTATGAGCAAACGTTATGCATTAACCGTTTATGCATAACAAGCATTGCCAGGAAGAGCCGAAAAGGCTTCTGATGACTTTTCAGATATCATGACAAACAAAAAAGTAAGCAGACGTTTGTTCGACGGTGTTTCGGGTCTTCTTGTATGTATGACATTTAATACGTAACGTTTGAAAACATAACAGCTAACATCCGAATGTTATGTAGTTTGTGTACAGTAGAGGTATGCTTATGTGAACACTTTTTTAACTGTTACACTACCTTGCTTTTGTCAATTGCATATAAAACAGTAAAAGAGAAAAGAAAAATTATAAACTTAATATCAGCTAACAGCCAAGCATTTCAGGGTTATCCTAACACAAACTTGAAGCAGGAATTCAAGTTACTTTCTTTGATTTTGAATTTTAAAAATCTCTTCTTCCTCTTTTGACTGCATCTGCAGGTTCGGACCGCCATCTTCCCCATTGAAGTTGCGTTCCACTTGGCAAAATTTTCAAATTAACAAAAGGAAATCAGCTGATAGTTCAGTCACTTTCATCAGTGATTTAGCAAAATATTCAAAAAGTTCAAACGGCGTGAATGGTTATCATCAGTATTTATTGGAAAAAGTGCCTTATTTGGGTTTTAGTTTTTTCTTCGGCGATCGTTCAAATTTACAAGACGTTCACAAAAGCATACCTCTACTGTAGTATCAATAAATGAAGGAAAGAAGTGTTGAAACCGCGCACAGGGGCGGTTCGAAGGGCATGGGGGACGACTTCAAAATATACGACTGGCCTGCGACTGGCTAAAATATAGCACCACAGGCTCAAGAATTATAACGTTATAAGTTTTAAAACGTTACGCAAAATGTCATTGTAGTTAATAAAATAATAAACAAATAAGTAACAGAAATTAGACGATGCCGTTCATATCAAATTTCGCTGGAGAGAGACAAGCCTCGGTACCAGCGTCTGACATATCTACTTTAGACAAACTCCGAGCAAAATTCAACTGCTCCCCCCCCATGCCCACCCTTCAACCGCCCCTGATGTCCGCGCATCCTTGTGTAGTCTGGTATGACATTTCTGACTGTGTTGGAGTGACTGCAGAGCCTTGTTTTTGTTGCAATAGTGCTGCCGCCTCGCTGCTGCAGCACTTCTTTGCTTCTGCACAAGATGTGTTTTTGGATTCACTGCCTGCAAGATTTCTTCTTGGTTGAAGCAGAATCTTGCAGGGAAGCACGGACTTGGTCGGTGAGAAGTCGGCGATTCTCGAGAAGCGCTGCCGTCTTTCTGGAACCGCTGCAGTTCAAAAAACGACATTTAGCAGAAGCGGCCGAGAATTGGACGTGCAGCGTGCAACGAAAACGAAGCTCCGAGTTGAGAACCCGGGATGAAGAACTTCCCCTCGTTGACAGGCTTCGATACCCAAAGTTCTCTCCACAGAGGAAGTTGATATCGGGTTAATATTTTCCAGACGGGAGCAGTGTAAGCCTCATTACTGGCATAAGTTGAAAAAAGAAATGGGTGTGGTGTTCCCACATAAACCCTAAGCGTTGATGATTTGCGAAGAGTGTGCATGGTTGGAAAAAAAAAATAGACGAAGAAAAGTTGGTATATTGAACAGTAAGGTGTCACGTGAAAAGGACCAAAAGCCTCGCTCCTCAGGAGAATAAATAATTGATAATTATAATTGTTTATTTGTCCCACAGAGATTGATTTTTGTAACTTTAGTTCTTTGTGTTTTTGTTCCTTCTTTTGTCGCCATGGCCCATGACCCCTTGGTTTTTTCGTGCAATAAATTCATTCATTGCAGGCTGCTATATGCACAACGCAGGCTGCTATATGCACAGGGGCAGTTCTATACAAATGTATTTTATATTTATAGGTTGAGCTCCACTATCAAGGCCACACCGAACCGGCGAGTTTGAATAAGCTTATTTCTCAAGTCCACAAAGGGACTGGCGAAGTGCTTCGCAAAAAACCGCGAGTTCTAACAAAGAACTCTAGTGGGGTAGTGGAAATTGAAGTCAGTCGGCCTATCTGCATTGAAACCTATGCGGAATTCAAGGAACTAGGAAGATTCATTGTGAGATCGAGCGGGCAGACGATAGCGGCTGGACTTGTCACAAAGGTAAGCGAACTACGCAGTAAGGTTTAGTCCAAATTATTGCTATTATACACAGCTGATTTTCAGTCGTAAAAATTCTTCCTCTTTGCTATCATTGCTCGTCCGTTCTGGCCGAATGGGTTAGCAGGCCGGACTCGCAAGCGAAGGGTCGCTGGTTCGAGTCTTGGTGGTGCTGACCATTTGGTTTAGGGTGAGGGTTAGTGACGTTTCCCCGTAAGATAAGCCAAACCTCGACCCAGCACCTAGAGAAGTCACACGGAAAAGCACGGGAAGCATCGGATGATTTTCTCCCAACCACGCATCGCGGTCCAGGCCGAGGTCAGAGTATCAGGAGATCGGCACCTGCGCCACGCGAAGCTTAACCAGTCTGCATGCGAAAATTTGCTTTTTTGCTGTCATTGCCCGATCATGCAAAAGGTTCACATTGTTATCCATCAGTTCTCTGGGCTTCGTTTTTGTTGCATGCTGCACACCCACTTCTTGGCCGCTTCTGCTAAATAGCGTTTTTACTTCAGCAGTGAAGCGCAACTTCCGGGCTGATTCCTTCTAAATTTGTTTTTGCACTGCAGTGCGTCGGAGGAAGACGGCAGCACTTCTCGAGAATCGCGGACTTGCTTACCGACATTCCCTGCAAGGTGCTGCTACCGCTGCTTCAACCAAGAAGAATGTATTCAAATAATGTACTACATCATAAATTACATTGAGCTGATGAAGCATCGTAGCTGACGTATCTGTTGTATACATTATTTGAATATATGTTTCAAAGTCAGCTTGGGCTCAAGGAATATTTGACCAAGAATAAATCTTGCAGGCAGTGAATCTAAAAATGCATCTTGTGCAGAAGCAAAGAAGTGCTGCAGCAGCGATGCGGCAGCACTGTTGCAACAAAAACGAGTCTCTGAACAGTGGACGAGTCTTTCCCAAGAGTAGGAAATGAAGACCAGTTTCCTTTGAAACCTACTAAAAATTCAAGGCGCTAGGGCGTTCGGTCATCAGTTCGAATAGGCGTCATCGCCGCAGATAAGGAAATGTGGCCGAAGTTGTATTCTACACAATCAGCAACTTCCATCCTATTGGAATACACCTTAATCAGTGCATTTTTTAGGTACTCTGACCGATCAAGCGAACTTCCACAGTTTCATCATCATTTTTGTCTATGGGAAGTCGTTTACGGGGTTTCTCTCTGGAATTCAACACCAAACAGGTATGCAGAGTCTTGTAAGAAAATTTAAGAGTAATAAACCAGTACAGAGTTGAAGAGAAAGATACAAGAACTGTTTTCACCTATCACTATACTAACAATACAGCGCATGCGAAGGCCTATAAAATGCTTTCCTGG
This sequence comes from Branchinecta sandiegonensis, assembly GCA_030848855.1. Classification (NCBI taxonomy): domain Eukaryota; kingdom Metazoa; phylum Arthropoda; class Branchiopoda; order Anostraca; family Branchinectidae; genus Branchinecta; species Branchinecta sandiegonensis. The sequence continues at coordinate 8,640,924 of JAUPMV010000009.1, forward strand.
GTCATTTCAGGTTACATCAAGAACAAATAATCAGATAGAACCTCTGTCTTTGGTACCATGTAGCGACTATGTCGCGTGAAAAAACTGAGCAGACCTAGAGGTATTACTGTAGCTTTTCACCCGTCTACACTACTTCCGTCTTCGCCGTTGCTCATCGCAGAGAAAGAAAATGCAGGAGGCGTGCTCTGCGCGCTGACCCGCTCTTGAGCGCGTCCAAAGAACCAATCAGCTTTAAGTAAGTAAGTAAGTAATTTATTTATGACCCGCCATTTTGAAAAGGCGGAGTAAATGAAGAAAATAAACAAGAGAAACTTTGTCTTCTACTTTTCCTCAAGGTGGTTTCACAGCGATATAGCTAATTGTAGAGGTAACGAAACGTGATGTTGCGCGAAGCTATTAACCTCCGCTCGTTCACAGCGGAAATGTACGGGGAAATACTCGACTTCCCATAGTCATAGTGCAGAGATAGGGAGACGGAGGTTCTATCTGATTATTTGTTCTTGGTTACATGTAGTACGAACTACCATTGACTAAATATTCCTTGAGCCCAAGCGGACTTTGAAACATTTATTCAAAAATTTTCTTACAAGATTCTGCATACCTGTTTGGTATTGAATACCATTGACTACCGGTGATACCGCTAGGTCTTCCAATTACTACAAAACAAAAGTTACGGGGCTTTTCTGTGGAATTCAATACCAAACAGGTATGCAGAATCTTGTAAGAAATTTAAGAGTAATAAACCAGTACAGAGTTGAAGAGAAAGATACAAGAATTCATTCAAACAATGTTTACAACGGATACGTCAGCTACGATTCTTCATCAGCGATATTCGGCCCTTCTTGGCAAGGGTCCTCGTCAGGCTGTCAATCCTCTGGGTCAACGTCGGGGAAGGAAACAAACCTGTAAACAGGTTTGATTACAGGTTTGTTTCCTTCCCCGACGTTGACCCAGAGGGTTGACAGCCTGACGAGGACCCTTGCCAAGAAGGGCCGACATATCGCTGATGAAGAATCGTAGCTGACGTATCCGTTGTAAACATTGTTTGAATAAATGTGTCAAAGTCAGCTTGGGCTCAAAGAATATTTAAGATACAAGAACTATTTTCTCACTAAACTACAAAACAGTGCATGCGAAGGCCTATAAAAATGCTTTCCTGAGTTATTTCAGATTACATGTAGTACGAACCACCATTGACTACCGGTTATAACACTAGGTCTGATAATTACTACAAAACAAAAATTGCGGCACGCTGCAACTAGGAGTCAACTTTAAAACTCTAGGCCTACACATTTACATCCGCGCAACCGACAAGAATAATTTCAATTTTTATGCTTGCGTGTAGCATTGGAGCTGGCGTGGGCTCAAGGCGCTGGCCCTCCTACTTGTTCGGTTCTTGCATAGGCAAACTGGTAGGACCACTACCAGTAAACAATTTCGAAAACCACATTGGCATGAAATATCACAAGAAACCAACGAAAATGGGGTTTGTAAAGGCCAACGAATATACTGAAATAAAAGGCGAATATTTCGGGAGGACAACCGCCTCCCTTCTTCAGCGGAGACAGAAACTTCGAGGAAAAATGCCAAAACGCGGATGAAAATCAACAACCAAGAAAACCAAAACAAAGCAGAACAGCAACAAGAAACCGAAAACTAAAACAAAATTGGAAGAATTTAAAGCCTAAAATAAAGACAGCGAGCAACTCAACAATACCTGCGAATAACAATTACGACTGTTGTCGCTCGGTACTAGCGAGTGACTCGCTTTACAAAACCCCATTTTCGTTGGTTTCTTCGTTGATTTTTTGCCACTACCAGTATATTCAGCTTTGATACGGACTTAGACATTATCAAGAGAGCGCGATTCCAGCATTTCTGCACAAAAATGTGCAGGGTAATCTGAAAGACTGATAGATGCTCGTTACCCCTAGGTTTTCATCTCTGTGCGTAGTATGGGAGCCGGCTCAGATTAACATTCTCCTACATTGTCGGTTCTAGGCGAGCTGGTACGACCATCACCGGTATTTTCCTCTTTAAAACGGACTTACACATGATCGAGAGAATATGATTCTAGCATTTCATGCTGTTGCTTTAGGTTTTGCGGTTGAAGCCTCTCTTGCAAGGAGGCACACGTTGCCCACGTTTCCGTTGGTCTGACCCTTCGCAGGCAAAACACTTGTGTAACTTTGCGCCGATAATCTTTATCAATCACCATGATCATCAAGCTTGTAAACGGGCCCGAAACGAAAAACGCAGCGTAAGAAAGCAAAAATATTGTTGTCCGCCAAATTGAGTAATCGAACTTTATGGACTCGCTTATGAACATGCTGAAAATCATCCGGTAGTATACGGCAAAGCTGAACAGTGGTGTACATAGTGCAAGAGTTTTGGTGTATAGTATGTCCTTGCCTGAGCCGAAGTCTTTTCGTCTTTGGTCTTTGTCGTATGCCAATGTTGTCATTGCAGAAAAGAAGAAGTTAGGGATCGTGATGACCACGAACAGCCACTTTTGTGCCGGCGGGGTTTCATATCTGACTGATCCGATCATATGCTCATACCCCTGGCCGGTGCATATTGACCAAACTAGCTGATTCCGAATCGCTACCACTCCGCTGACCCACAGAGGCGTAGACGCTAGGGCACCGACACCTACACAAACCCAAGCTATTGTTTTGGGGTCCCAGGCAGCGCTGTGTCTCGGTACAAAAATACGAAAGAGAATCACACAAACAAGTGCGAAGAAGATCGTCTCAGTTAAGTTGAACGAGGTCTGCTCGGCAATCCGGTACGCTACGCATGTCATATCCGAGAGGGGTTGAAACCAAATTAGGAGGAAAAAAGACGCTGCAAAGGCACTTGTCAGGTTCGACACCAAGTTGTACGCCATGAAGATGTGTCTCAGAGCTTCATCCCCCTGGGGCTGCTTCCTTTGCACAACTGCCTGAACTACAAAAACAGTCAATGACACGACAACCAAAACTAGAGCCACTGAAACAATTACAAAGTCAGACAGAAACATTGTTAACCTAGCTGCACTCAGTTAGCAACTGATATTAGCCGCCGTAGCCTACTGATTTAAAGAGTGGGTGAAGGAACGGAGTCATTACTCGGCGAGGTTTGAGGGCATGCATCATCGTTGCCATAGTTAACACTCAGAATTCTGGGATTCTCTTAATTTGTTTGATGTCGTTACCGCACTTGATGACCGCTTATTAGTTCAGCACGTGCCAATGAAGTGCGCGCTGTGGTTCTCCTAATTTCTTTAATCTGTTAATTGAAGTTTTCGTCGCCTTGTATTTAAGCAAGTATTAATGAGATGTGGACGAACTAAAAGTAAGTAAGTGCATTTGTAACCCACAAAGAGCGTGTTCCACCCTCGTACCAATAGTAACTATTAGTTACTAAACCCGTTCCAACCTCACGAAAAGTTACTACGCTGACCGTTCCAGCCTTCTCGGAATAGTAACTATTTGCTCACCACGCTCGGGAGCGTGGTGAGCGTAGTAACCACGAATCTCTGTCACGTGATTGGTCGGATTCGCCCGTGGCATAATATTCCGCTGGAAAATAGAAAAATCGTTCCAGCCTTGACGACAAAAAGGCAGAATTTGTGACGTCATGCGTGGTAACTACGGTAAGTAGGATGGAACACGCTCAAAATGTTTTACAACAAAGGAGAGAGGAGTAGAGATAAATAAAAAAAAAAGAACAAAAGACAAGAGGCTAATAACATACGAAACATACAATCATCCTCCAACTACCAATCAAAAAAGTCTAGTCGGTGATGCGGCAACAGACGCAGACTAGATTTCTGACGGAAATCGGTGTGCAATTCTTGCAGCCGTGACAAAATGTCAGTAGCTCCGTAAGATTAAATGGTCTTGGAATTGCTATGAGACCGGGGCAGATAAAGAAGAAACGTACAGTAAAGGAAATAATCTATCCTTATTCTGGATAGATCCCGTTTACCAAAAATATCAAAAGATCAACCGAGAAAAGCACAGCAGGGCCGCAAAAAGAAGCGTAAAGTTTTGCTAGAGCTGTTCTTCTGTACTTGCCCCGATTTGCTACAGTCTTTGCTTACGCTTACGCTTAATGTCGATAAGTGCAGTAACGCGAAAAGACGGAAAGGAACTCGTTACTGTAATACCCAGGGAAACAACATGGGGAATCTTAAATACCTGGCAATCTAGTGGATCAGGGGAAAGAGAACCGCTAAATGCAGATAGTCGAACTTATCGACAATTCAATTCCCGGACTAACGAGAAGCCCAGGATTAAGCCCCCCCCCTCGCTAACTAGTATGAATGGTCACTATTTACACATAAAGATGAACTCCCCGAGAATACCGTCGTTTAGTTGAGTAGCCCGATAGATTGTTTAAAGCACACAGGACATCAGTCTGTTTCTCTCAGCTGATTTATGCTTGGCCTTTTGCGAACCTTCAAATGAAATTCGCCGATTAACACACACACATTATTTCCCAGTAGGAGAGACTCGGGTAAGACAGACCCGGGGGCAAGACGGACCTTTTGTCATTGGTCGACTTTAGAGTCGCCTTTTTATGGCACTTGAGCTTACTCAAGTGCCATATAGCGATCGTAATGTCTGTCGGTTTGTCGGTCTGTCCGTATTTTGCTAGTTTGGGCACTTCCACGTGACCTAGGACGATAAAACTTGGCCCGCATATCAGGGACCCAACCGGATTAACTTGGAAATAATCACTTCCCCGATCCGACCATCAGTGGGGGAGTGGCAACATGGGGAATCCGGAAATTAGTAACATTCATAACTTTGGAGTGGATAATCGGTCGTGCATTAAACTTGACAGGTATCAAGAATGAATGTCTTGGATGTTCATTGTCAAATTCGGATCGGATCCGGTAACTGGGGGGGGGGGGGCTCGAGGGGGACACCCGAAATGCTTTTTCTAGTTTTCGTCAAACCCCTATCACTTTCTTCGCACTAGTATAGCTCTGCGCAGGATGAGTCATTCTTTCATCACACCAGTATAGCTTTGCTCGTGGATTATTTGCAAGAATTCGTTCGGAGAGAGATAGATCAACGGAAGGTCGAAGGGGTTGGCAAAATATGTTTGTTGAATCTTAATAGGGGTTGATATAGCGGATAATCGGGCGTGCATTAAACTTGACAGGTATCAAGAACAAATGTCTTGGATGTTCATTGTCATATTCGGATCGGGTCCGGATTCGGAGAGAGATAGATCAACCGAAGGTCGAAGGGGTTGGCAAAATTTGTTGTTGGACCTTGGTAGGGGTTGATATAGATTATGGGGTGCTAGGATGATGAAACTTGGCAGGCGTATCAGGGACCCGACCAAACCAACCTGGAGATACTCAGTTTCCCGATCCGACCATCTTGGGATAGTGGATGGTGGGGGAATCCGGAAAATTGAGTGGTGTGTAACTTTCGAACGGGTGATCGGATTGAAATGAAACTTAATTCCTGAAGAAATGACATATCTCTGATGTTCCATTTGAAGTCCAAACTGGATTCGACAGCTATGGAGGAGTTGGGGGGGGGGGGCCTGAAATCCCGAGAAATGGTTAGAATGGAGGGATCGGAGTGAAACTTGCTGGGAATAACCAGCATCTGCTCCAGATAAATCGTTTACACATTTGGACTGAATCCGGACACTTGGGTCGGAGGGGGTGGAGGCTGGGTGGAGGGGTGTTTCCCGGAATTCCAGTGATGGCGGTTCAGGGAGGCCTATCAGGGACCCTATCAAACTGACTTGTAAATAAAAAATTACTCGATCCGATAGTCGTGTGGGGGGGTAGGGGAAGGGGAATCCGGAATATTGAGTCATACGTAACTTTTGAACCGGTGATCGGATTTGAGTGAAATTTTGTAATTGAATAGGGGACATGTCTCTGGTGATCTTTTTCATGTCCGGGCCGGATCCGACAACAACTGGGGGGGGGGGGGATATGCGACCGGCTTAGACTGGAGAGATCGGGATGGAACTTTGTGGGAATAACTAGCAGATACTCCGGATAAATCATTTACAGAACCGGATTGGCTCAGGCGACTGTGGGGGGAGTTTAAGGGGGAGTCCGGAATTCCGGTGATCGCGAGTAAAGGTACTTACAAATGTGCTAGGACGATGAAACTTGGCTGGAATATTTGAAATTCGACAAGATTGGCTTAGAATTCGCCACTTTCCAACTCCGACCATTCCTTAAAGTACCAATCATGACCGCAAATTAAGAAAAATACTTTTAAGCAAAATATGGATTTTCATGATCCCCATGAGCCCACTACCATTTTTGCCTCAAGGGTTTTGCTTACAAATGAGGTTCTAGCTCCCTTAAAGTGCGCATCTTCACCGCAAGGTCGAAAAGTACTTTTTATCAAACGACACATCTCAACCCATGATCATTCGTGCCACAAGGGCAGGGGCGTCGCAAGGGGGGGGGGGCAGCACCCCCCCCCCCCCCCACCTTTTTGAGATCCGGTAATTGGTATTTTTTCGACAGCAGAACTGTTCGATATATTTACGGGGATTCGGTAGTTATACAGAATCCTAAATAGGCTATCTGTACACATCTCTTCGGTATAATGATCGGGATTCGGTATTATTGTCAGTATTCGGTAGTTATCAAGAATTTGGTGAGAGAATTTAATGAAATCATTTTGTAATTTTTCGATGCCGGAACTATTCCGTATATTTATGGACATTCCGTAGTTACACAGAATCCCGAATAAGCTACTGGTTCAGAATTATCCGGTATCATGATTGGGGTTCGGTAATTTATTCAGTATAATTTCCAGGATTAGGAAGTTAACCACGAATCCTGACTTTGTTCCAGTTTCAACGAAAGTATACCGAATATGAATGCTGTTCGGTAGTCTTTCGATAACAAAACAATTCGGTATAATAACCGGGATACGGTAGTTATACAGAATCCCGAACATGCTATCAGTCTAAAGTTATTCGGTATAATAACTGGGATTCGGTAATTTATTCGTTATAATTGCCAAGATTCGGAAGTTACCACGAACCTCGAAACTCAGAAGAGGTCGAGCGAAGCACTGGTCGCAGATAAAAGGGATGATCTATGATCATCGATAGTCCTTACTTATATTTTGGATCCCAAAAAGATTTTATAATCATAAATATTTCGAAAATTCCGCCTGCAGCACTTTTCGTAATATTCTATATTTTATGGAAGGGCGCGTCATTTGACGGGGTTTTAAGCCAGATTTAGGATTGAGATTTCGAAACATTAAAAGCTAGAATTTGGATGGAAATTAAATTTGGCAGGAAAAGCGAAACCGGAACGTCGCTCCGTCCCTTTTCTGGAACTTCTTAGAGTCTCGGCATTTAATCAACGGTAAATGATAGAATTTATAAGAGAAGCAGTTAAATTTTAGCCTACAGAAAAAAAAAAAATAATAATTTCGAAAATTTTCGCCTGCGGCGCTCGATTTAATTTTCTATTGGCTATATTACATAAAAGCAGTTACTGCAATCATGCCCGGCAATATATTCTCCATGTGGGCTTCGCCAGAACGCCATCTAATAGTTGGCTTATCGTCTTTCATGCTGCCCTTTATTATTACTCTTCCCACGTAATCGTTTCTGTTCCAACTTTCAAAGCTCGAATTCTTAGTTCTAGGATTCGGTAAAATTTTTGAAAGTTTCGGTAAAATTTTGGCTCTGCACCCCCCTACCGAAAATGCGCTAACGACGCCCCTGCACAAGGGTTCTACGTTAGACCAAACTGTATATATATATGATCCCTAAGAACCTGCTATCGTTTTTGCCTCAAGGGTTTTGCTTACAGATGCATTTCTAGCGCCTTTAAAACGGGAAATTATGCAGCAACAATTCAAAGAAGAAACGTACTTGATATAAATGTCGAAACCGTATTGAAGACCATTGAACCGCCCAACGAAGAAGAGGAGTCCTAGAAATGTCTTTTACAGTACTTTTTACTTACTAGTGTATAAAGTTTGAGAGTTGAAGGCAATCTTGTCTTCAAGAAAAATATTTTTATTCGCTTTCACATTTTAGAAACCGGCTTTTGAGGTAAATGTTTTTCTTTTCTGGTGTTTCTTATGTTCTGTTTTATGCCTTGGTACTTTTTATTACAAATATGGGGGTCTAGGCTAGGAGAGTATGTGAGATACGAAATTTTTTCATCGGAGCGCCATCTTATGTTGTAATTTAGAACTATTCCGAAAAAGCAGGTTTAGGGTAAGATGGACCACAGAGACAGCGGGTAAGACGGACCGGTCCGTCTTGCTCCCTTTCATCTGGGATCTTTTTCGAAGTTATTATTTGCTACGTATTTTGTGATTTTAGTGTTGCATTTATTGTTTCCGCATGTCAATTGAAATACGTCTGATTTATGTGTGAAGAAGGTTTCTTTACGTAACTCAGTGTTCTGGGGAAAAGTTAGACACCTTACGTCAGTCGTTGCTTCTTTCCTATCTCTTCCTCAGGCGAAGAACCAAAATGGGGTCCGTCTTACCCGACTCTCCCCTAAACCACGTAGAGGCCTACTGGTCGGTCTGGTGAATTACGTGGGACACTACATACATTTTATGATCAGCGGACGGAGTCAGTTTCTGTTTGCCTCTCTCAAATTTTTGTTGGGAAGTCTGTGACGGCGTGTGTCTAAAATTGGCGACACGAACTGTGTGAATTATTTTGGACTTCGTTCCTCTTCTTTTCTAATTTCCAAAACCCATAAAATTAAATTTCAATTTAAACAGATGGCTTTTATGAGTAAATTTCGGGCTTCTGACGTCATTGGCTTCCAGAGCTCACATCTCGAGCGTTCGACTCCTGATCAGAACATAACATTTTGCTCAGAAATCAGGGCTTCCGCTTCTAGGGAGATTACCCTATTTTAGGGGAAAATCACTTCTTTTAGGGACACTTATTTTTAATCTAGGGATTCAGGGAAATCTGGGGTAAAGTAAGGTTTTTTAGGGATATTCAGGGAAAGTTTGATTTACAAAAAAGCTAAAGCGTCGAATCCCTGGAAATAGCCACCCCAGTGGCCCAATAGTACCATCCAAAAGAAGTGACGTCGCGAGGTCCTTGAAGACGAGAGGCGACGTTAATCAACAACAACAACGACATTCATTAGGTATTTAGTAATTTAGATAGCCTGTCCAACATGGCATTATGGACTTACAAAGAGTGACTCAGATAAGTTGGAAAGAATCCAAAAACGTGCTGTTCAAATTATAATTGGTGGCCATAAAATGCCGTACTCGTATCTCCTAAAGGAGTGTAAGCTGGAACCCCTTTCTGTTCGTAGAGAACAGCTGTGCCAACGTTTCGGAACAATTCTGTTATCCCACCCTTTCTACCGAAATATGCTTCCTCCACCCTTTAAACCGGAAAGAAACAGACCTCCAAGAGAAGCAGCTATGAAAGTATCAAAACTCACACCTGTCGCTAGTAAAACTGAAAGGTACCGTAATAGTTTTGTGCCTCAGTTTACCTTGTATCACAACAACCTTACTTGAATTACTGTATTTATTTTATGACAATTGTATATATGTTTTAGTTGTAGGTTAATGACAAGTGCCAATTAATTTGCTCGCGCATGAAATGTTGTGCCGCATTTATTTTGAAATTAAATTAAATAGATAGCCTAGTATTTAGTTTATTTTTAAGCAATGCCTTTGATTGGTGTAAACTGCCAACATAAGGGAGTATTCGTTTGGCTATGCAGCAATTGTAGAATAGGAGCATGCGACCTATGCACTTAGCATTAGGGGGATTCTTTCAGTCTGCTGGTGATCTCTTTTTGGGATTCCAAAACGTAAGTTGAGGGATACCTATGACATCGCAAAAGTTGTCCGTCTGTCCGTCCGTCCGTCTGTGAGCACGATAACTCTCGAAGGGAATGAGATATTTTGATGAAACTTGGTGTGAGGATTCGTTGGATCGGCGGACCAGTCGAGTTCGTAAATGGGCTTTGTAGCCCTACATTTAGGGGTGGGGGAGGGGGTTCAAATTAAGGGGCAAACAAAATATTTTGAAACAGCTAATGTGATAGTCGATTATGGGGTAAGAAGACATGCCGAACACGATGGTGAAAACCATTTTGTAATCGGACAAGTAGTTCGCCCGGAATCCCGCCAAAACCGGAAAGTTTGTTAAAAGTAAAAGTTTTATTTGAAGTTGATTAGATGTTCGATTTAGAGGTAGGAAGACATGCTGAAGACGATGGTGAAAATCATTTTCTCGACGGACAAGTAGTTCGCCCGGAATCCGGCCCAAACCGGAAAGTTTGTTAAAATTAAAAGTTTTATTTGGAGTTGATCAGATGTCCGATTTAGGGCAAGAAGACACGTTGAACTTTTATATGAAAACAATTTTCTACCCGGACATGTAGTTCGCCCGGAATCCGGCCAAAACCGGAAAATTGTTAGAAGTTAAAGTTTTATTTCTAGCTGATTAGATAACCGATTTAGGGGTAAGAAGAGACGCTGAATCCGTGTGTGACAATCATATTTTACCCGGACATATAGTTCGACCGGAATCCGGCTGGAGTCGGAAAATTTGTTATAAGTTAAATTTATATTTGAAGTTGATTAGATGTTCATTATTGGGGAAAGAAGATACCCTGAGTTCGTTTTTGAGCTTTCTTTTTTCGCCGGACAAGTAGTTCTAGAGTTCGGCCGAAACCGGGAAATTGGCAGAAGTGGCAGGAACTTTTCGTCAAAACAGATATGACTTATACGGGTAAACACACATGCTGAATGAATATCTGAACTTGGTTTTCTCAGATGATTAGCTATTTGGCCTAAATCTGTTTCTGAATTTTAATTGTAAGAATGTTCAAGGATTCTGGCGATGACTGGATCTGGTTAAGACAAGACCCATTTGTCTGGATCAGATATTGAATTTTTGGGATCCCATCGAAAACTTTGATCTTGTTTCTAGGGACAAAAATAGAGAGAAATCAGACTTAAACACGAGGAACTTTAGGGAAAATTGGTACGAAAATAGGGAAAATCGAAATCGAAAAGTGGAAGCACTGTCAGAAATGTGCAGGGTATGAAAGACTGATAAACGTTCTTTCATCTGTTGGATAGTGTTGGGCGATATTCGATATCGATATATCGGACCAAATATCGAATATCGAAACGTAAATATCGATATCGAAAACGATATTTTCTCATTCACAATTATTGTAAATAATTCAACATAACCTACATTTATATATCCGAAATTGGAGTCATATGTTTTCCGCAATTCGCTTCTTATTTATTCGGAGTTTGAGATGATGCGAAAATCAGTGCTTCCACTTCTACTTATTTTGGCAGTAGAATACTTATTTTTGGCCTTTTCTACTTACCAAATTTTGGATCTACTTCCCTACTTATTTCCTACATATTTTCCGGTCTCCTACTTATTGTCTCATGATTTAATCTGTGAACAAAATCTGCATTTTAGCAAAATAGAGCCCTTCTTAAAATTTTCGCCTGCGGCGCATAGTTTCAAAATTGTTTGGTTGCTATCTGGTTGTAGGCTTGGGATCTGAGAAACATTCGTTTGAGAACCTATATTGCAGGAAAATGCTAGAGGTTGCTGCTTGGGTTTCACCCCCTCCGCTGTTAATGTTTCTGAAAATCCTGCAGAAAAGAAAATGCGAATTTAAAAATTTCGCCTGCGGCGGTCGGTTGAATTGTGTCTTGGGCTCGGTAGTTAGAAGCTGCAGTGGAATCGGCCGCAGCAATATGCCTGTACTGTTCAAGTGGCCTTCGCAATAGCGACGCCCAGTTGCTTTCTAGGCGTGCTGCTCATTTTAGCATTGCTATTTTAGGCTACTTAAAAATTCTCATTTTTGAATTTCAACGTTTTAAAATAATTTAAAACTGGTCCGAAAATGTTGGAATTATCTAGCCTCAAGCTTAAATTGTCTCTAAATTTCTGACAGATTCGGTAAAGATTTTGAACCTGCATCCTCTCCATCGAAAATGCCCTTGTGCACTTTTGAATGAATCTACTTATTTTTCTACTTCATTTCATACTAGCTTCTACTTACTAAATATTTATTTTTAAGAGGAGCCTACTTATTTTGTGAGCATCCCGAGTGGAAGCACTGGCGAAAATGCTATTTAACGATAATTTTGTTAGTAAATTTTGGCGAAACGACACGTATCCCATAGCAAATCATGCTAAAGATATACCGATATCGATATATCGAAAGTGAAATGTCGTTATATCGAAAAATCCAAATATCGCCCAACACTACTGTTAGATATTAAGAAGAGATATTTATAGACATATTTGCATTCTGGTATATAGATGCAATTACTTTTTTTTCAAAATTTTCGAATAAACGGCAGCACTCTAAACAAATTACCGGAAGACGCTTTAGCAGTATAGAGGAAGCTTCGACTGCGAAAGCTGCTTCTGAAATATTTTGCGCTCCAAAGAAAAGTGAAATTAGCAAAAACACGGATGACAGCTCTCAACTTCAAGCATTTCCACGGCTTTTAAAAAACAGTGTACATCACCCAAACAGTGACATGCTGCTATGTTCAAACACTGACAACTGTAAACGACTGCTTACAACTAGAAACTGCTGTTCCCACCATCAGACAGGTGTATACAGCAACATACCGCTGTAAGTCCAACGCGTATCCCGACTAGACGTAATAACTACAGCTGTATACGCCACCAGACAGGTGTATACAGTAACATACTGCTGTGTCTTCTACGCGTATCCGGACTAGACGTAAGAAGTACAGCTGGAAACGGCTGTTCACAGCTAAAAGCAGCTATAAACAGCTGTAACATCGACGTCTATCGCCAGTAGCTGTAAATTCAACAGTTGGAAGCAGGTGTTTCCAACTGAAATCAGCTGAAAACAACTGAAAACAGGTCAGAACAGCTGGAAACGTCTAAATTATTTCCATACCGGGGAGCCGGCTCAGATTAACATTCTCCTACATTGTCGGTTCTAGGCAAGCTGGTAGGACCATCACCGGTGTTTTCCTCTTTAAAACGGACTTACACATGATCAAGAGAATATGATTCCAGCATTTCATGCTGTTGCTGTAGGTCTTGCGGTTGAAGCCTCTCTTGCAAGGAGGCACTCGTTGCCCACATTTCCGTCGGTCTAACCCTCCGCAGACGAAACACTTCTGTAACTTTGCGACGATAGTCCTTATCATACACCATGATCATCAAGCTCGTAAACGGACCCGAAACGAAAAACGCAATGTGTGAAATTAGGAATATTGTTGTCCGCCAAATCGAGTAATCGAACTTTATGGAGTCGCTTATAAAAGTGCTGAAAATGATCCGATAGTACACGGCAAGGCTGAACAATGGTGTACATAGCGAAAGAGCCTTGGTGTACATTATGTCCTTGCCTGAGCCGAAGTCCTTTCGTCTATGGTCTTTTTCGTATGCCAGAATTGTCGTTGCAGAAAAGAAGAAATTAGGGATCGTGATGACTACAAACAACCACTTTTGTGGCTGCGGAATTTGGGATCTGACTGATCCGATCATATACTCATATCCTTGGCCAGTGCAAATTGTCCAAACTAGCTGAGTTCGTATCTTCGTCACTCCACTGATCCACAGAGGCGTAGACGATAGGACACCGATACCTACACAAACCCAAGCTATTGTTTTGGGGTCCCAGGTAGCGCTGTGTCTCGGTATGAAAATACGAAACAGAATTACACAAACAAGTGCGAAGAAGATGGTCTCTGTTAAGTTGAACCAGGTCTGCTCAACAATGCGATACGCTACGCATGTTGCATCAGAGAGAGGTTGAAACCAAATCACAAGAAAAAAAGCCGATGCAAAAGCACTGGTCAGGTTCGACAGTAAGTTGTAGGCCATGAAAATGCGTCTCAGTGCTTTATCCCCCTGAGGGTGCTTCCTTTGAACGATTACCTGAACCACAAATACAGTCACCGACACGACGACCAAAACTAGAGCCACTGAAACAACTGCGAAGTCAGACAATAACATTGTTAACCTAGCTGCTCCCTGTTAGCAACTGATATTAGCCGCCGCGAGAAAGGCATACTGACTAAAGAGTGGGTGGAAGAGAAGGTCATGATTCTCCTAAACTCGAGGGCATTTCTAACCGTTACCATAGTTCGCGCTCCAGGAATTCCATGGTTCTCCTAATTTGTTTGATGTCTTTGATCGCAGCTGATCACCGCCTATTATTTTAGCACGGGCCAACCAAGTGCTCACTGGCATTATCCTAATTTCTCTAATGTGGTTAATTGCAGTTTTCTTCGCCTTGTATGTCAACGAACTGTGGCGAAGCAACGAAAAATGGTTTAAAGGAAAAAAAGACACAGAAGAAAGCCGGAGCCTTTATCGTCCAGAGTTAGGACGTTTTTTGTCGTCATTATTAAGTCCGCGCGAAGAAAGCGAAAATAAATGCTCACCCCACAAAGATGGACTCCTCGCGCCTATCGTCAGTTTATATGAGTAAGCCGTTTTCGTGTTTTATTCGCATCTGGAAGAATACGCCTTTCTAACAAGAACTGCTAGGATTTCCTTCTCAGCTGCAATTATGGGCTCTGAAAAGCCATATCGGTTTGCCACAACACTTTTTATATATTTGTATACTTCTAAACCTTAATATTCGAAATTTGACAACAGTAATACAAGATAACAAGTGCGCAAGCGCTCAGACGTGGAGTGTAAAAGTAAAATGTTTTTCACATCTTATATACAAACAGCGTTAGAACCGAGACATTTCGTATCCCCAATAACCAAATAAGTATTGGAAAATCATCCCGGTTTAAAAGCTTTTAATGTAAACAAACCGCAAGTAGAAATCCAAAGAGATCCTGAAGATCTTGCAAGAACGGTTTCAGTTTCAATTCTGAATATCTTCCCTGCCAGTCCGACCCTTTAAACCTCTTTTCAATTAGCAAGGTAATAACATCGATCATATGACAAGACCGTACAGTTTCCAAATTTTCATTAAGGATTGAAGTACGTCGCGTGGTCTTATTTGTAGCTGCTACACCAAAATCCACATCTATACAAATATATCCACCAGTACACAAGTTTGAACTTCAGACCTGTCATAGACGAACTTAGCTCATGGGAAATCTGGGCCCAGCTGCCCATGAGCGTGGATGTGGGTGTAGCCCTGTTGAGTGTCGTCATCAGTGTGTCGTTATGCACTCTCCACAGTGCAAAATCGGGGTATTCCTTCTTTGATTCTCACATTTTGCCCACCGTTTTCTCTTTTACAACCTTTCTGGCTTTGGGAAGGTGAATGATGTCCCCAATTCAGACGGAATGATTTTCAAGAACGAACTATGGATCGAACTTGGTGTCTGGAGTCGGATAAGGATGGTATATCTCTTCACTGACGGATTCGGACACGCATTGTTGCCTATTAGCTCGGGACTACCTCTTGGCGTCATGTGTCTTGTAGAGACGCGCTTAACGCCCACATTCCAATCGGTCTGACGTGAGCTAATCGAAAGGGCGTGCAAATCCTATCCCGGTAGCCCTTGTCGAAATAAATGATCATCAGTATTGGGAACGGGCCCACCATGAAGAATGCAATAAATGAAACCAAAAAGTAAATAAAACGTTGCGTCTCAGCGTCCCGCTCGTTGACTGCCTCTGTTATATACCCAAGGAACGCTCTGTGATAAATCATCACGCTAAAAACCGGCGTGGATACAGTAAAAGCTTTCGTATACAATATGTCTGATCCCGAGTCGAAGTCCTTTCTTTTATGGTCCTTATCCGACGCAAGGAGCGCCATGGAGGAAAAAAAGAAATACGGAACCGTGCAAACAAACAGTACGAACAACCACTGAACCGACCCCGAAGCTTCGGCTGTTCTCCGTATGAAATCGTCAAGCACTCCCGTACACATGGACCACGCTAACTCATGTCGAATCACGACTAGCCCTGCTAAAAGGGGGACCGAAGAACCGAACCCAACAGCAAGGCATGTCCGAAGGAGCTTTGAGTTGGTCCACTGGTTGCTGTGTCGGGGGATGAAAATCCGGCACATGATGACCCCGACTAGTCCAAAGTACAGGGTCTGGAGAATATTAAATGCAAACTGTTCAAACAAACGGTATCCTATACACAGAAAGTCTGGCAATGAGTGAAACCACATAATAAGAAAACCAAGAGTAGTGTATATGGGAGAAAAGCTCGCAGCAAGGTTGTGTGCTTTAAACAAGTTTCTTAGCGCCAAATCCCCTTGCGGGTGCCGTTCCATCGCCAACTTTTGTAGGAAAAAAACCAACACACAAACAAACATAGTGCCGACGCTCAACATTGTTATGGCTATGTCATATAGGAACATGTCAAGCTGAAGGACCAACGCGACTGTCTGTGTCATTGCTTCTGTCGAAGTTGAAAGTCTTTTTGTCATGACCCCCCCCCCCCCCCAGAATAACGACGGTATTTTACGATCAGGAAAGTACCGAAAGCTGACCTTAAGCGACCTGAGATCAAAAGAAGAGAAGAGAATGCATTTCGCTATGGAATTAGAGTAGGATGAATTTAAGTGTATGGGGGAGGGGGCAAGGACCGGGAAGTTATTAGATATGGGGCGGGGTGAGAACTTGGAAAGCGTCACGACGATAATTAGGGGTTTCCTGAAATTCGGTCCTGGAGAAAAGTAAGAACAGACATGGATTCATCATGCGTTCTTACCCCCAAACCAAAGTTCTAGTAGACTTGAGAATTAAAATTCAGTTCAACCAAATTTCCGTTTGGCCGGTTTCCGAGCGCACGGCTTGTCCAGTGAGAAATAAACTTCAGGTATGGATTCAGTGCGTAATTTTACCCCGATATCGAACCTTTAATCGACATCAGAAAAAATTAATTTTATCGAATTTGTGGTTTGGCCCGATTCTAAGTGAAGTCCGGCAAGACAATAAAGTTCAAAAGGAATTATAAGCATGTCTCATTACCCCTATATCGAACCTCTAATCAACTTGAGTCAAAACTTTCACTTTTACTTTTCCAGTTTTGGCCGGATTCGACGAAAAAGAAGTTCGTCAAGAAAATTAAGTTCAAAGACGGACTCGGTATGTTCAGATGAATCATTGAATTTCAGTAATTTTCCGGTTTCGACTGGATTCCGGGCGAACTATTTGTCTTGCGATACATTAAGTTTCAGTTATGGATTCAGCATGTCTCCTCATCCCTAAACAGACTCTATTTCATTAGCTTTTAAATATATTTGTTTCGCCTCTTAATTTGATCCCCCCACCCCTAAATATAGGGCTATGAAGCCCATCTACGAACTTGCCCTTGCCCCTTGATCAAAAGAACCCCAATACCAAGTTTGAACAAAATATCTCAGCTCTTTCGAGAGCTATCGTGCTAAAAGACGGACAGACAGACGGGCATACGTTAGAAAGTCACAGGTATCCCGTTACTAACGTTTCGGGATCCCAACAACAGTTCGTCATGAGGTGTCTTAGGAAGTCACTCGTGCCGCCACTTACGCGCCACCGATCTGACTGCCCAGTGCAAGATGAAACGAATGGTGATGGATAGGACAAGGGAAATCGATGAGAATTGATGAAGGGCAAACATATAGAATATAGAACAAAGGTGAGTAGGTATTATGCCGTTTTGAGCAATGAGCATACCAGTAGCTTCTGTTTTGATTGCGCCATTCGCACCGCCCTTCTTAAATGATTGATAACGGGCTTTGTTAAATTATATTTACTATGACTTTTTACCATTCTAGTGGAACACTACTTGTCCGTCGAATGCTGATAGTTAGTGGTACACTGTCAGAATTTTCATAACAGATAACACGAGGATGCGCGGTTTCAGCAGATAATGCGTAACAGATCACACTTCGGATGTTATTTGTTGTGTTTCAAAATGTTATGCATAATAAGCGTTACCATCAGGGAGACCCGAAAAACCGCCAAAAAGTGTCGGCTGAGTTTTCCGACATCATGTCGATAATGTTTCAAAGTGTTATGCATAATAAGCGTTACCATCAGGAAGAACCGAAAAACCGCCAAAAAGTATCGGTTGAGTTTTCCGACATCATGTCGATAAGGAATAAAGTCAGTAGATGTTTTTTTGGCTCTTCCTAACAAAGCTTGTTATGCATAACATTTCATGCATAACGTTTTCAAACACAACAGATAACATCCGAAGTGTTATCTGTTACGCATTATCTGTTGAAACCGCGCATCCTCGTGTTATCTGTTATGAAACTTCTGACAGTGTAGGGGGTTCCACTGCTGCACTTGTGGTCGCGTCGGACTGCATGACCATTGAACATGTCTTAAGTTAATTCCAGGACGGATCTACTTGTATTTCACCAGCAAAACATGGCAGGACCGTCTGTTGGATGGACTGACTTCGAATGAAGGCTTTGCAGTCGAGGGCATCAAGTCATCCAAAACGCTAGTGATGGGATTCCGCTGACTTCATGAAGTGTCTGTTAGCATGATAACTCTCTCAGAGGTTGAGATATTTTATTATATATAGCCTATAGCGATCGCAGTTTCTGTCGGTCTTCCTGATGTGCTAGAACCATGAAACTTGGCAGGCTTATCAGGGACCCGACCACACTGACTTGCGAAAAGTCGTTTCTCCGATCCGACCATCATGGGGCGACTAGAAGGAGGGGGAATCCGGAATCTTGAGGTATGTGGAACTCTCAAACAGGTGACCGGGTCTTAATGAAACTTGATATTTGGAAAGACCTCGTGTGTCAGATGCCCCACTTCAAGTCTGGACCGGATCTGATGACCAGGGGCGTCGTAAATTCAATTTCATTGTAGGGTGCAGAGTCAAATTTTGTACCGAATCTTTCAAAAATTTTACAGAATCCTAGAAACTAAGAATTCGAGCTTTAAATTCTATATTACTGAACAGAAAGGATTACGTACAAGAAGTAACATTAAGGGCAGCATGAAAGATAATTAGCAAGCTACTAGGCGTCCTTTTTGCGAAGCTCACTTGGACAAGATATTGCCGGACACGAGTAGCAATTTCTAATTATTACATTCAAGACAAAATTAAATCGAGCGCCGTCGGCGAAATTTGTTTTAACTGCTTCTCATGCAAATTCTTTCTTTTACCGTAGATTAAACATCGAGATCCTAAGAATTTCCAGAAACCGAACGGAGTGACGTCCCGGCAGCAGCAGCAACTGAAAGACTAGTCAATCCTCCCCATTATCACAAAAAGTGAAGTGAGCGCCGAAGGCGAGATTTTTCCAAGTTCGCTTTTTGCTGCAAAATTTAACTATTCCAACCATCCAGATTCTAGCTTTTAATGTTTTTCAGTCCCAATTCTAAAACTGGCTTAAAACGCCAGTTAAATGACGCGCCCTTCCACAAAATAGGGAATATTACGAAAAGCGCCGCAGGCGGAATTTTCTAAACATTTATGGTTAGAGCGTGTATTTACGATCGAAATAAAATTAAGGATTACCGATGAACTCACATATCAATTCTGTTGTCTGTGACCAGTGCTTCACTCGACCTCTTAGAGTTTCGACGGTCTTAGCAACTACCGAATCCTGCGTAATTATACCGAATAAATTACCGAATCCCAGTTACTATACCAAATAAGTTTAGAACGATAGCCTATTCGGGATTCTGTATAACTACCGAATAGTTTTGGTACCGAAAATTTACCAAATAATATTCGGATTCGGTATAATTTAGTCGGAACTGGAACTATAGCCGAGGTTCGTGGTAACTACCGAATCTTGAAAGTATACCGAATAAATACCGAATCTCAATCATGACACCGAACAATTCTGGACCGACCGCCTATTCGGGATTCTGTGTTACTACCGAATCTCCATAAATATACCGAACAGTTCTGGCGCAAAAAAACTACCAAATAATTTCAGCAAATTCGCTCACCGAATCCGTAATAGCTACCGGGTCCTGACAATTATACCGAATCCCGATCATTATACCGAATAGATCTGTACCGATAGCATATTTTGGATTCTGTATAACTACCGAATCCCCTTAAATATACCGAATAGTTCTGGTACCGAAAAAATACCGAACAACTTTAACCCAAAATTTTACCGAATCTCAAAACGTTGCGGGGGTGCCCTCACCTTGCGACGCCCCTGCCGATGACTGTGGGGGGAGTTTGGGGGGGGGGACTGGAAATTTTTTAGCACGTTTAGAATGGAGGGATCGGGATGAAATTTGTTTGGAGCACTAGCCCTATAGATACATCATTGACAGAATTGGACCGGATCCGGGAACTGTGGGGGGAGTTGGAGGGGGTGTGGTCCGGAATTCCGGTGATACGACCTAAGGTACTTCCGGGTGTGCTAGGACGATGGAACTTGGCAGGCCCATCAGGGACCCGACTTAGATTGACTTAGAGATAGTCACATCCCCGATCCGACAGTCGTGGGGGAGGTGAGGGAGGGGAATCCGGAATCTTGTGGCATGAATAACTTTAGAACGGGTGATTCTTTAGAATTGCTCATTCGGCAAAATTTTACCGAATCTCAAAAAGTTAGGGGGGGGGGCTGCACCCCGCGCACCCCCACCTTGCGACGCCCCTGCCGATGACTGTGGGCGTAGTTGGGGGGGGGGCGGAAATTTTGTAGCACGCTTAGAGTGGGGGAATCGGGATGAAATTTGTTTGGTGCACTAGCCCTAGATACATCATTGACAAATTGGATCGGATCCGGGAACCGTATGGGGAGTTGGAGGGATACTGGAAGGTACTTAAAGGCAGGGACTTCCCGAGGGGGGGGCGCAGCGCCCCCCCTCCCCCTACGTTTTGGGCATTCGATCAAATTTTCGCCGAAGGCGAAAAATTCGCCCTTTTCATAAAATCGTTTGTCCCCGCATTTCCAAATTGGGGGATTTTACGTGTTTATTCGTCCCCTTTCTTAATCGAATTTTCTAATTCATCCAACTTTTCTTCAGTCCGGCGTCGATTTCACCGCATTAAATTCGTAAATTCAGTGCTTTAACCTCTTTATTTGGTCTCATTCGTTAGCAAATTCGGTAATTCACTGGACTTTTCTCAAGTCCATATCTGTACTATCGCAGTCGGTCAGTCCATTTCATAATTCGGTCATTAATCAGATTCATTTGGTTCTGATTCGTGACCGAATTCGATAATTCATCCAACTTTTGTTCAGTTTCCGTCCCTGTCCTTCCCTGCGTAAATTCGGTGATTTAACCTGTTTATTTGGTCTAATTTTTACCGAATTCGGTAATTCTGTCGCATTCGGTCAGTCCATTTCATAATTAAATTCGGTGAGATTCATTTGGTTCTGATTTTTTACCGAATTCGGTAATTCACCGGATTTTTCGTTAGTCCGTTTCTGTTATTAGACTTGCCAAATTCGGTTGTTTTATGTGGTTCTAACAAGAGTTTTATTCCATTACGAAATTCGGTTGTTGTACCGCTCTTGATCTGTTCCTTATTTTTTTTAGTTAGTTTTTCGGTATAGTACGAGTTCATTATTTGCTTCAACCCATATTTACTGAGTTCGGTAATTTAAGTGGCATTTATTTAGCTCTCGTTCTTTACCATTTACGGTAGCTTCAGCTGTTTGCCATTCTTTTTTTTACTTCTTACGATTGTAGTGCTCTTGACGTGAAAACTAGCCTAGTTTTGTTTGCTGTAAATTCCGAACAAATTTACTTTGTATCTGCTTTACCCTGGATCGCCCCTTTCGTTTCGCCAGACAGCTCTGGGTTTAATAGGTAATCTTGGGATCGCAAAAAGGCACTTTTATCATCAGTCTTTCCACAAAATTACGCCTGCGGCGCATTTCGCAGTCTTCTCTAGTTACACGAAGGGTGCGTCGTTTAGTTGGCGTTTGAGGCTAGGATTTTAAATTTCGCCTGCGGCGCCCTAGTTAATCCTGGGTACAGCCGTTAGCGACGTTGTTGCTATGCAGCAACGTTTTTTGCGATTATTTCGAGTCCTGTTGGCAAAACTGGAAAGTTCCTCCGGCGTATCCACAAAAAACAAGACCAAAGGTGTCGATGGGATCCCAAAAATCTAATATTTGATCCAGACAACTGGGTCTTGTCTTGGCCAGATCCAGTCTTCGCGAAGCTAATCATTAGAGAAACTCAAGTTCAGATATACCTCAATAAGCCATATGTATTTTGACGGTACTGACCGAAACTTCCTGCTTTACTTCTGCCAAGTTTCCGGTTTCGCCCGAATTCCGAGCGAACTACTAGTCCAGCAAAAAAAGAAAATTCAAAAACGAATCCAGCGTATCTCCTTATCCCTATAAAGAACATCTAATCAACTTTAAATAAAACTTTGACTAAAAAAGAATTCCGGTTACAACCGGATACCGAACTAATTATATGTCCGGGTAAAAAACGATTGACATATACAGACTCAGCCTCTCTTCTTACCCCTAAATCTGTCATCTAATCAACTTCGGATAAAACGTTTGCTTTTAACAGATTTTCCGGTTTTGGCCGGATTCCGGACGAACTAGTTGTCCGGCGAGAAAATGGTTTTCACAATTGTGTTCAGCATGTCTTCTTACCCTTAAATCGAACATTTAATCAACTTCAAATGAAATTTTTACTTTTAACCAACTTTCCGGTTTTTGCCGGATTCCGGACGAACTACTTGTCCGGCAAGAAAATGGTTTTCACCATCGTGTGCAGCATGTCTTCTTACCTCATAATCGACTGTCATGTTAGCTGTCTAAAAATATTTTGTTTGTCCCTTAATTTGATCCCCCTCCCCCACCCCTAAATGTAGGACTACAGAGCCCATCTACGAACTTGACCTTACCCTTGACCCGAAGAACCCTCACACCAAGTGTCATCAAAATATCTCATTCCCTTCGAGAGATATCGTGCTAACAGACGGACGGACGGACAGACGGACAACTTTGAGATGTCAAAGGTATCCCTCCACTTACGTTTTGGGATCCCAAAAACAGAAGCGGAAAAGCGTTAAAACGCGCCAATTTTTCTGTTTAGACTTGTTTGCATATACTGTGCAACTTTTTACTTTGTAGCTTCATGAAGGCAACTCGCTGTAATTCTAGAATTTTTTAAGAAATTCAGTAGAAATCAGGTACCGATTCGGTCAATTTTACCAGGTTCGCCCCCCTCCCCCAGGGAAGAAAGGCTCGGTACGCCTCTGCTACACTTCACTTCACACACTGTAGGCTCTGGCTCAATCACAAGCAAAAACTATCCTTTTTTGGCCACAGGCAAGAGTTCTACGGAGCTTTCCAAAATGTAATGTCATATTCGTAAAAATTCACTTTCCGTAAAAATCGCACAGGTTATTATTACCTAACCACTTTCTAGGAATAAGCTGAAATCGGGGTACTAGGGAAAAGAAAATTGACAAACGGCGCGGCTTGGGGGTCTTGTCACATCCCACAACCAGCACAACCAGAGTTGGAAAAACAAAAATCGGTGCAGCACTTCTATGCCCGGGCTATTCTGGGCATTTTGATCTTTGCACTCTATGTCTTCCGGGATGTTAAGATTATTTTGATTGGTTCGTAGCCTGCTTTTCAGCCAATGACGTAGAAGATTACAAGTGAGGAAAAGAAAAGAAGAAATCAATGCTAAACAAATTTCATTGTCATCATCACCGAAAGACATTTTGTTGTTTTTGTGAAATAATGGCACTGATATAATGAGGTTACGCTCCGTTGTATTTAAGTTTAACTGTAAGTTAATCTTTTGAATCAGTTGAGCTTTGTGACTAACATTCTGCAGCTGGTTTACCGTAATGATGCAAACTGTCAGCAGTAGCTTGAATTTTGCTGAGTATTAGTTTCTTATTCTGCAAGTTTTGTTTGGCAATGTTCCTATTGGCTAGGCTATATTACTCCTTTGTTTTGTTGATATTGTTCATGTCAAATGTTTCAGAATTCCACTGTCACCTCTTGGACTCGTCCAGTTATGTGAGTGAATGATGACTCAAAACTCAATAGGCTAGCTAAATACCCTTATGGTCATGTGACATTGGCATTCCTTTACTCTGCAATAAGGAACTAGAAATGTTTTCAAGATGCTTGAGTAATACCTGCACTCTCAGCCGTAGCTTGATCAGTTAGATACAGTAGAGAGGTACCTAACCTCAAAGTATCAAACAGGATTTCAAATTTCCAGAGAAGTCTTTCCTCAAGAAAAATCTGTCTGGCTTAAAAAGAAACCCAAAAACATGACAAAAACAAGAGACTGAAGTGAAGCTAGTAGAATGACATACATACTGGAAATATGGTAGCCACAAAAAGTGCAGTAGAGCAAAATTGCCAATTTTCCATAATGAAAAATGAATTGCCGGGAATTTAGCATATTTGTTTTTCATATTTTTCAGTCTAAAACAGATTTTAAAAATATTTCAATTACATCACTGTATTCAGGATTAAATCATTGATTTACAAGACCTGCAGCAATTTGTTCTAGCTAGCTTTTATTATCATTAATAATTGCATGTAAATTCAGGTTTAAAAAAAGTACCTGGACCCTCCTAGGAAGAATTTATTGATACCAAGGACTGAATATTTCAGGGAAAGCCAGAAGCTTTGTAGTAAGAGATTTGATTTAGTCAGAAATAGAAAAGTTCTTGCATCAGTTTTGTGTGTTGTTGGCAACAATATTTTATATTTGAAGTGCGAAATGGATACTTCAGCTGAATTTTATTAGAGCTTATATCCAATTTGCACTGCCAAATTTGATTAACAGTCAGCTTGGGCTGAAGGAACATTGAATAGTATTTTTAATCTTGCAGTGTTAGGTGTCATTAATTTATCGCCATTATTATACCTAAAAGAAGAAACAGTAGAAATCAGTGGCATATTATTTGAATAAGGGGATTTGTTTTGGGAAACTGGACAAATTAAATGTTTTTGACAAGCAATTCATTACATAAGTTGCCTGGCATGGCTTTTAGTGTTTTTTTGGCGATCTGGGCGATCTTTTTTGGGGCCATTTGGGGAAGTTGACCTCTGCTGTACTCTGAAACTTGCTGATAAATCATTCCTTGATCAGAAGCATTTGTGAGATTTTTTTTCTGAGTATTTACTCGCTAATGGCATTTTATTTGAGCTTACTCTTTTATTCAGTACATCCAGTTTTCGTACACGTTTTACCTTTTTGGGATCCCAAAACATAAGTTGAGGGATACCTATGACATCGCAAAAGTTGTCCATCTGTCCATCTGTTAGCACAATAACTTTCAAAGGGGTTGGATATTTTGTTCAAAACTTAGGGGCTCTTTGGGTCATGTACAGGTCATGTTTGAAGATGTGCTCTGTAGCTTCAGGGGTGGGGGAGAGGTTTCAAATTAAGGGAGGAAAAAAGATATTTTAAAAAGCTAACGAGATGGTCGATTTAGGGGTAAGAAGACATGCTGAATCGGAATATGAAATTATTTTCTTGGAAAATTTATGAAAAATAAAAGTTTAATCTTAAGTTGATTAGAGGTTCAATCTAGGGGTAAGGAGACATGCTGAAGACACATATGAAAATTATATTTTCATCGGACAACTAGTTCGCCTGGAATCCGGCCAAAACCAGAAAATTTGTTCAAAGTAAAAGTTTTATTTGAACTTGATTTGATGTTCGATTCAGGGGTGAAAAAACATGCTGAATCAGTATATGACAATCGTTTTCTACCCAGACACGTAGTTCGTCCGGAATCTGACTGAAACAGAAAAATTTGTTATAAGTAAAAGTTTTTTCTTAAGTTCATTAGAGGTTTGATGTAGTGGTAAGGAGGCATGCTGAATCCATATATGTAAATTATTTTCTCGCCGAATCAGTAGTTCACTTGGAATCTGGCCAAAACCTGAAAATTCGTTCTAAGTTATAAGTATCATCTGAAGCTGATTAAAGGTTCAATACAGGGGTAAGAAGATGTGCTGCATTCCTCTTTGAGCTTTTAAACAACAAATAGTTCGCCTGGACTCCAACAGAAACGGAAATTTTGAAGAAGTAAGGCAGCTAGAAGTTCTGATCGATTTCATCGCAGTAGAGATGACATATAGAGGTAAACACAAGCATTGAATCCATATCTGAACTTGGTTTTCTCAGATGATAGCCATTGGCCTGAATCTGTTTCGAAGACAGGATATCTAGTCTGATCTTGTCTGGATCAGATATGAAATTTTTGGGATACCATCAAAACTTTTGGTCTTGTTATTTTATTCTGTGGTGTAGGCCAGACAATCTAGCCAAAACTCAGGCCACAAGTGGCCCACTGTCTCAATCCCCTGATTCACTAATGATGTTAACATGTCACTCTAAAATTACAATTGATGAAAATTACCTTAAATCACAGCTTGGAGTGAAGTAAGGACTTTAGATCTTGTTGAATCACTCCTTGTGATGACTGCTGCATTTGTGGTTGGTTGGATTCTGCGGGAAGATTCCTTCTACCATTTTGTATCGCTTTCTTACCTTAAAACCTGTCTAAACTTCCTGTCAACTGAAGGTACCTGGAGAGTTCTTTTAAGCATGCTCGTCTCACTATTTCATGGAAGTCGACACTCAGAGTAAAATGCTTCCAGTCGTTGCCTTGTCCAGGCTGGACACTCTTGAACAAAGTGTGTTTTTGTCTTTTTGTTTATTCCACAGTGGGCACATATTGGTAGTACTGTATTTGAATTATGTTTTCCATGGTTTCCAGTTCCAGTAACAACCCGGAGTATTCACCTGGTTTCATCTTTTTTCATCGCCAGTAACCTTAACTTTGTGCCTTATTGCATGTGGGTATTAAACTACTCCTGGCTCGACAATCCAAGCGGTTATTCCACCTTTTTTGTACCTGTTTATTCATCCATTCCCGGATCTTTTTTTTTTTTTTTTAATAAGCCCATTATACAACAAAAAAGTGGAAAACGGAGGGAAAAAGAAAAATATAGATAATGTATCAACGATCTAAAAGGAACAAGCATCTTGACTTCGATGTATGCGACCGTCTACACGCTCGCCGCTCAATTTCTGGTAAGCTTCCAACTGGATCAATAACATTGAAATAACGCATAATACCTGTGTTACTATGACGGGCAGGTAGGTACAGGAAATATTTGCAAAACTTAAAATATGTCTTTCTTAAGCGCAACAGGTCATTTGAAGACAGTAGGTCACTCAACCCGGATAAACATGTAATGTGGGAAGCTACACAAGCAGAAAAAATTCTTCCCAGGTCTCTTCTTCCAAATTTACCGCGATTTGGTATAATAGATGCGTAAGCAATTCGGATGGAATCAGCCATCTGTCCACATAATAATGTTCTAGTTGAGCGCAGCTTATTCGTTGGGCTTATACTGTTGAGCCCAAAGTGATTTCTACAGGACAATCACAATTAAATGCCATAAACTCACATTTCGAAACGTTAATTTTTAGACCAATATCGGAAAGACCATTTAGCAGCTTATCCAGATTATGCTGAAGTCCACTTCGGGTGCGACTTATCAATAGAACATAGTCGGCATACGCTAGATATGTAATTTCAACTCCACATGAATGCGAACTTGGCACCAAACTATTAAGTAAATGAGATATGGCCGACTTGAAAATACAAGGTGAAAGAACACTGCCCTGGCGCACACCACTTTTTACAGGGATTGAACAACTCAGTTTAGAGTCCCATTTTGCAAAAACTACAGCGTTTTGATACCAATACAGCAGTGTGGCACAAATGCTGCCGTTCACACCAGCTTTAAGCAGCGACGAGACGGCCTGGTGGTGGTTCACTGAGTCACTGTTTTCAACCTAATTTCCGGAATGGGAATGAAAGGTTCAGGTCCATATGTAATTCTTCTAGTAGCTTCCTTTGCTAGCGCATCAGCTTCCTCGTTCCCTAGGGTACCAGAGTGTCCCAGGACCCACATCAAGTGATTTCATTTCCGTTGTTTGCAATTGGGGTTTCAAGGGCTTTCGAACAAGCATGGTTATCCAAAACTACAAAAATTCCTTCGTCAACAGCTCCTTTGTCGAGAAGACTATCAATTATATTGTAGCCAGCACATAAAATTGGTGTCTTACCTTACTTTGCTTGTAACCTTTATTGCGGTGGCCTCACAGAGCCCTCTTGCCAATGGCACACATTTGCTGATTCTGTGTGCTGGCTATAATAGATAATTGCAGTTGGGAGCAGAAACAAGTACTTACACAAATTGCATTGCATTAATGCTTTATCAAAAATGGCTAAAAGTAAAAGTTCTTTTATTCAAATAAAATCTTTATAAAATAAAATCAAGCTCTAAAAAAAGGAATTGAACTTCTCTTGAAATTTTTTTTGGCAGATACCTTCTTTCTTAGATTTGAATGCCATATGCATATTCTATTGTATGATCCAGTTAACCCCACTTCTTTGGGGGGAAAACACCTATGCCACAAATCAACAAATAAGACTTTGTAGCTCATTAAAGTTCAGTCATGTTGTTAGCATTTTTAATGGGAAGTGAAGTATTTTACAAAAAAAAAGAGTTAAAATACTTGGAGCTAGGTAGAGAAGTAATTTTGACCTCAAGCCACACCTAAAGGATAGGAGAACTACAATGCCATGGTACAAGAAAAAACAGTTTTCACTTTTGGACGTCAGATACTTTATGTTAACACTTTTCCAGTCCACAGTGTCCGGATTTTTGTAAATATTGGGTGGCCTTTTCCTAACATAGGTTGGCCTATGCTAAATGCCAGACAGTGCAAGGCAGTAAAACATTGGTTTGAGACAACAACCATTGAAATTATTTTGTGCGGGTTAGGGCACACATTGTTGACGTAGGCTATCCCAAACTTTGAGTATGTCACACATTAGGGTATGTTGCATTCCAAGATCAGGGATTTGTATATGTCTGTCCCTTCTTTGGCTAAAACCATCAAAAGAATGTTAGAAAAATCAAGTTCTGACAGCCTATTGATGTCCGATAGAGCTTTTAGTGTAGACAGCAAGCAGGATTTTTGCATCCACCAAACTTTCCTGAACCATTCATCACCTTTATTTGCTTTCTCCTTTTCTTCCTGTCTAATTCAGATACTTTACTGTTAACTCTGGTTTCTTGTCATGTCAAGTAGAATTCTCAAGAAAACATGATATTATCTTTTCCAGGAAAGGTTTTGAGGCCTCCTTTCCTAAAGTGATTTACACCAAATACTCACCAAGCTGGATGAGCTCTCCAGCCTTGGAGGGGCAGGAAGTAAAAACACTAATAGTTAAAAATCTTTGAAAGATCATCCATTCTTGATTGATGGCACCCAAAGCTCTCCTGAATTTAGGGTAAACCAGATTCAAAAATGATTTTCAGCATGTTCTTTGTTGTTTTTGTGGTTTCCTGGACATCAGGTTGGGATTTGAAGCTATTGGGAGGGGCAGGAAGGAATGCACGTGAACTATTCATCATTTTTATTTGCTTTAATGTGTTTTGTTTTAGCGATTTGTCAGTTGGCTTATATCAACTCAAGTAGTATTTTAAAAATAGTAAGAAAAACAAAATTTTATCTTATCCAGAAAAGTTTAGCCAACTTTTTCTCCAAAAATTATTTGAATCAAATGCTCACCTTGCTTGATGAGCTCTCCTGCCTTGGAGTGGCAGCAAGTAAAAATAGTAGATAGTGTTGTAAAATTACCCTAAAATAAAAACTCAGTAAGTAAAATTGGTAAAAAATACGGAATTCAATGGGAAATACAGGGTAAAATTGACGTTTCAGAGTTGGCTCACAGAATTTAGACAAGCTTTATATATATTTGAAGCTGGTGCGATTGACCTGTCTAGATTTAAGGGAAAAAAAATGTATTAAGTTGCATTTCCTACTCTTGGAAAATAATTAACTCTTATTTTCATTAGAAAATGAAGTACAAAAACAAATAAAAAAGGTGATAGTAACAGTTTGATTCAATAATCTAGTAATAAAAGTTGCTCATGATGACCTGAACAATAACTGGAAGAAATACGTGCTGTGCCTTCAGTACTAAAACGGTAGACTAGGGCAGTGGTTCCCAACCTTTTCAGTACCCCTAATCAGTGTTCAAGAAGGTTGCATTCCAATTTTTTGAGACTCGTTGTTCTACTACTTTTTACTAAGACCACTGCATCAAAAAGACGATATTTAGTTTCATAAATGATAAGGATGAATGCCTAAAATATATACAAATCAATGAGATACTTCGGGCTGCTTTACAAAAAATATATTTAGTTGCTTTTCCTGCTCTTGGAAAATAATTAACTCTTATCTTCATTAAAATACGAAGTACTAAAACAATTGAAAAAATTGATAGTAACAGTTTGATTAAATAATCTAGTAATATAAGTTGCTCATGGTGACCTGAACAGTAACTGGAAGAAATGCGTCCCGTGCCTTCAGTACTAAAACGGTAGCCTAGGACAGTGGGTCACAACCTTTTCCGTATCTCACACCCCTAATCAGTGTTCAAGAAGGTTGCATTCCAATTTTTTTAGACTCATTATTCTACTACTTTTTACTAAGACCACAGCATCAAAAAGACGACATTTATTGTCATAAATGATACGGATGAAGGTCTAAAATATATACAAATCAATGAGATACTTCGGGCTGCTTTATAGCGGAAATTTTTGTCAGATGTTAGCTCAATGTCACTAACGGCAATAATAAAATATTTCTCTGTTTGTTTTTGATCAGCCGGAAGCGAGACTTCTTGAAGGAAGGTAGGTAGATCCGAATGGCGACATAACAGACATGGCAATCCACTTGGTTCTTTGTATTCTCCCTGCACGCCCAACCAAAACTAGGAAACAGTAAAATTTGAGAATTTCAGTTTCTAAGGTACAATTATTTGCAAGTTCAGTCGGATTTTCTGTAAGCTTGTCACTAAGAGGTCATGTTTCACTAAATGGATATTGGATCCAGTCCCGACGTCTATCTTTGGCCGTGATCGGTAGGAAATATTAAAAAGTTCATCTCACAACTTTCTCATGAGTGTATCCTGTCGCCGATATTAGCATGTGTAGTCAGCACTGTGTAGTGCGAGGTGTCCTTTAAGGTTGTCGATTTCATTATCTTCCGAAAACTGGCCAAGGTTCGGAAAGACACTTGCGCTGGTTCTCTGAGCTGAACCTTCTTCTGCAGAAACTACTTTCTTGATGTAACCAGACATTCTCGAATTCAGAGGTTATGGGAACTTCGTGTACCCCTTACTAGTCTCGTGGACCCCTTTGGGTACGCGTTCCTCTGTTGGGAACCACTGGCCTAGGGTAGGCTATGTATGGTGGTCTTGCACCATAACAAGCGTAAGGATATCAGTAAAATACGGGTAAATCACATAAAATGATTTGGACCTATTTCAGATGCCTCCCTGGGTGGTTTTGTGCAGCAGCAAGTGTACACATGTCAGTAAAATGCGGTTAACTACATGAAATACCGGTAAAATGTGTAAAATAGTTCCGTAAAATTATGGTAAAACACAATTTTACCGTGACCAATTTTACTGTCTCTGAAATATCATCCATTCTTGCATGATGCCACACAAAGCTCTCTTAACTTCAGGGTAAACAAGGCGCAAAAATGATCTTTTTCATGTTCTGTGTAGTTTTGAGGTTTCCTGTACATCAGGTTGGGTATTGGTTGGAAGCCATCATGGATTGTTGAAGGCAAATCAAAGGGAAAATGCAAACAGAAATCTTAGCTGCCGTCTTCTCTTTCTGCTCCCAGTTTTTGCACAAAAGGGATTGTTACTCGCATGAGAAAGAGTTTCTCCTGCTCACGATTTTTCCATAGCAAGACAAATTTATTTCATATTTCATTTCTGTTGGCTCTTTAGCTACACGGACTGCTTTCCGATTCGAATACTATCCACCCTTGTCCATCCTCAGAAACCATTATAAAGCATGCAGGAAATAAGATATTTGTAAGGTTTAGCCTAAACTAAGATGAGCTTTAGGGACCCTCATACATTACCAGTCACTGACTGATAAATCTACCTTAGATTTGTAAATTACTGTGAGCGTGTCCGAAAGCTTTCAGGACTGTAAATGATGCATTTAATGCTGCATTTTTATTTTTATTTTCGTCCGAAAGCTCTTACCATATATGCAGCATTAAATGCAGCATTTACAGCACTAAAAGCTTTCGGACACGTTCTTTATTTCTTCTCTGGCACTTCTAATTCCGAAATTTAGCCTTAATCGCCAGCTCCCCAGTTTCTTCTTGAAAATTCAGCGTAAAATTTAGCATCTTCGCTGAATTTTTCGATGAATTTTATGCTGAATTAATGCTGCATAACTGAGCGAAAATTTAAGTCCGAAAGCGAAATGCTGCATAAAATGCTGAATTAATTCAGCATTTTCGTTCGTTTCCGAGCTTTCGGACACGCTCTGTGTATCTTGATTCTGCTTTGTTCTTTTCTTTCTACTTGATTCAGGCCGTCCTCCCTGCAGTGATTTCTCCTAGGGAGGAGGATTCATCGAACTAGGGAAGTCTTTGAATTGAGCAGCTCTAGGAGAGAAAAAAGACCCAGAACTCGGCTGATTTCTTTTTCTAATACAATGTTACCTTAAATTGCACTTCGGAGCAATCTAAGATATAATCCTGATGCGATGCTCCTGCGGGTGGTAGTTCTGGTAATTGGTTTCATCTAGTTCTTGGTACTGGATTCCGGCGCATCCCAGTACAGCTTCGAGGATTGTGTTTCCCATTCAGTGTCCACAGACCGTTTGAAGGCTTCTACGGTCTTGGATGTAACAGATTCTTCTGACAGATCGTTCCAAAGTGAGATGACTTGGTTCCGGAAGAAATGACTCTGGGTTCTTGTTTTCGAGAATGGCTTTTCCAGGCGTCTTGAGTGCCCACGGGTTCTCCTTGATTCTTCGTGCTGCTAGCTCAGCAGCAAAGTAATATATTTTGATTATCTTATTGAGAATTGTCCTTTATTTGACAAAGTAATATATTTTGATTACCTTATTGAGAATTGTCCTTTATTTGACCATAAAGCCTTCCTCCTTTCTGGTAGAAAGTGCAGCCAAAACTCGAATCAAATGCATACAATTCGAATAAAAGCATTTGAGTCAAACAGCAGGAATAGAAGAAAACAAACAATATGTTTGGAAGTTTTGTGTAATGCATGATCACCTCAGAAGTTCTGTTGTACATGAATAGGCTGACATAGCTGAGAGTCTTGATCAGCTGTCATTAGATGCAGGATCCAAAGTATGCAAAGTGCGGCGCAATCGTGAATGTGGTGATAATTACACATTTGAAGATTTGGTTCTTCCCGGTTTTCTTTCTCTTGTCGGTAGGCCTGAATAATATCTGGCCTTAACTGGGTAGATGTGGCATACAGTCAGCTTTTCTTGCGAGTCTGGTGGAGTTCACACCAGGTGCCAGTTAATTTTTCTTGGTGCCTCATCTGGCTTTAGGACTCCTATGCCTAGGAGTAAGAAACCATTTAGTTCATTCTCCACATAAATGTAGGTATGAAGAGAATATAATATAGTAAAAAAGATGCTACCCGGGATTTAAAAAAAAAGTTTGTGTAGCTTTTGGTTGATCTTCTGTTTGCTTTCTTGTTGGGGGTCAAATTGCTCTACTTAGGGGTAATATGCTTTGGAAAAATCGACTGGAGGATAAGGGTGTCGGAAGTTTATTCATTATTCTCTGGCATAGAAAGTTGTTAGTGTTTAAAATATGCAACTTGCAAGCTCACGATGAAGTGAAAATGGGAAAAGCAAAAGAAGGTTGGCTTGTATGAACCGTTTTGAGTGTTTTTTGTTTTTCTGTATTAAAGTTCTAGCATTCTTATGCTAATAAGATAATACCCCCCACACTTTCCAGAATGTTCCTGTGTAATTCTTTCTTACTTTCAGTTTTTTTTTTCTTGGGGGGGGGGGGAGGCAAAGTCCAAACCCTCGTCATTTGGGTCTGTAAGGTGTAAGCTGTGAATATTTCAACTTTGTGCATGACTGAAGTTGATGAGGACCATTCTTTCAGGTAACAGAACTGGAATGGTATGACCTAGAAGCTTCTTAAACACCTTTGTGACTCACTACCGCAAGCAATGGATCCACATGGTCATCCTTCAAACCTTGGAAACTACCCTGGTATACAGCAGCATGGAAAGGTACCAGGATATCCAGGCTATGGTACAGCAGGGTCAGTATATGCCCAACAGTCACAGCTCTACGGGATGCCTCCTGTAAGCATGTCACAGTTTGGTGGTCCAGGTTACCAGGCATACCAACATCCGGGAATAAGGATGAGTGGGAGCATACCATCTTCTTATGACATGTATGGATTAAGTAATTATCCAGGGTCACAAACTTTGGATCAGGCAACAAGATGGAGTCAGCAGAATGATCCATATGCCGCGCAGATGTTGAACGGAATCCCGATGGGTCATCCTTCTCATTATACTACTACAAGAACCCAAACACAGCCTTCATACACAGATCCAGGAATAAGACAAGCTAGTTCCTTATATGCGCCCAATCAGAGCATGAGCTCGTTGCAAAATAGTGCTGCCCAGGCTGCACCCCGACATGCAGTTCCTGACTATGGAAGGTATCAGCCTACAGGAGGTACTGTTTCCTCTCATCCAGCTCCTCGCCAGGTAACTCCATCAGCTCATTCTCTGTATATGGACAGAGGCCCTGCTCCTCAAGATCCGTCACAGAGGATGATGTATGAGCAGACGTTAAGTCAGCCGAGCCAA
Organism: Branchinecta sandiegonensis; assembly: GCA_030848855.1. Lineage (NCBI taxonomy): Eukaryota > Metazoa > Arthropoda > Branchiopoda > Anostraca > Branchinectidae > Branchinecta > Branchinecta sandiegonensis. The sequence continues at coordinate 8,675,553 of JAUPMV010000009.1, forward strand.
CAGCAACCAAATTTATCCCAGTTTGATACTTCACCAAACAGGAGTGCTTTCAATGCAAGTGCTCCCACTGCACCCTCCAGGTCGAGATATGAAGCTCCTAAACCGACATCTCACCAGCCGCAGGCAACGGCTGACCCTACTCGCTACGACATTGCTCAGCCAACCTATACTTCACTGGATTCCAATAAATATTCTCAATATAAAGGGTCGTTTGAGCAGCCACATTCTAGTCTAAGGTATCCTAACCCTCAACCTCAAAGTTCCCATTATCCTCAGCCAGGGGGAGCGTCGATCGCCGACCCTAATCGGCATTTCAGTGCGCAGTCTTACGGTGCCCCTTTAAGTCAGTCCACATCTCATATGGGTCTGCAGCATGACCCCTACAACATGCAGCCACCTCTCTCATCGGACCCATACAGGACAACGCAAGGAGGGCGGTCCCAGTATCAGTCTTCATATCCGCAAGCTACTGGCGTACCAGCTAAGCAGGTGTATAGCACAGCCCCAAGCAACGACTCCCACCTTAAGCAGCTAGAACAAATGATACCACAGGTGCCCTCAGCGTCAAGCCAAAATCCGCAGGCACAGCCACTCCTGTCTCATCAATTCGCAAGCCCAGTGACTCCTGTCACGCCACAGCCACCCACAAGTGTGACGCCTCAGCCTCCAACTGGATGTGTGACTCCACAGCCTGTTTTGACAAACACAGCAGCGTCAGCTGCTACTGCACAACCAAAGCCAAATCAAAATCCGGCCAGTGACAGGTATCCCTATAACGTGAATGAGGGTTATGCACCACAGAAACCTCACCCGGTTCTAGTTTATCAGCAACCGGGTGTCACTGCGAGCAGTGTCTCTCACAGTGTAGATAGACTGATGAGTAGTGAGCCAGCCAAAGCAGTTGCTGAAAGTATATCGCCTATGCAGACTCACTTCACAATATCTGAAGCGCTAGAGAGATTGGAAAGAATGGAAGAGGATGATCAGGAACAAGTTGTTATAAATGAACGGTTCTCACTCAGTCTGTTCCCTGGAGAGCGACCATCCCCAACCAAACAGACACCACATGAGCAACCCAAGGTAGTTAGCGAACCTTCGTTGGAGCAACAAGAAGCTGAGAAGAGATATTCCGATGAAATGAAAGAAGCAGCAGCTAATCTGGCTGCCCTAGCAGACGACATAACTTTCCAGATTGGAAAAGAAACAGGAGATGCCGCTCCCGAGGAGGTCAGACTGGAGAAGACTCTTCAGGAGGAATCCGAAAGGCAACTAATTCAGCCCAGCCCGAAAGTGTTACCAGTGATTCCAGAATCTCAACCTCATGCAGAGGCTCCTAAACAGAGCCCTAATCTCGCCTCGACCCCAGGTTTGTCTGCTCCTCGGCGTCATCCTATGAGTGTCGAATCGCTGGTTACGTTAAGCGACGTAGTAATCGCCCAGAGCACCGTGGAGCCTCCACCAGCCAGTGCGTCTTATTATGGCGCTTCCAACCTCTACCAGCCAGATCCTGCCACGAGTTATGATGCTGTGCAGAGCTACGACTACGCAAAGGTTCGTTCTAGCTCCGCTTCTTTCGTTGGAGCTGCTGGATCTTTCGATTCCTTTCAGAAGCTGGCTGAGTTTACATCAAGAGAAATTAGCCAGTTTGCTGCACAGGAAGCCCAGTTCCGACCTCCGAGCTCTCATTCCGCCGCTGCAAATATGGAGGTTTCCAAGCTAACAGAGCATTTGTCGCGCGAGCAGAATTCCAGCACGCAGTCTCCTTTTAGACCGCCTAGCACTCCAGCTCAAAGTGGAGCTCAGGAGGGAGCTATGGCAGCTTCTGTTCCAGCACCAAGTCCTAGTCAGAAATCGAGGCCTACGTCTAGACAGTCGTTGCCCAGTAGCGATGTCAATGAGGCGAGGTCGGATTCTGTGCCTGCTGTAACAAGTCATCAGTCACGCTCGAATGAGTATTTGCTGGCTGCTCAGGAGGCAGGTCTTGTGCAGACGCCAGTGTCGGCAAGTCAAGCGCACGAATCTTTTCCCCTCAAGCAATCGATGTCTCACCCAATCCCTGCTGAGCCTGTCCAGCCCGTGCCACTCTCATCCTCAGTAGATCAGCAGTACTCTTCATACGTACCTGACCAGCAGTTTTCTTACGGGTCAAACCAGGGTCTCATTCCTACTTCTGTACCTTCCGCGCCGATTCCTGCCTCTGGAACACAGGGTGTCCCAAATAAGGGGGACCAGCCTCGTGTGCAGAAACCGCTAGTCCCTGCCTCTCCTACCGGGTATGATCCTCCCTCGAGGTTTCCCTATGATCAACAGATACCAAGACTGCCGTCTAGCAGTGCCTCTCCGCAAAAGGACTTGAATAACCCGAGTTCGAAGGGTCAAGCCGCACAGGAGCACATGTACCCTCCAATGGGGCTGCACCCTCAACATGCTGAGAAGCTTGTTAATCAGGCCCAGATGCTGCAGTACCAGCTACAGCAGTTGTACATGATGCCGCCTAACCCGGAAACGCAGATACAGGTCAGTACTACTGTCTTTCCTGTTACTTTAGGGAGTCCCTAGGATCCATGTCACCCTAACTTTACCAAGAATTGATTACAACCATCAGCAGATTGTTTACCTTGTGTTTGAACTAATACGACAGCGACTAGGGCAGGGTGTAAGGGTGCCCCGCGTTTCTGTGATTTTTTCTGCAGTATCAGTAAACTTGTCGCAAATTATCGAAAAACCTTATGCTTCGAGCGAGGATGAGGTCACGCATACCCTTCTGTAAGCTGATATTCTCTGGTGGCTATTGTTTGCTCTTACTTTTATAAAAAATTGGACAGTCTGTAACCTTCCAGTGAAAAGTCCATCTGGTCAGTCAATCCCCATTACTTACACAAGATTCGTTCAGAACAAAGCGCGGCACCTTATTCAGTCTTCTGAGAAAACAGCCGGCATCGGCCACCCCGCGTTTGTAAATTGGACGCGAGCGCACGTAAGATCTGCACTGCAGATAACATGTGCTTCTTTGTAACATGCGCTCGTAGGGCTAGAGTACTTGAGCATTACGTAAGTTCCGGCGTTCAGGGCTCACAGAACTTGTTGATCTCCTGCCAAAAATACCGATCACAATTCCGTCTGTCGGTCTGTCGGTCGGTCCGAGTTTTTTGTCCCACTTATACGAGTTACGGTACTTCCAGATGTGCTAGGACAATGAAACTTGGCAGGCATATCAGGGACCCGACCAAACTAACCTGGAAATAATCAGTTTCCCGATCCGACCATACGCGGGGGAGTGCGGGGCGCTGGAAACTTGGAAATTTAGGGCATTTTGTCGAGCCATGTTTCTCTAGTAGGACAGTGTTCTTGTTTCTAGCTTGAGCTTGATCCTTCTTTAGGTTACTGAGCTTGAAGAGCTTTTCGCTGGCATCCAGAACCAGCTTATGTACGCCGCCGCACCCCCTGGCTATCAGGCCGGTATGATGGGCTACCCACCTCATGGAATGATGGGCTCCATGCCCCAACAAATGGGAATGGCTCACGGTTACCCAGGCCAGCAGGGCATGCCACCGGAAGGAATGGTAAATAGTGTTTCCAAGCTATGATTTTTGCTCCATTTTGAATCTGTCCTTATTTCAGTACCGAACAATTTTAGAAATGAACAAATGTCTCCAATCAACCCTTCTTCTGGAATTTTTTTTTAACCAGTTGAGCCCAAACGTATATCTAAAAGAAATTCCAATACGATCCGGCCAGCGCTGTACAAGATTTGAATGAATTGCGCTTTTTGTCTTGGAGTCTGCATATGCAAGTCTGCAACTGTCTTTTGTTGCCTTTTTTCTTTTCTTTATTTTCTTATACATTGCCCTATTGTACTTGGTACTGTTTTGGTAATAAATCTACATTATAACATTAATGCCACAGTTAGTACGTCGGTTAGAGAAAGTGGATTTTACTATTTAGTTCTTCTCTTAGAGGTTTTCTTTTCTTCTGTTTTAAGTTTTTGCATATACAACATACTTACTTCCTAGAAAGATATCACGGTTTGATTTTCAACTGGTGACAGACAATCGTATGTACGCACATGTTACAAATTGTTTCTTCCTTACCAAGAATTTTGCCAAGGGCTCGCAACCAACACTGAAAATTAGTACCCGAAACTAGGAAAGCGGATACACCAAGCATTGACCTACCCCGAGCTATGGCCAGTTGGCTTTTTGCAATAAATATCATATCAAATATCATATCATATATTGCACCAGATTCTTTGTTTCTTTTGTAGATCTGAGTCTAAAGGCTAGCAGGGATTCTTGCGAGTTTCATTATCTTTACATATTCAGTTAAGTTTTGCTTCCGAAACGGGAATCGGACTAGCTGATTGTCGGTTTAGTCGTCAGTATAGTATGCATAAAATTGAATAGTCAACATTTCTAAAGTTATTTCCAAACAAAAATAAAGATCAAATACACTCAACAGATTGAATTGTACTGGTGCAATCCAAAAACTCTAATTTGGTCGGTTACAATTGTAAAGACTCGACATTTTCAGAATAATTTAACTTACCAAGATAAACAAACAACTAGCTGATTTTGCCTGTACTTACTGGCAATGAGCTGTAAGAAACTTTTCAGACGAGGGCACAAGCTTTTCAGGCGGCTTCGGGACACTTGCATAGGCTGTAGCCGAGGTACACCTTCTGCTACGGCCCTTGCGGGTCTTTCTCGGTGTGCCTTGAAATCAGGGGGAGTAGCATATGGACCGGTGTGACTAGTTAGCACAACTGTACCAAAAGCAAGTGGCAGTTTCTGTCTATGGCTAGCAGGGACTCGAGGCCAAACTGTACAAGGAGGGCACAGGATGGGACTCGAGGCCCTTCTGTAATCACCAACAGTGTCCGAGACTGACCCTTCTAAGGCGTATTCTCGCCGTTCCCCGAGGACTCTCCCGGGGAATCACTCCCCGTATTCTCGCGAGTCCCCACGGACGGGGAATCCTCCGATTATCATCACCATCATCAAAAAGGACTCCCTTTCAGATTTTCAGAGGGAAATCAGTTTTTGCTGGTTTTGGAGCAATGTAAAATTAATTAAAAACAATCAGAAGAAGTAAAACCAGAAGTAAAGTGAATCCAGACTAATTTAGTCAACTGCACATTTTTTCTTTAGAGCAAAATCCAATTGGAAGCATTCCCCGCATTCTCGTTGTTTTCCGTATGCGGAGTCCGCGTGGAGTGACTCCCTCTATTCTCCCCGTTCCCTTCGATTCCCCGAGGAGTCCTTGGGGAACGGCGAGAATACGCCTCTAGTCTAGCGTATGGTAGCTTTCACCAAGCAATGGGGTTTGATTGGGTTACTTTTTGTAGATGGGCGAAGAAGAGGAACAAGAGACAGGCAAAAAGGGCAGAAAGCGAAAGCCGAAGGATCCCAATGCGCCTAAGGGTAAACCCGGCAGAAAGAAGAAAGTGCCTGACACACCACCAATGGTAAATCCCATGCCAATGCCAGTACCTGCTATGCCTGTGCAGGTTCTGCAACCCCCGCCGAAGCCTGACTTGGTCCGCGACGCATACCATTTCTCTGACAGCCCGGAAGCCAGTGCGTTTCAGGAAACCCCGGCCGAGACTAAGACTAAAAAGCCGCGGAAGCCCCGCACCCCTAAATCTCCCAAGCCTAGCGAGCCTGTGGTGACGAATGGAGAAGGTGAAGGGGACACTCCTGGGAAAAAGAAACGGCCTTATAAGAGGAAGGGTAAAGCGGCAGAGGAGCCAGAGGTGGAGCCTATCCAAGCGATTGAAGAGCCTCCAGAGATTATTGCGGACGCTGTAAGCGAAGTTCCTGAGACCGTCGATCCCCAGCCAGTGCCCGCGGAAGAAGATGTCGATTTTGATGAGGATATGCCCCTTTCGAAGAAGAAAGAGAAGAAGCCGAGAATTAAACAGTCCACGCCGTCGAAGAAAAGGCCGTCCAAGTAAGTCCTCGTTTAACTTCCATGTCCTTGTTCTCGTTTGTAACTATTACTTTGAAATCGATAAAGATCTAAAACAAATATCCTTTCTGTGGATATCCAAAGACAGACTAAGCTGAACCGGAGTTTACGCGCGATTCGCTTACTTGTTCTTATAGGGAAGTCCACCGTAAATACTCCAGAACTGACCTGAACTTTCCTCTTTCCTTTTCGTGGGGACGTGGCATCGTCGACACAATAGAGATACCGCAGAGATCGAAAATGTTGCAAATCTGGGTTCAGAATCTCTTTTAGCGTCTCGGATTTTTCCGAGGACAGTTGCGACGTGTTCCTTCCCGAAGTTGGCTCTCGTTACAGGTTTCCGCGGGCGACTCCCCGGCTTTACATTAGAATTCTCATATTGTGAAATGTAAAATGACTCACTATGATCGTCTCACCGGATGGCAGATACGTTGTGACATTCTTTTATCGGCGCAGAGGTTTGTTTTTGTACAAATCATTTCCTCACATCCTGTGGTTAGTATGAACTTCGAAGCGATCGCCTATCTGATTTTACCCTGTAGTGTTTCTTTTGCTTTTAGGACGATGCTTCAGTTCAAGAAAAATAAAAAGAAGCGTGGCAGTGACGATGAGAACGACGACAATGACGATGACGATCGTTCATCGCCTTTCCAGGAACCAGACGACGCTTACGTAAGTTAAGTTTCGTCGTTAACCTTTGCGTATTCTGTCTGACTGAATTGATTTTGAAATTTTGCGGACAAGCTTGATCTTAGAGTAGCCCGTTCGCCGAAAGGCATTAGTGAACACAAAAGAATTTTATATTTTTTGTCCATCACCAAGGAACTAGATTCCTCTGTGGGAATATCTGAATTTCGTGCTAAAATTCTCCACATGTGAGACCCCGAGGACCTTGGTTGAATTCAGCTAAGGCTAATTCAGAAGCATTCTCACATTCTTAATGTCTAGATCAGTGGTTTCCAACCTTTTCCGTACCGCGTACCCCTGTTTAAGGTTCAAAAAGGTTCGTACCGCTTTTTGAAGCATCATTGTTCTACTATTCTACCAGGATCCGTCAAGATCAGAACGCCAAAAAGACGGCATTTATTATCATAAATGGTAAGGGTTTAATGTGTAAAATGTATACAAATAAATAGGATACTTGAGGCTGCAAGGTTGTCAATTTCATTTTCGTCGGTAACTGATATAAGCATCAGAAAGACGCTTGCGCTGTTTCTTTGAAACTTCGTAAGCACACATTTTCAAATTCCGAGATTTGGGACCTTCGCTTACCCCTTACGAGGGTCTCGCGTACCCCTTTGGGTACGCGTACCTCCCGTTGGGAACCACCGGTCTAGATCACCCAGATTCAAGTTGCTTGCTCTAGTAGGACAGGACTCATGTGATTATCAGTTCGGTGGCTTTACGCTGTGAAAATAGCTCCTAGCAGAAACGTCAAAAAGAAAGAAAAATACTTAGCTTTTGTATTAATACAACGTAACAAAAAACAAACAGCTGAATACTTGGCAATGACTATTTCTTTGAATAATTAGTTTTGAGGTTTTTAAGTTTCCTACTATGTCGTCTCGAGGGTTGTTAACTTATTGATATTTGCAAATTTGCCTGACGTACACAGACCAGAAATACAGTAATATGTTAGGCACATTCGATGTAGGTTTTGGCAGTTTTTCACATCTTTAGATAGATATCGATAAATCTTTTTATTCACCAAAAACTTATCATGGCTCACGCCTAATTTGTTTGGTATAGTCATGGATACAACGTACGAGCACACAGATAAATCATAATAGTCCTACGTATATAGGGCTACAACGGTCATAAATAACATTATGAATTTAAACTAGCAGCTCAGCTTATGCCTCGTTATACAGCTTAAGAAATGAAGGGACAAAGGTTATTCTGAGTCTGAGGTTAGACCAAATATTCGTTGCCTTATCAACAAGTTGTTTGACACTTCTTGCGTCATCTGGTCATACGTACCTTCTTTCGTTTAGAAGAGGCGCTCAGGTCGCACTGCTAATACGGAAAAGAAGAAGTACACAGAAGCGGTGATGGACTTCGAGCAAGAAATCGAGACTCCAGCAGCAGGGAGACAAATAGGGAGCAACGATGACGAGTCGCTCACCGGCCCTGATGCACTCGACAGAGTAGCTGTAAGTCGATTGCTTGCGTTCTTGTTTCCCCCCCCCCCCCCCCACCCAAAGTATCATCTCCTAACTGCCCTGTAGGCTCAGTGCGCCGGAGCCTTCTGGTGTCGGGAAATTCTACTTGAGGAAGTCCAGTTACGGATGAATCATATGAACGAGAGAGAGAGAGAGAGAGCGGTTTATTATACAACTTTCGTAGCTCTTGGCTAATTTGCAGTTGCAAAACATTACTTACACAAATTAGGCACTGTTAAACATAGACGTGAAAAAGGGCACACACGAATTAGAATAACGGTTTGTCCGCGCACGTATAGGGGTCAGTTTGAGTTTCTGTCTGGTTCTGCCGTTTGGTGGAGCGTCTGCGGGTAGGATGTCTCGATGGGTTGGGTTTGAAAGCAATGCTTTTCCAAACCTCATGATGAGCTCGCACAATCTGTGTGATCAAATGAATGGTTGCCCGGTTGCTGCAACAGCGCTTGTTCTTGTTTAGCCGAGAACTTGTAACAGTATAGAAAAAGTAGGCTAGTGGTAATGGACGTACTGTGGGTTTTGCAGTTTCTTCTATTTTCTGCAAGGCACTTCCTCTCGTAGAGACTGGAATCATGCAACACACGTCACGAAAAGACGACTCTGTACTCTATGTGACGTCGTGCACGTTTTTAGATACCGTTACGATTGAGGCCTAATCTGTTTTGGTCTTGAAGTAGCTGAAAGAAAGTTTGATTCTTTCCTAGTTGCTCGGTCCATACATTCCTGGAAATTTAGAGTTCGTCCGTCGGATCTGATCCATCGCAACGACGGTTGACTTATTGTTTCATTGTGCCGCGGTCGTTTGATCGTAGACGTTTTGGAGTTTACCAACTTACACAACGGTGTGGCGTTTTAACAGTTATTAGATAAAACACTATTGACGTTACAGAATATTTCCGTCGTGACCTTTTAATTGTTAGCCTATATTCTTGCCAAAAACCTGAAGGCTCATAACACAGTTGTTCTATTTTTATCATATTTGTTGATTGCGCCGCCTTGTGCAAATCAGAGATGGGCAAATCCGGATTCAGATTTGAATCCAGGATTCCTCCTTTTGGCGGGTCAAGTCATGCTGGATTCAGACTCGGGATTCCAAACCCTCAATCTGACGAATCCGCTCAAATTTCTAGTCTACGTCATTCTAGTTTCCGTTTCTCAATTTTTACACGGTCGGCTTAGGCAACCCACCTTGTTATCTCTACCACCATCCATCCTCAGTAATCTATCACGTTATCCGATTACCTTAGATATCAGTGCTTTTTATCACCTCTGATTTTTAAACTAAATTATGTTCATGATTTGATTTTTGTCAAGTTCGGATTCGAATCCTCAGCATGAAAAATGGTGGATTTGGAATCGGATTCATACGTAGCCCTGGATTCGGATTCGAATCCTTTCATGATAGGACTCGCACATCTCTGGTGCAAATGCTTTGAAAGTACTGACAGTGTCAAAGCCAAACGCTTAAATGACACCTGAACAATGAAACCATACTTGAACACACCATGGAGAATGCATTTACAGACATGGCCACGGAGAGCATTCTTCTCCTGAGCTCTAACACAAAAAGCGCAGTTCATTGATTACAGGTTTGTTTCCTTCCCCGAAGTTGAACCAGAGGATTGACAGCCTGACGAGGACACTTGCCAAAAAGGGCCGAAATATCGCCGATGAAGAATCGTAGCTGACGTACCCGTTGTAAACATTGTTTGAATAAATTCTAAATAAACGAAAATAAACGAATTAGCGAAGCATTTTAGTTCTTTCGGGAAAAAAATTGCTGATGGGGTTAAAGCTAACGTCAAGCCAGATAGTTGTTATTTTGGACCAAATACAAGTAACCGTCCAAATTCGTCTTTTTCTTTCCAAAATATTTCCCAAGATGATTTATCGAAAATTTTCAAAGAGATTAATACGAGCGACTCTTCAGACGAGTTTGGATTTTCTTCCAAATTTATTCTTAGCATTAGTAAGTACCTGTCTGAAGTTTTGCCTTTTTAATTAATCTTTGCCTTGATCAAGGTGTTTTCCCTGATATTATCAAAAAAGCTCGCGTAATTCCTGTTCACAAAGGTGGTGCGAGAGATGATCTGAATAATTACAGAGCGATTTCGATTCTTTCTGTTTTTAGTAAATTATTAGAGAAAGTCGTTCACAAGCAGTTTACTTCTTACTTGGTAAACCATTCAGTAACCAATGAAAATCAGTTTGGATTTCAGAAAGATCGGTCAACTGAACTTGCTATCCATAATCTTCTTTTGTCGATCAATGATGCTCTTGACACTAGTCAACATGCTTGTGCAGTTTTTATTGATATTTGTAAAGCATTTGACTCAATTGACCATGGGATTTTGCTTGATAAACTGAAACAATATGGCATTGAAGAAAAGACACTTGATTTTTTTTCTTCTCACCTATCCAAGAGAAGTCTCTCTTGTAGGCAAGTTGGCGAGCTTTCAGATGAATTTCCTGTAGAATTTGGAGTACCACAGGGGTCTGTCCTTGGACCCACTTTATTCTTACTTTACAGTAATGACCTTCCAGAATATATGCCTTTTGTCAAAGGTATCATGTTTGCGGACGACACTTTGATTTTTGGTTCGCATTCAGATTTGATTCAGTTGTTTAGTGTTCTTAATTCGGCTCTTTCGATTGCTTTTGACTGGTTTACATCTAATTTACTAGCTGTAAACGCGGAAAAATGTCGCTACAAGCTTTTCTCCCGGTCTGGTTCAGTTTCAGTTTCTGGTAAACTTTTTCTTTCTGGTACTGAACTTCTAAGATCTTCTAATTTTAAATATCTTGGCCTTATCCTTGATGAAAATCTTTCGTTCAAGCAGCACACCGATGCTTTGGCTCTTAAGTTGAGCCGAAATGTTGGTATGCTCTCCTGCCTCAAACATTGTCGTCCACAATTCATACTTCGATTGATTTATTTCTCCCTGGTCCATTCTTATCTTTCATATTGTACTTCAGCTTGGGCTTCTACTTTTTCGAAACATATTAATCGGATTCAAATCCTACAAAACAAATCTATTAGAGCAATTTATGGTCTTCCATTTTCTTCATCAGTTTCTCATATTCTGCCTCGTCTTTTTATTTTAAATGTCCGTCAGTTTAGAGACTGGAATATTGCAACACTTGTTTACCGTTATCTTCTAGAAGATTCACTACCTGCTGATTTTAAAAATCCTTTTTGCCTGAACAGTCAATTTCATGACTATAACACAATACGGCGGTCCAATCTTTCTACCATTTGTTATCCTTCTACAAGGTCTAGCTTTTCTATTCGTCATACAGGTGTAAAAGTATGGAATTCATTGCCCGAAACTGTTAGAGTGTCCGAAGATAGGAAAGTTTTTAAAAGAGCTCTAAAAACATTTATGTTATCTAGCAATTATATTCCTTCTGTCTGATTTAATTGATTCATTTTCGTTTGTGCTCGGAGGAAGATCTGACCCATGTCGCAAACCTTTTTTATTTTTCATTTTTTCTTTAGTCATATGTCTGTTGTCGTAAATTCTTGTGTTGTCCTTAAATTTTAGTGTTGATGTGTGATAGTTGTTTGTTTGTTTTTTCTTTACAGTGCCTTAGGCTAGAATTGTATTAATAATTTTTACAAACCCATCAGAATTAGTGAAGCGTCGTTTTTTATGCCACTGGCATGTCTGATGCTTTTGAGAAACTCCAGGTTTATTCATATTTGCTATTAAAATTGTACCTTACCTTACCTTACCTTAAATCTTGTACAGCGCTGTCCGGATCGTACTGGAATTTCTTCTAGATATACGTTTGGGCTCAACTGGTTAAACAATATTCCACAAGAAGGGTTGATTGGAGACATTTATTCATGTCTAAAATTGTTCGGTACTGAAAAAGGACAGATGCAAAATGGAGCAAAAATCATATCTTGGAAACACTATGTCGTATTTGGATAGGGTTTTCTGCAGGCAATGTTAACGGAAGTCATACAGATAGGGATGATACTTGGTACTCTTCATTCAGTGCCCTTTAAAAAAAAAACGGTTTGTCTGGACATTTTCTTACTCAAGTCAGGTTTACCTGACATTGATGAGGCTTGTTATTTTTGGAAGCATTCAGAAGGAATGTGTCTGAAGGATTGGATTCCTTAAACATAGATTCTTTGTGTTTCAGCCACGAAATAAGGAGGAAGAATCCATGATCGTTCACTATGTCCTAAATAGTCGAATGGGAACGAGAGAACTTGAAGAGGATGAGCCAGACGAAGAGAAAGAAAATCAAGAAAAATCAGGGGAAAAACACATTGAAATTGAAGTCGATGACAAGGAAAAGGAACGACCCAAAACAGTAGAGGTGGAAGAATTTTATGTGAAGTATAAGCACCTTTCATACTTACACTGCGAGTGGAAGACGGAAGAGGAATTACTAAGAGTGGATAAGCGCATACCGCAGAAAATAAGGAGGTTCAAGCTGAAGAGAGCGCAGGCAGCGAATATGTTTGAGTTTGTAAGTATTTGTGTATTTGTAAAAGGTTCCGTACTTTGAGTTTGTTAGTATATGTGTGATTGAAAAAGGTTCCGTACTTGCGAGGTTTCTATGTTGCTGACGTGCAGGTACCCATACTACCCATCCATTTTGTTGCCATTGATTTCTGTTAACTGGCGCTCTCGCTATGTTGAACGAAATTTGCCACTGACTTACTAACTGCACAGTGTTCAGTCCCTGTGTATCCCTACTCTCCGCCGTTCAGCAAGCAACTGAAATAGTTAAGATCCCGCCCCCCAGTCTAGCCTAGCAAATCAAGCTGAATTCTTCGGTATATTGGGATGCCCGTGACTCCCACTATCCTTTTGACAGGCCCAGTCCAGCCGGAACAAACACAAATTTTCTAACCCGAAAAAACGGGTTGATCCGCGGAAGTGCGTCTGCCGTCGAAAGCCTCTGAAACGTCGAAGCGATGTAAGAGCCAGGATTCCTACCGATATATAGAACGTGTTCGGAAGCTCCGAAACGAACGAAAATGCTGTATTAATTCAGGATTTTATGCAGCATTTTGCTTTCGGACAATTTTCGCTCAGTTAATGCAGCATTAATTCAGCATAAAATTCAGCGAAGATGCTAAGTTTTAAGCTGAATTTTCAAGAGGAAACTGGGGAGCACGGCGATTCTCCTGGTATCTTCCTAGAATCTTTTTCTTTCTATAAACAAAATTTTCGTAATGTTATCGGGGTCGATTTCTCGTCTGAGCGGCGAGAAACTTTACGGAGCATACTTTGCGAAAAACTTTACGAAGTCCGAGTCGCCCTTTATTGTAGTTAATTCTTTTTTTCTTCTTCTTCTTCCAAACTTAAATTTCGGTATTCTAGAAGTGTCAGAGAAGAAATAAAGGTAACAGCTTTCGGACAAAAATAAATAAATATGCAGCATTAAATGCATCATTTACAGCACTAAAAGGCTTTCGGACACATTATTGTATCCGTTTTCTTCTGGAATTTTTCCAAAAAGAGGTATCGATACTGTGGTATATACTGTAGTCAATGTTTAAAGACGTGTCACAACTCCCGAAGAAAATAAGGTGTTGCGTTCCGGAAATGCTTTTGTTTGCACTTACCTTTCTCGAGCCGATCTCGCTTTTGTTTGAGTCAACTTTTGTTTGGCTGAATTCCTAATTTCTTCTTTCTCTTAGCTGGAGGAAGAATCTTTCAATCCCGACTACGTTGAAGTCGACAGAGTTCTCGACGAGTCAGTCAGTACGGATCCTGCAACGGGACAGACCGTCCGACATTTCCTTGTTAAGTGGAGGGCCCTGGCGTACGAAGACGCTACCTGGGAGCTGGAAGAGGATGTTGACCAGAACAAGATAAAGCTGTTCAGGGACTTCAACAAGGTCCCTCCTAAGGATCAGCTGAAGGTTTGTTGATCACTGTGTTAAAAAAGCGGCTTTGGATAGGGTAAATATTCCTTCAGCCCAAGCAGACTACGAATCATATTTGATAGTGCCAAACGGGTACGTCAGCTGAATTTTATTGGAGCTAGATTTCGACCCTTTTTGGCAAGGGTCCTAAAAACCGTTAAGTTGGAAAACGAACTTGTGGGAAACATTTGTTAGTGTTTCCCACATTTGTTAGTGTTTCCACAAGTTCGTTTTTCCGACTTTTGTTAGTGTTTCCGACAAGTTTATTTTTCCAACTTGTGCGGTTTCTGAGCCTGAAGAGGACCCTTGCCAAGAAGGGCCGAAATATAGCTGCAATAAAATTCAGCTGACGTATCTGTTTTGCACTATCAAATATTTGGATAGGGGATGATGTGTATAGCGCTGATGCGGTTCGTTGGCCAGAGATAGGTTGCGGCCACCCCTTATAGCGTCGGAGCAAGCAAACAGAAGTGCAGAACTGGATATGAATACTATTTCGCAAATTTTGGGTATTCTTTTGCGCTTACTCTGTTGATCTTTGTATTTATGATTCTCAGCTATGCCAAGTGTTCCTTCGTGGGTCTAGCGCCACAACATATCAAATCAAATCAGTTTAATTCTCCAAAATAGCATACAGCTAGCCTCGGATTCTCAACATTACAAATTATAATACAATACATTCAAAGATTCGTCGAGTTAAAATGCTTAATAAAATAAGGGACAAATGGATTCGGGTACCTCTGGGATGATCTTGTTGGCGGGGGATTAAGTTTTTGAAGACTTTTTGAAGAAAATATCCCGATGTTTTTTCTGAGCAGAGGCATTTCAAACCAAAATCCTTGATCAGCTTATGCCTTCGCTCCTTCAAGGTCGTCAGAGATAAAGTCCTTAGGCCTCCTTCATAAGACGTATAGCAGTTCTCAAGGAAAATTCGAATAGCCCTTTTCTGGGTCGTAAAAACCTGTAATACTTTCGTTTACTATTGGTAGTGCAGAGGGGCGCTTTCACGCTCCTAGACCACGACGTTGTTCATATATGAATAGCTTCTACTGGGTTAGCCATGAGAATTAATAAATAATCTGTTCCGGGATACTATGGGGACGGAGTAATACGACGTTGTTCATAGATGTAATAGCCTCGACTGGGACTCAAGGAACACAAATTCAGCGGCTAGGTAGTTGAAGAAGACGAGAGTATTTTATAAAAATTTGTTATCCCTAAATTGCCTTTTTTGGCCCGGTCTGATGCCTTGCCTTTGTATCTGTTTTAGCTGTGTCTCTCAAGAAGAGCAGATGTTTTGTGGGATTGGAACTGAACTTGATATACTGTGGGAAGACATGCCTTTTACGAAATAGGTCCCACCTACATGCGTGATGCATGGCAGAATATGACTTCTAGTTTCTCGGGACTTGTTAAATTTCTTTGTAGTCGAGAGGGGGGGGGGGACTGACTCGTACGAAATGACCAAGATATATTTCACGTAAACGTGTTATGAGTAGATACTAACGTTCAATGTTTAAGCTGAGAATATTTTTGAACTGAGACAGTCTATAAACAACGGACTTTAAAAAAAATAGTAATGAAAGTAAAGAGAAGTAAAACAGTAGTACAAGAAACCGTTGAAACAGTTCTTGCAATTAACATTTTTTTCTGTTCATAGCGGAAAGGACGCCCGAAGCCCAGTGAGTGGAAGAAGTTAGAGGAATCTCCGGTTTACCTTGGGGGGAACACCCTGAGAGAATACCAGCTTGAAGGTCTGAATTGGCTTCTATTCTCCTGGTATAATAGGTAAGTGTGACTGCATGTTGAATACTGCCATTTGTCCAGTTGGCTAAGTTTCTATGCTTCCGGAGTGTTGTTGGTGGGACCAGAGGTGCCTGTGTGATGGAACTATCCCTCCTTCTAGTGTTTGCACAGACAAATGTTGAAAATCAGTGTGGAAGGTAAAAGACAGTTGACACTAAATTTACCCCACAGGCTTATGAGACACCAAAGAAGACTCCCCCGCCTACCTGTGCAAACCCCAAAAGTTGTGTGGGTACCAGAGGCGCGTGGGGTTCCGCTGGAGTAATTTACTGCGGTCGAAGCAGTCAATATAGCTGTAAAAATTGGTGATGCATCTTCTCCAATCGCCGTCACCGGGGTCGGGGTGTTGGGACGCACTGGGATAGTGCCTCTAAACTTTCCATGTTGCCGATTCGGTGTACAGTCAGTATCTTCTCATCTGTGTCGATGCCGAATTTCTGGCTGTCGTCGCTAAGATACTAGTCAAGCTCAGGAGAAGACGAGGCCGGGATAGTAGTTGCGTTTTTGCGGATACCATGGTATCTGGTACCACGGTCTAAAGTCTTTTTGCAGTTACCGTGGTATCTGAGACCACGGTCAAAAGGCGTTTTTGCAGTTATTGTGGTATCTGATATTCATATGCCACGGTCCGACCGCGGTAACTAATCGTGGTATCTGGAAAGTCATCTCACTTTCGTCAAATATTGTCAAATTGGTGGGAAAGAAATTTGGCACTCAGTGGTGTAATTGGATATCAGTTTTCTTTTGGGACGACTTCGGAAAGTGCAATTTCGGCAATAGTCGTTTTTGCACAGCAGCAGTGTATAAAATACCACGGTAACTGCAAAAATGAATAATTGCAGATCCTGTTACCGTGGTATCAGATACCATGGTATCTGCAAAAACGCAAGTATTCATTATGTAGTAGGAGATAATGCGATTGCCCTTGTTGGAGTTGCGCCCTTCTCAGTGTATAATCTTAGGGGTCGTTCACTACTCTTATGCTTTTCTGGTTCTATGCCTGATCCGTAGAAGTGTGAACTTTTGTCAAAACCACGTTTTTTTTTATGGTCCGTTAAGAACAGTTCTTTCGGAGTGCGGTAACTCATTTCACGTTCTCTTCCAGCCGTAATTGCATCCTCGCCGACGAAATGGGCCTCGGGAAAACGATCCAGTCCCTCACGTTCATCGAGGCCGTTTTTAAATATGGTATTCGAGGCCCCTTCCTCGTTGTTGCACCCCTCTCTACCATTCCCAATTGGCAGCGTGAGATTGAAACTTGGACCAATATGAATGTGATTGTTTACCATGGTTCGTCAATCAGCCGCAATATGATTTCGGAATATGAGCTGTACTTCAAGGATGAGAATGGGAAGAAAGTGAAGGATGCGTTCAAGTTCAATGTTTTAATCACGACCTTCGAAGTGATTATTACTGACTGTGCAGAGCTTAAAAGTTTTCCGTGGAGGCTGTGCGTTATTGATGAAGCTCATCGGTTGAAGAATAAGAATTGCAAGCTCTTGGAAGGCCTGCGCCTCCTCAACACGGACCATAGGGTACTCCTGTCAGGAACCCCCCTACAGAATAACATCAGTGAGCTTTTTTCCCTTCTGAACTTCTTGGAGCCCTCACAGTTCAGTAATGGGGATCAGTTCTTAAGCGAGTTCGGTGATTTGCAGACGGAGGACCAAGTTCAAAGGCTTCAGGCGCTATTGAAGCCTATGATGTTGCGCCGTCTGAAAGAGGATGTGGAAAAGAGCCTAGCTCCCAAAACGGAGACAATAGTTGAAGTTGAGTTGACAAACATCCAGAAGAAGTATTATCGTGGTATTTTGGAGAGGAACTTTTCATTCTTGCAGAAGGGAACAAGCTACCAAAACATTCCTAACTTGATGAATACGATGATGGAATTGAGAAAATGCTGCATTCACCCGTTTCTTCTAAACGGAGCCGAGGATCAGATTCAGTATGATATGAAGCAATCCCGCGAGGCTCACGATCATGACGAACTGTACTTCAACTCCCTTGTGCAGTCGTCCGGGAAGCTAGTCCTTGTCGACAAGCTTTTACCCAAACTCAAAGCTTCGGGGCATCGTGTGTTGATCTTCTCCCAAATGGTGAAGTGTTTGGACATCCTTGAGGATTATTTGATCCATCGGAAATACCCCTATGAAAGAATCGATGGACGGATCACTGGTAACCTCCGTCAAGCCGCGATTGATCGCTACTCGAAACCTGACTCAGATCGGTTTGTGTTCCTTCTGTGCACCAAAGCGGGTGGGTTGGGTATCAACCTAACAGCGGCCGATACGGTGATCATTTACGACTCGGACTGGAATCCGCAAAACGATCTTCAAGCCCAGGCCCGGTGTCATCGCATTGGGCAATCGAAAACGGTGAAAGTGTATCGATTGATCACGAGGAATACTTATGAAAGGGAGATGTTCGACAAAGCGTCGAAGAAACTTGGTTTGGATAAGGCAGTGCTACAAAGTATGAATACATCTCAGGGGACTAGACCTGATAAGGAGTTTCAGGCTGCTGGTATCGCAGGAGCTGGAGGAATCGGGAAGCAGTTGTCAAAGAAAGAAATCGAGGATTTACTGAAGAAAGGTAAGGAATCGATTGTCGGGTCGGGTGTGGTCATAGATAGTGAGTGATACAGATAGTGTAGATATGCTTAGGTGCAAGGGTTATGGTTGTTCCAGCTTGGAGGGTCAACATACCACTTGAGGACTGAACAAACTGATTGCCGGCTGGGTCATTTTTTCAACAGTTTGCAACTGTTCGGTTCTGGCCAAGCCTTTTTTTGATAATAATCCTCTCTTTCTTAAGAGAAGAAAATATATATCCTGACTGACCTGAATGGACTTCTTAAAGCGATCTGGATACTTGCCGATCATTGGCACCCTGGTCCTTTGGAGATTTGACTTGATACATACATTCGTTTTCCTTTAGAAACCGGAAAGTTTCTCTTACCAAATCGGTCAAGCGCGGGATCGATATCTCGCACTTAATCCTGTATAGGATATGATTAACGCTGGTGGGAATTCGGTTAAGCCAACTAATTTTTATTGAATACACTGAATAATTTGATTCTGCCAAGGAATTTTTTTATTTTCCACTGTCTGCTCTGGTTCTGACGTTCAGAATATCTGCGGCCGTCCCCACAACCTAAATTGTACTATACGCGGGAATGCGGCTTTTCAATCAATCAATTTTGTTATCCAATTAGCTTACAGCTAGACAGTGGGCAGTAGTCTGCTTGGTGAAGACTGCTTAGTGCCTGAAAAAAAAAATCATAAATTTTTCTGGTAAACCATACAGCACAGATACAAGCGCATAGAGGTACCACAAACTACACAGAAATTCCACTATTTGAGAATCGATTATGCGCGAGTAGCGGAACAACGAAGTAACTCATTTTCAGCGGGTCTTTAAGCCAATTTAAGTGAATAAGTGATGGATAACTAGATTGTCCTATGCCAGCCCTTTTCAGTTAGACTTTAGTTTTTTTTTGTTTTTGTTTTTTACTGAAATGCAGCTTATTTTTACATCTGACATTTGAATACAGTGAACTATTTTGACTTTTGACTCATCTAAGGGATCTTGTAAAAAACAAAATCAACTGGGCTATAGTAATAATGTTAAGCATGTGCTTTTTATTCAAACAATGTTTACAACGGATACGTCAGCTACGATTCTTCATCAGCGATATTTCGGCCCTTTTTGGCAAGGGTCCTCGTCAGGCTGTCAATCCTCTGATTCAACTTCGGGGAAGGAAACAAACCTGTAATCCTATTTCAGGGTTGATTACAGGTTTGTTTCCTTCCCCGAAGCTGAATCCTATTTCAGGGTTGATTACAGGTTTGTTTCCTTCCCCGAAGTTGAATCAGAGGATTGACAGCCTGACGAGGACCCTTGCCAAAAAGGGCCGAAATATCGCTGATGAAGAATCGTAGCTGACGTATCCGTTGTAAACATTGTTTGAATAAATGTTTCAAAGTCAGCTTGGGCTCAAAGAATATTTATTAAGCATGTGCGCTGCTTGCACAACAACCCAAAATTCGCCCAGACGCGGAGAATTTGAATTTGAAGAAAAGCCTGAATTTCCATGGGTTACGGACGCTTAGCTCGAAAGTAGCCCAGTCACTCGCTAGTATCAGTTTAGTTTAGTTTAGTTTATTCATAAAAAATAAAAAACACCATCGAGCGAGCGTGTATCGAGCGAGAACAATCATAATTGTTGTTCGCAGGTATTGTTGAGTGGCTCGCTGTCTTTATTTTAGGCTTTCAGTTTTTCCAATTTCGCCAATTTTTCTTGGTTGTTGATCTTCATCCTCGTTTTGGCATTTTTCCTCGAAATTTTCTGTCGGCGCTGAAGAAGGGAGGCGGTTGTCCTCCCGAAATATTCGCCTTTTATTTCAGTATATTCGGTGGCCTACACAAACCCCATTTCCGTTAGTTTCTTCGTTGATTTTTTTGTGAGCTCGAAAAATTGGATGAAGCAACTCCTCTGAAGGGAGTCCTTTTGTTATATTTGTTATTTTTCGGCAATTGCTTATCTTTGTAGTTGCTGAATATTTTAATCATAGAGGGACAATCACATAGGTGTACCATAAATCTGAAAGAATAAGTTCATTCGATAAAGTCGATCATCGGTGGATAGCGTACAAACCAAGTAATGCATTTTTATAGGGGGGTTTCAGACCTACAGTATAGTTATGCTCATGTGAATGTTTGTTGACAGTGGAATTTGCCATTTTAATGCACTTGCTGTGTTTATAGCTTACTACCAGTTAGCCAAAGTAGGTAATTAAGGGCATCTCAAAACACCTGTATGGGTATTTTGCATCTTCATTCTACCATTTAGCTCGAAACTGCACTGTTCACATTAAAGTAACTGTTCACATAAGCATACCTCTGCTGTATTTAAGTAGTTACGTGAAGTTTAACTAGACTATCGGATCTCAGTCCTATTCGGTTAAGCTTTAAGTACGCCAGGTGACGTTCGAGCCAATGAACCTTCCTCAAGGTTAAAGGAGACAGGGGGCTTGATACTCCGTACCTGCGACAGAGCTTGAGCCTTGAATATTTGTTTTAGGCTTGGCATTTGTGGCAGACCTCTATACTTCAGTAAGTCATGTCCGAAAAATGTTAACTTCATACGTACAATTGTTTGCGGCACTTGATAACCGTTTTGGCACTGATTCTGTTTTCTCTATGATAATAAATATTCTTTGAGCCCATGCTGACTTTGAAACATTTATTCAAACAATGTTTACAACGGGTACGTCAGCTACGATTCTTCATCAGCGATATTTCGGCCCTTTTTGGCAAGAATTCTCCCCCTGATTTATTACAGGTTTGTTTCCTTCCCCGAAGTTGAACCAGAGGATTGACAGCCTGACGAGGACCCATGCCAAAAAGGGCCGAAATATCGCTGATGAAGAATCGTAGCTGACGTACCCGTTGTAAACATTACTCTATGATAATTTCAAATAACTGCGGAAAAGTGTGCAAGTGCAAAAACGTAGAGTGCAAAACTGTGAATAAAGTGTAGATGCTGAATATATGTCATTGTGATTGCCATATAAATTCAGCCATCACTGGCATAAGAGTAACTTTTTTTAATTATCCTCTTATTCTCGAAACCATAACATCAAGAGAACAGAGCCTTAACTACTGGTCTTTACCAGCAACTCAAAAAAACAATGAAAGAATGTCATGATAATTAAGAAAGTTGGGCCTCTTCACGCAATTTCTATCCCAGCGAAGCGAATCGAGTTGTAGCCGCTTCGCGCAGTGTAACCCAGCAACGCGAACGGGTTTGTAGTTCACGGGATCTTCTCAGCATTTCCTGTGAATTTGTTTGGCATCTCCCTCGTTGCCTGTCTGTAATTGAAATTCTTTATTTGATTAGGCGCTTATGGTGCAATCATGGACGATGACAACGCCGGAGACAAATTTTGCGAAGAGGATATCGATCAGATTTTGGAAAGACGAACTCAAGTCATTACGGTAGAGGCGGAGAAAGGCTCATCCTTTTCGAAAGCGACGTTCTCGTCGAAACGGGATAGGACGGATATTGATATTGACGACCCTGATTTCTGGAAGAAGTGGGCCAAGAAAGCGGACATCGATGTCGTGAAGGATGTAAAGGTGAGAATTTCGGTGAAGAGATTGTATTCCATCCTTGCTATAGTTGAAGAATTTCTTCTGTTCGCGCAGACCTTGAACTTGGGAGTGTTTCTAGGATTATGAAGAAAATACTAGCAAAACAGCTTCATCGATAAAATCACACGCGAAAACATAATCCCGTAAAACTGTTCAATTCAGCTCAGTTCAGTTTATTTCTGAAACGGGAAGCGGACAATCCAAATATTTGTTTAGTCGTCAATAAAAATATATATATACAATAGTCAGCACTTATGGATTAATTTAAACAAAAGTAATCGTCTAATACCTTATACATTCTACAAATAGTTAACCTCAGGTACACAATGACTGACTATAGTTTAGTCGATTACGATACGAAAACTCAAATACAAAATACAGTATAATATAAATATAACTGATAAACTATAGCTGTAGTTGCGCCAGAGCAAAATAACACTAGGGAGTAGCGCCAAGACCTATGCTTTCCATGCTTTGCAAACGGGCCATACTCAAAGCGCTGCCCTCTACGCTTGCGGTATTTAAACCGAGACAAACTTGTGTGTTTAGAAATTTCTAGTAAAGCTAGAAGCGATCTGCACCCATGGAGGAAACGGTGAAGGTTTCACTTTTGCTGTGTTCACAATATGAAGTTATTGGAGCCAGCGCTGGTGAACGATGATTGAGTTACTGTAGGGACGTTCACTATCGCTAGTGGTGCTAGTGTCGCTGCTATTCGAGTGTGTGTAATTTTTTTCAAGTCTTGGTGCTACTCCCTAGTGTAATTTTGCTCTGAGTTGCGCTTGCTTACTAGCACTGGCACTAAAAACTTGACAAACGAGGGAGCAAAGCTTTTCAGATATCGATTCCGAGACACCTGGATAGGCTGTATGTGAGGTACAGCTTCTGCCACTGCTCTTGCGGGTCTTTCTCGATGTGGCTTGAAATCGATGGGATGTGCTGTTCAGCAACCCTGTACCAAAAGCAAGCGACAGCTTTTGTCGACGTCTAGCAAGGGAATATAGGCCAAACTGTTTAAGGAGGACACACTATGGGACTTTTGGCGCATTTGAAATTACCAGTATTGCCCGAAATTGAACTCTCTCAGTCGCGTCCGACTGCTCCTGCGTCAGGCCGTAATGCCAAACGGGGCAACAGTATTGTAAGCAAGACACTTCGGAGCGAATTAAGATCAGTCTTGATCTATTGAATCGCTCCGTCATTGATGATGTGATGATTTGTTAGGCATCAGATGCATCCCAGTAGTACTTCGATGGTACACCATTCCACTCTTTCATCTAGTGACTTTTTGAAGGCTTCCTCGTTGGGTGCTGATACCGAGTCGTTGGTCAGGCTGTTCCATGTGTTGACAACTCGACATGAGAAGAACTGTTGTCGTTGTCGGGTTCTGACTGATGGCTTAAACAGCTTCTTGATGGCTTAAAACAGCATCGTAGTGGTCCCAGTAATGTCACACCACAAAACATAGGCCTTTCATCAGAGAAAGTTAACTTGCCAACTTCCCTCGAATTGACGGGTTTAAAGCCGAAAAGGCTATCTTTTTTGTATTTAAAGCCGCTTTCACACTGACGCGTTGAGGCTTGCGCACTGAGATACGCAACCTCTGCGTCGCGCTTGCGGTGACGCTACGCAGAGGTTACGCAGACAAATAAAATGCAACGCAAGAATATATAATAACCAAAGTTCTGTTCTTGCATTGTGTCGACGCGTACGCAGAGATTTTAGTGAAAAATGGAAGTTTCTGAAGACAAACTGGAGAAAACCTACTAACGACGAAGAAAAACTTAGTAATGAATAAAGAAACGAGAATTCAACATAAGAAACCGAGAAAGGAAAACGTAAATACTCATCCACCGTGAAAGCTTGTCGCGCCTGTGTGAAAGATACGCTACGCAACCTGTACTCAGCGCAAGATAAACGCATACGCAGCGCATCGCAACAACGCGTCAATGTGAAAGTTGCTTAATCCTATGCTTTCGTTTAGCTTGACTTGATGATCAGCGAACCTCGACGAAGGACGCAGATCAAGCGCTATGGAGAGAACGACAACGCTGAGATGTCGGAACTCGGATCCTCAAGCAAATCAGGGGCTTCTGACGGAGAAGAATTGGAAGGCGGCCTAACCGGCAGAGCCAAGAGTAAGTGAACGCGTTTTTCTCTAGGTAAAGCTTCAGTAACCTCAAAGATGGATACGCGTATGGTGCGAGACGACCCTCCATGGTTGTCGTGTTTGTGGGGATGGGGGCTTGGAAGTTTTAGTGCGGGAAAGGTTATCGGATCAGATTGAATGGAAGGTTCATTGGGGGATAAAAGATCCTGCTGAATCAGGAAATGCAATCAGTTTTTGCTTCGATAGATACTTCCAATAGAACCTCGGTCAGTTAACATTTCCCGACCGATCTGATTAGGGTTTGATACAAGGAATTTTATGCGGGAAATTAGATCTCATGCGAATATTCATGGGGTGATGGGAGCGTATATCAAGGAAAAATCGCATGCATGTCTGGAAATGTTGTTAAAGCTTACAATGTCAGTTATTTCACGAATGTCAGATGTTGACATTCAGAACGTCTGGAAATGGCAGCTGGACTTATAGTTGTATATATTGTTTGCTCTTGTAGAGAGACTGAAGCGTCGAAGCAGGCGGGGAGATGACGACTCTAGTCAAGATGAATCAACCAAAGGCTGGGCCAAGAGCGACTGCTTTAAGGTATGTTTTAAATATTGCAGCATTGTTATCCCCGCCTTACATTCGACAAAAATCTAATTATCGCCCACCATTCTACTTTTTGAACGTTCCGAAATTAAAGCCATCTCATGTTTGCCGTACACAGTCTGGAACAACAGCATCGTATTCTAACATTAGAGTTAGGATCTCAAACACAACAATCCTGTTTTAAAGAAAAAGGATATTAAAGTTATGCGATTCTCTTACTTTCGTTTTTGTAAATTTCTTCTTTTTCTCTCTCCTTGGCAAAGAAATTCTAAAATTATTAGTAAGTACTCGCTACCGGATATCACGGAGAAATTGTCTGTTCTCCGCAGAAAACTGTCCGAAACGGCGTACGCGCGTCTGTCGCCCTCTCATGTGCTTATTCGTCTGTTAGACTCTTAAGTAGATTTTGTTTGTATGTGTTGTGTTCTCCCTAATTGTTTTCATATTTTCTTTTGTACTCCACTGTTTTCGTCTTGCACGATTTGTGGGTTAAAAATAAATAAATATTATTATTATAGTCGCTGCGATTATCTCGACTTTCGACAATGGACGTCTTTCAGTTTTCGAGCTTGCTCGTCGGTTTTGATCTCCATTTGTTGTCGGCTTCTGCCGCTTTGCCTTCAAGTGAAGACGCTAATACTCTTGATGACTAAATCTCCTTGCCTATGCGGAATCGCCGTGTACCTAGCGGAAGAGCCGGAAGCGACACCACAGCTGTCCTCATCGATCTCCGTGATTGGCTGACACAGAATTTGAGTTGTTGTATTTGAGGCGTTAATGAGACGTTTGCTCGTTCTTCCTAAGGATCACTGGCATGTTTTGGACTTAGTCATATAAAGTATTCAAAGGTGCGCCGGAAGTACCAAGCCCACTGCCAATTTGGGGCCGGTTTGCTCACTTGGGTTAATGTCGACAAGATAGCGTTTTCAGATCGACGTTTATCCTGCCGTTGGCGTTGACCGTCGTTCGATTTTAAAAAGTAAACCATTTCATTTATTGATTCGTCACTGTTAGGGTAGCCACTAAAACAAAAAGTCAAAATCTGAGCGTTTGAACATTCTCCTACCTATTAGCTCTGGTTTGAGGTCAAAATCACCTCTACCTCTACCTTGTCTCTGAGTTTCTTTAATCTTCTTTGAAAAACAGTAATTTACATTATGAAATGCCGTGAGCGGCCTTTGTTTCAGAGTGTGCGCCGAAACTTTTTCATGTGAAACTGAGATAGTATGGACTGCATGGGATACCCCAGCAAATGAATTATAAGGGAAAATATGAACATGATCTTCAAGCGAGGAGACCTTACATGATGACTGTAGCCATGCTAATACTGAGTCTCGCTTCTTCGGAAGGCGGTCTATGAGTGCAACCAAGCTGCTGACTTACCGTTGCTTCCCAAAGCTGGTTTACTTGCGCCTATAAAAAGCTAACCCTTCCCAACTATTTAGGTAGAGAAGGGGCTCCTCACTTATGGTTGGGGCCGATGGGACGACGTGATGCAGCATTCTCAGTTCCGGCAGAACTTCTCAGTCGAAGATGTGATGGAGTGCAGTAGAGTAATTGTAAGTTCTTTTTACCGCCTCGTGGTTTCACCTATCTTGTAGTCATAAAATATATTACTTACTTACGTACAGTAGAGGTATGCTTATGTGAACGTCTGCTAACAGTGAACGATCGCCGAAGAAAAAACTAAAACCCAAACCAAGCATTTTTTACTATGAATACTTGTAATAACCACTCACGCTTTTGTCACTTTTTGAATATTTTGCTAAGCTGAAAGTGACTCAACTGACACATGGAGCGTGTTCCACCCTCGTACCAATATTAACTATTAGTTACTAAATCCGTTCCAACCTCACGAAAAGTTACTACGCTGACCGTTCCAGCCTTCTCGAAATAGTAACTAATAGTAACTATTTGCTTACCACGCTCGGGAGCGTGGTAAGCGTAGTAACCACGAATCTCTGTCACGTGATTGGTCGGATTCACCCGAGGCATGATATTCCGCTGGAAAATAGAAAAATCGTTCCAGCCTTGACGACAAAAAGGCAGAATTTGTGACGTCATGCGTGGTAACTACGGTGAGTAGGATGGAACACGCTCATGGTTTGCTTTTTTACAATTTGAAAAGTTTGCCACGAGGGACGCACCTTCAATTGAGAAGATGGCGGTCCGAACCTTCAGATGCCTTCAAAAGAAGAAGGGCCTTTTTAGACAATTTAAAATCAAAGAAAGTTAATTGAATTTCTACTTCAAGTTTGTGCCAGGATAACCCTGAAATAGTTGGCTATTAGCTGTTATCAAGTTTGTTATTTTTCTTCTCCATTTTCCTTTTTTAGATGCAAGTAACAAAGCCAAGGTAGTGGAACAGTTAGAAAAGTGTTCAAATAAGCATACCTCTACTGTAGTGCATGTTTATCTGTTATTTATCCTACCCTTTATCCTTATTCGATTGTTTTTGGGAGATTTTCTTAGGCCTCCCTTCGGGTAAGTTTCTCATTACATCTCACGCGGTTTAGATCTTCGTTTAAATCGTTACTATATAGCTTACTACACTCGCGGCATAAACAGTTTTTGCAGGGGCCATTGGGCACGTGTGAAAGTCAAATAGAACCCATTCTCTGTTGTACAAAGATACTAAGACTCGTACACCAAACAGGAATGGAGTAAATAGGGTCTTGAGTAGACTGTTTTACCTGAGAAGTAAGAACCCGCGAGGGAAGGAAAAGTGCAGCCTATCCTCCCTCGAAAATTCGAAATTCGTTTAAATCGTTACTATATAGCTTACTACACTCGCGGCATAAACAGTTTTTGCAGGGGCCATTGGGCACGTGTGAAAGTCAAATAGAACCCATTCTCTGTTGTACAAAGATACTAAGACTCGTACACCAAACAGGAATGGAGTAAATAGGGTCTTGAGTAGACTGTTTTACCTGAGAAGTAAGAACCCGCGAGGGAAGGAAAAGTGCAGCCTATCCTCCCTCGAAAACTGAGTCTGTCTTGACGTGTGGCTGTCGTAGTAAGGGTCTCAGCCTTAGCAATGTCCTGCATTCTACTTATGATTGAAAGCCCATCGTTGGAGCATTGTATACAAAATATTGAGCATTGCTCGAACTCTATAAAGTTGGGCCAGTGCAAGGTGAGATCAAGACTGAAATTATTTATGGTCAAGGTAAACTCCCATATCACTTCCTTCTTAAGCATTTCAAGTTCACTACTTTATCGGAGAGAAGAACCCTCCTGTGTACCCGGTTTGGCAATAAAGCCATGAAAAATCCCCGTTTCCAATATTTATTCCCCCCGCCGTTTCAACCTTTAAGATCCCGACCTCAAAGACCCAACTCCCAGAAAGTCCCCACCCTTCAACCTCTCCCACCAATCCCGAGCGATACAGGAAAAGTTTAGTACCTGGGTTTGTAAACCTTTTTAACCAGTGATTTGTGTATTGTTTTGTTGTGTTGACTCAGCTTTTCGTTGACGATCGGTTTTTATCTGATAAGCGTTTCCTTTGCAGCTGCTTTATTCGCTGCAGCAGTACAAGGGTGACGAGCGTATCAAGTCATTCATTATGGACCTAATTGCCCCATCCAGAGAAGGTGACAGTGAAAAACCGATGCGGAACCATACGGGTCTCTCTGCCCCTGTCCCTAGGGGTAGGAAGGGGAAGAAGAAGCTGGGTGGCGATGAGGAACAGGCTTTCTTTGATTCCTTCGCCTGGGCTTTGGATGCCAAGTACAATGGAGAAAGCGTGCTCTGTGCTCCCTACCAGCGGCACTTGATCAGGCATTCAAACAAGTAAGTGTGAGAGCTTCATTTTGCCAGAACTGTGCTGAATCATTGTGCCGGCTGATTGAGATATCTCTCCACTCAAACTTTCTCGTCCCTTTTTTATAGTCCCTCCACCAGTGACGGATTTATGGCACCTGCTGTTGATGGCATTGCTTTCGATGGATTTTGATTTTGTAGTTACACATAGTAGCCAAGGGTATTTTATGGGATTGGTAGTTTGACATAATGTCAGTTTGTTTCTCTAATGAGATGTTTTTGCAAGATCCATAAACTCGTAGTTTCTACACGTTCTTCAGCTTTTTTACATCTGCTCAAACGATGTCACAGAAGTTGCACATTTATATTTCCTATATGAGCGCAAGTCGGATAGCTCGACTCGCTCGATCTCACATCTTCACTTTGATCTTTGAAAAGACAGTGCGTCTTCTCTGATCTCCATCGAAAGACAAATTTATCTCGCGGTGATAAATTAGAATCATTGTGAAGAAGAAAATTTATAAGTTCAAAAAAGAAAGTCAGTTTTCTTCTACTCCAGTCACTGTTCTTCCGATTTGAATGGCTTAAGAAAAGTGCACAATGGTCCGATTTCGCAGTCGGATCCTTCGGTTCGAAATTTTGACGCATCTCGTGCAAGTTTCCTCATAGCTACGCGATTTTCACATTCGAAATCTTATCGGACTCTGTGTGCACGTACCTTTATGGGAGACAAAAATCTGATCCGTTAAATTCAGCGACAAGTTTACCTACGTTCAGTTGGAACTTACCGCTCAGCTTTTCCATCAGGGTTCTTCTTCGAGTTCGCATGCTTTACTACATCCGCCAGGAAGTTATCGGAGAACTTGCCGACCAAATCCAGAAGGGGGCTCTTGCTAGCCAACTGCCAATTTACCCTCCGCCGTGCGACCAACCCCCTGCGCTGTGGTGGGATACCAAAGCTGATATTTCCCTGTTGGTTGGAACATACAAGCATGGCTATGAGCGTTATGCAGTGATGCGGAGTGATCCAACGTTGGTGTTCTTGGCGAAGTGTGGACCACCAGACGGCGCGGACTTGATGAAGGAAATTGAGGCGGCGTAAGTACATCTGCTTTATTTCAAAGCTGATTGTGACCAAAAGTCATTAGAAGATAGTTAAAAGGGAATCCCGCTCCCTATCCCGGAACAGGGCAATCTTGTTCCGCAGGGTCAGGTTTATCAATACTCTATATGACTGAGTCCAAAACACGCCGGCGCTCCTCAGGAAGAAGGAGTAAGTGTCCGTACGACTCAAACTCAACGACTCGAATCCTGTGTCAATCAATCACCGCGATCTTTGGTAGCAGCTGTGACACCACTTCTGCCTTTCTTCCGCTAGATACCCGGAGAGGCCGTTGGTTTTGCATCGGCAAGGAGAGATAGTCATCAAGAGTATTGCCTGTGTGGCACTTAAACGCATCTTTTTCAGATAGGGTAGACCAGTTTCATTGACTTTAAGTCCGTTTTGTTTTGTTTTCAGTTTGACTTAATCAGCTGGTTCAGATAGACCATACAGAGCAACATCTATTCTTTGTTTTAACTACGCGCCATCGTGTGGAAATAGAGGGAAGTTAAATAACGGGAAAGAAGATCGCCAAGAATCATGGAAGGCCTTTTTGGATAACTGTGAGCAGTCTGTTATTTGCCGTTGTTCTGACGCAAATGTGGCTCGATGTGGAACAAGGACCTTCGGGGGAATCGTGGTTCTGTTTTATATCTGTGTTGGTTTGCATTATTACAAGACTGGCTGGTATAATAAGTCGATACTTCGCCGTCGAGAGGTTATTATAAAGAAGCTTTCTTACTACGCAACGCCCAATGCAAAACGGGGAACTTTGTGGCTATTTACGTTTCTGACCCTGATTAGATCCTTTCAATGAACCCTAATAAATAAAATATAATGCGGATTAAGGCTTTCATGCCTTTTACTTAAAAATACTTACTAATCCACCATCTTCCCTTCTGCTCGAGAGACAACTCCGAGGAACTGATGGTGGAATTTATATTCCTGTCACAATACGTAGTACCAATACCGTAAACACTTCAGAACTGTTGTACAATGAAATCGGGAAGTTATTTGCTTTACTTTATCTCATGCCTTGAATTTTCTCTTTTAACTCTTAACTACTCTTAGAAATGCTGAGGATCTCGACAAAGACGATGAGAATGATGAAGATGACAACACAAATGATGAAAGCCCCTCCGAGACTCCACGGGAAACTCCCGGCGAGACTCCTAGCCAATCTCCGGCTACCAGCGTTGCTGACTCGGAGAAGTTACCTTGGCCAACAGCAGCGGATTTGAATGCGCGACTGAGACGGATCGTGACGGCCTACCAGCGCAAATTCAAGAAGGAGGAGCTTCGCAATGCACAAAAAGCAAAGGTACGTTTTGGTAGCTTCCCCCCTCGCCTTCTGGCTCGAGCCTTATGTCCATTCCCTCCACCCCCTTGTTGTAAAATATGACTCGAAGTCACCTTACTGCTGAAGCATCAGGAAATATTGGATTCGGAGCTTTCCTTTCTTACTTTGGACGCAATGTGCGAGCTTGAATAATTTTGAGATGACGTGGGTGATGAAGAATGACCAGAAGTATCTACTTTGATGTCGTAACAGTACTGTGCTCCAAGTCTGGACATTTTGCATGGCTGGTTGGGATGACGCATCGACGTAGCAAATGCGCTTTGCGTCAGATATGGATAAAAGGCAACAAATGATGAAAAGAAAAGCAGCAAAAGTTTAAATAATTTCATGTATTGAATGTTGGGTAGTAGAAAAAGGTGTAACGGATATTACAATTTGGAATACTAGAATCCTATACTAGAAAATTACTACAGTCTAAAAGAGTTTATTTTTGTGAGCATAGGAAGCAGTAAAGGCATAAGGAGCGAGTTCGCCGCGATAAAACGAACTGAATCGATGTTATGGGACTATATTCAGTTAATGCATAAAACGGATATGTCAGCTATGATGCTTTGGCAGCGATATTTCGGCCCTTTTTGGCAAGGGTCTTCGTCGGGCTGTCAAAAGACTCTTGCCAAGAAGGGCCGAAATATCGCTGCCAAAGCATCGTAGCTGACATATCCGTTTTATGCATTATTTGAATATATGTTTCAAATCCAGCTTGGGCTCAGGGAATATTTAGCTATAGGACCACTATTCATGCTCATTCAGAACTAACCCACTTCTGACCCAAATTGTCTTTCTAGAGGGTTGAGCGTCGCGAGCGCATTGAGCTTGTCACCCGCGAGCAAGAGCCGACTCTGCCAAAGATGGCTCCTCAGACAATGAAGCGCTGGTCGCGCAAAGAAGAACGCGACTTCTTCCACGCGCTCTGCACATTTGGCGTTGACTATAACCGTTCAATCGGGCGCTACGACTGGACACGATTCCGCGCAGTAGCGCACTTGGAGCACAAGTCTGATGACGCGCTAACTGAGTATCTAAGGGCGTTCTGTGCAATGTGTAAGAAAGTGAGCGGGAGGAAGATGGATGAGAACGAAGGTACGTCTCTTGATTTTTTGTTGTTGTTTTTTCACTACTGAAAATGTTCCTCCTTCTCCTCTTCCTATCCCAAGAAAACTACTTTGGTCTGTTTGGCAAACGTGGACATTTTCGTTCACATCATTCCAGTCGCACATCAGAATGTCTCAACTATGTCCATGAAGTGCGTGAGGGTTGTCCTTCATTTCTATGTGGAAAGATGTTGGACTTGAGAAACTCGTTGCCGGATGGTAGGCGTGGTTATTATTAAGTATTCCAGAAGGGTAGCGTTTTTTGTTGCAAACTAAATAGTTTTTCAGAGAGAAGAACAAACGGTGGACTGTGAATCCTAGGCGAGGCCTCATGTTACTTAGTCCATAAGGTAGGTATTCGCAAGGTCATTTTGTATCGCAGCAGCGGGTCGCCGATTGGAAACCGAGGAAACGTTAAAGTGGAAAAAAATCACCGAGAAGTGTGATTGATGGGAGGCGCTTGTGAATAACCGAGCCATGATGGGCCCTTCCTGTAGCATTCTACTTTTATCTTCTAGAAATTGCCCAAAGTCTCGTCGAGTCCGTTTCACCTGCTAAGGCGCAGCGTTGCCTGGAAAGACTAGAGCTTCTCTGTAAGATTCGGGAGGAAGTTCTTTTACTACCCGACTTGGATGCGCGGCTAGAGCTCTGTGAAGATTCGAAGGATACACCGGATTGGTGGAAATGTGGAACACATGACAAGGATCTCCTGCTGGCTGCTGCAAGGTTCGTGTTCGCCCCCGGACCCCCCCCCCCCCCCCCCCCCGCCCCCACTTCCTCTTCTTGGTTCTACTGGTTAAAGGACACACAAAATGTTTTTTCTTCTGTTTGACTATGATTCGCTGCCCACGAAATACACATCCCGACATATCAGCCGTTCACATGTTCGCAACTGAAGGTCTGAGCCTCCTTTTTGTTGCAATAGTGCTGCCGCTTCGCTGCTGCAGCACTTCTTTGCTTCTGCACAAGATGCGTTCTTAGATTCACTGTCCGCACTATTTCTTCTTAGTTGATGCAGCACCGTGCAGGGAAGCACGGACTTGGTCGGTAAGCAAGTCCGATATTCTCGAGAAGCGCTGCCGTCTTCCTCGGAAGCACTGCAGTGCAAAAACGAATGCTGAAAGAATCAGCCCGGAAGCGGCCGAGAAGTGGAGCTGCAGCGTGCAACAAAAACGAGGCTCTGGTGTTTACAAGCTTCCTCGGCGTTAGCCACACATTTGTTAGAATCCTGCTTGATGCCTAAGGTTCTTACTTATTAGTCATTAGGTTTGGCTGCTCGGAAATTAAATTTATTAGGCTTAACGAAATAAATCTTGGATTAAAAGTAGAAAATGGATTATAGTGGTAGCTTAGGTGATGTTAATTAAGTTGATAGGTTTGAGCTTAACTTCACTATGCGGAGGAGTAGACGTAGCCATTACTAGTGTTGTGACAGTAGTAAACTGAAGTGTATGAAAGATGCTACGCGGGAATAAAACAGAACGAAAGAACTGCGTGAGCACAACAGATGTTACGACGCTGAGGTGGGAAAAGATCTCAAACCCCACTTCAGACACCGTTGTTACGACGACATATTTGCGTGTGAAAATGCATTTTCAGCCTGATGTTACGGTTAAGCCGGACAAAATATGGTAAATGTCTTTGTATACAGTCACGAGTGCCAGGATGGCCTACTACACATGCAGAAGTTCACGGGTTAATTATGGATACAAGAGGTCAATTCCCACTATGGTTTGCGGACTGAACTCACAAGAGACGATCAACCACTCGTCATACTAGGACTTATAGGTCAGCCCGCCTACACTGTAAAAAGTTCCTCCGAGTAAGGATTAAAGTTAACTGCAGTATTTGCTACTGGGATTCATCTTATCTCTTTTGAGATAAGATTAATCCGAATTAGAGACAAGATTATCTTTTTAGAGACAAGACTAATCCCAGTAGCAAATACTGCAAGATGTTTTTTAGTGTAAGGAGCTTTAAATACGACTTGAGGGAAAATGTCTTAATGGGGAAAACTGAGCAGCGGGAAGACAGGATACTACCATATCCGCACAAGTCGGGACAATTAGTGCCTTATAGCGGTTGGTCTGTCGATACAGTAATCTCTGTATTGTCATTTCGACTGATTCTACCAAACCATAGTGAAACCACACGTATCACGTGTTGTTTGCTTTTACTCTCACTTGCATTGTTTAAAGTTGGATGAAGACCAAACGCTAGTTATCGGGCAGCTCGGTTTTCCACGACGCGATTTCAGCGGACTTTCCTGTCTATCCTACTGTTAAAGGACCTGTCTTACCTATAATACTAATGCAACCTACTTCGATAATCACTCCATATATTTCTAAACCCGGAGACCCCAATTTCGTACGGTGTATTCTAGCCCGTCTAACAAGACCATGCTGATTTTCATTTGCAGTGTTTTGCTACCTTCGATGTGTATATACGCTGTCCATGGTTGTTTGCGAGAATTTTTCCGTCAGAGAAACCGGTTATGGTTTCCCTGTTTTCACTACAAGTCAACGGGTCTCGGAAAAGGCTTAACAGAGCCGTGGGTTATTTGTTGAAAGCAAAGCATAGTTTTAAAGTATTCAAATATTGTAAATACTATTAGTTAGAGTAAATAGTGCGAGGGGTCCTTTAAAGCACACCTCGCACTACATACTGTTTATGTATGTAGTTAGGAGATAAGCAATATTCAAAGCTATCTGGATGCTGTAAGACCAAGCTCCGCTTTAACAAACTATCCAAGACTTTGGCTGTTTTAAGCTTTTTCCCAGACCCATTGACTTCTAGCAAAAACTCGGCAAGACTGAGATAACCGGTTTTACGCAACAGTAGCATGATACGCTAGCACTCGTTGGTGTGCATGGAAAATCTTGAATTGCGGCAAATGCAAAGATTGCATAGTTTCATCCCATCATTTAGTTCTGGTCATACCTGTAAGTGTATTAGTCAATGTGTTTCGTGTCTGTGTATTTCGTAAATATTTAGACGGGTTTAGAATGTAACATTTGAAATTTGGATCTTCAGGTTTAAGAATTAATTACTGTAATTCAGAAGTAGGTTGCACTGGCACTTCTTTTTTCTTTTCTTTTTCCTTGGATTTCTTTTCTTGACAAATGAATGAATACTGTCACCCGTTACGGGCAGTGCTCACTTAGGGTGAAGTTAGTTTACACTGTATGATTTGTTTTTATGGCACTTGCAGCCTCTGGCTCAAGTGCCATATACCGATCACAATTCCGTCTGTCGGTCTGTCGGTCGGTCCGAGTTTTTTTGTCCCACATATCCGAGTTAGGGTACTTCCAGATGTGCTAGGACAATGAAACTTGGCAGGCATATCAGGGACCCGACCAAACTAACCTGGAAATAATCAGTTTCCCGATCCGACCATATGGGGGGGAGTGCGGGGCGCTGGAAACTTGCAAATTTAGGGCATTTTGTCACTTTTTTCTGAGTTAGGGTACTTCTAGATGAGCTAGGACAATGAAACTTGGCAGGAATATCAGGGATCCGACCAAACGAACCTGGAAATAATCAGTTTCCCGATCCGACCATATGCGGGGGAGTGGGGGCGCTCGAAACTTGAAAATTTAGGGCATTTTGTCACACTTTTTCGAGTTAGGGTACTTCCAGATGAGCTAGGACAATGAAACTTGGCAGGAATATCAGGGACCTGACCAAAGTAACCTGGAAATAATAAGTTTCCCGATCCGACCATATGCGGGGGAGTTGGGGCGCTGGAAACTTGAAAATTTAGGGCATTTTGTCACACTTTTTCGAGTGAGGGTACTTCCAGATGAGCTAGGACAATGAAACTTGGCAGGAATATCACGGACCCGACCAAACTAACCTGGAAATAATCAGTTTCCCGATCCGACCATATGGGGGGGAGTGCGGGGCGCTGGAAACTTGAAAATTTAGGGCATTTTGTCACACTTTTTCGAGTTAGGGTACTTCCAGTTGTGCTAGGACCATGAAACTTGGCAGGCATATCAGAGACCCGACCAAACAAAATTAGGAATAATCAGTTTTCTGATCCGACCATTTTGGGGGGGGGGGGGGTGGAGGGCAGGGGAATCCGGGAAACTGAGAAGTGTGTAACTTTCGAACGGATGATCGGATTGTAATGAAACTTCATAACTGAAGAGAATATATATCTGTAATGTCCCGTTTAAAGTCTTGACCGGATTCGGTGGCCAGGGGGGAGTTGGGGGGGGGGGAGACCGGAAATTTCAAGAAACGGTTAGAATGGAGGGATCGAAGTGAAACTTGCTGGGAAGAACAAGCATCTGCTCTAGATAAGTCCTTTAGACCACTGTACTGGATCCGGACACTTATGGGGGGGGGGGGGGCCGGAATTCCGGTGATGGTGGTTTTTTGGATTTTCACGATGAAACTTGGCAGGCATATCAGGGACCCAATCAAACTGACTTCAAAATAAAAATATTGTTGATCAGATAATGGTGGGGGAGTGGAGGGAGGGGAATCCGCAGGGGAATCCGGGAAATTGAGAAGTGTGTAACTTTCGAACGGATGATCGGATTGTAATGAAACTTCATAACTGAACAGAATATATATCTGTAATGTCCCGTTTAAAGTCTTGACCGGATTCGGTAGCCAGGGGGGAGTTTGGGGGGGGGGAGACCGGAAATTTCAAGAAACGGTTAGAATGGAGGGATCGGAGTGAAACTTGCTGGGAAGAACAAGCATCTGCTCTAGATAAGTCCTTTAGACCATTGTACTTGATCCGGACACTTATGGGGGGGGGGGGTCCCGGAATTCCGGTGATCGCGGTTTTGGGGATTTTCACGATGAAACTTGGCAGGCATATCAGGGACCCAATCAAACTGACTTCAAAATAAAAATTTTGTCGATCAGATAATGGTGGGGGGAGTGGAGGGAGGGGAATCCGAAATTTTCAGTCATGCGTAATTTTGGAATGGGTGATCGGATTCGAGTGAAATTTAAGAATTCAACAGTGGACATTTCTCCGATGATTTTTTTCATATCCGGACCGGATCCGGCAACTATTGGGGGGGGGGGGGGGAAATACGTGCCCCGTTTAGAATGGAGGGATCGGGATGGAACTTTGTGGGAAGAACAAACAGATGCTCTAGGTAAGTCATTTGCTGAATCGGATTGGCTACGTGCACCGCGGGGGAGCTGGGTGGGGTGGGGGGGTGGTGGACCGGAAATCTCGAGAAACGGTTAGAATGATGGTATCGGAGTGAAACTTGCTGGGAAGAACAAACATCTGGTCCATATAAATCTTTTACATAATTTGACTGGATCCGGACACTTGAGGGGGGGGAGGAGGGGTATCCCGGAATTCCGTTTTTGGGGGATTTTCACGACGAAACTTGGAAGGCATATCAGGGACCCGGTCAAACTGACTTGGAATAAAAAAAAAATCCTCGATATGATAATCTTGGGGGGGGGGTTGAGGGAGGGGAATCCGGAATATTGAGTCATGCGTAACTTTGGAACGGGTGATCGGATTCGAGTGAAATTTAATAATTAAACAGAGGACATTTTTCTCTTGTGACCTTTTTCATTTCCGGACCGAATCCGGCAATTATCGGGGGGAGGGCGGAAAATACTTGACCCGCTTAGACTGGTGTGATCTGGATCGAACTTCGTGGGAATGACAAACAGATGCTCTGGATTAATCATTTACAGAACAGGATTGGCTCCGGTTATTGTGGGTGGAGTTGGAGGAGGGGGAGGGGGGTCAGGGATTCCGGTGATCGCGCGTTAAGGTACTTCCAGATGTGCTAGGACGATGAAACTTCGCTGGAATATTGGAGACTCAACAACATTTGCTTAGAAATTGCTACTTCCCAAATCCGATTATTCCTTAAAGTACCAATCTTGACCGCAAAGTAAAAAAAATACTTTTAAGCAATATATGCATTTTCGTGATGCCCATCAGTCCATTAGCAGTTTTGCCTCAAGGGTTTTGCTTACAAATGAAGTTCCAGCTCCCTTATAGCGCGCATCTCAACCGCAAAGTCGAAACTTACTCTTGATCAATCAAATCATCTTGACACATGCAAGTGCCATATGAGCTTACAGCTCTTGTTTGTTAATGAACGGAACTGAACTATAGGTATGAGGGGTCCTTTAAGGTCTTTGCAAACAGCTACCAGCAAAGTCGTACTTCTTATATGGGTGACAAGTGTATTTAATTTAATTTAATTTCAAAATAAGTGCGGTACAACATTTCATGCGCGAGCAAATTAATTGGCACTTGTCATTAACCTACAACTAAAACATATATGAACGGGGCGCATCACTTCAGAATTCCTCGATCGTGGCGTTTCGGTGATATTAGAGGAATACTTGCAATCAGTTTTCTCCATATCCTGCTAACTCTTCTGCCCGAATTTGACATAGTTTCATCCCATCATTTATTTCTGGTCATATCTTGTTAGTGTATTAGTCAGTTTGTTTCGTGTCTGTTTTTCGTAAATATTTTATTCCCCTTCTAGCTTTAAGCTATTTGAATATTAAACTTGATTGATTGATTGATATTATTGATAGCAGACAATAACAGTAAATAATAAAGAATAATGGTATTTTTTTTCCAGGCATGGACTGAAAGGCACTTCCTTGTACTATCTGAATGCACCAGAGCTTGGATTCCGGGAAATCCTTCGGAGGCTGTTAGCTGGGGAACCTCTCGCCGATAAAAAACCGAGAGCGGCTCCGAAAGTTGAGAAAGATCAAGACGAGGTCGAAAAGAAGCCCCTACGAGTGGAAGTGAACGGAGGACTGAAAGTCGAAAATGAGGAGGGATCGACAAATAATAAGAAAGAGCCAGAAACGAGTGTGGACATGAAGGTTGAGAACACACAAGATAAAGAGGGCAAAGGTATGTGCCGATAGTTAGTTCTTTTTTTGTTGGTTCAGGGCCTTTCCTTACACAGCAAAAAAAAAAATTGCAGTATTTGCTTATACTGGGATTACTCTTGTTTCTAAAAAGATAATCTTATCCCTAATTCGGATTAATCTTATTTGAATAGAGATAAGATTAATCCCAGTAGCAAATACTGCAGTTACCTTTAATCCTTACTCGGAGAAACTTTTTACAGTGTATTCATCGACTTTGAACCATTGCGGGTGTAGCTGCTGATGGTAGCAACCGGTCGAGGGTCTCTAGTTGTCGATGTGATCTGTGGAGTGCTTCTGGTAAAGGACTCACGGAATATCCAGCAAGCTGGTACCTTGAACAGAGTGGGATAGTACTTTATTCCTTCACACTTTCGTGGTAACAAGACCTAGATAATGTCGGGTGGGGGAAGCCCTGGATTCAAGATCCAACATGCACAGAATCTCTCCCATGAAATTGGTGCCAGCCATCTCGTCTTTATGCATGTTTATTCAACCGCTTGAATATTAACCTTTCTAATAAGGGGAGGGGGTCAAGACAGTTGTAACCACTATCAAAGGTTTCAAAGGTCTATTACTGAACCTATACCAAAGCTGCAACTTTCACATCTCATTCAAGGTAGCTTACGAAAAAAGTTCTGTGCTGGGTTTGTTCGCCTTTAAAACTCAATACATCTAAGTGTATATACCTACAATTATTCGATCTTTTTGTATCCGTCGTAATTGTGTTCAGTGTGCAAATCCTGTTTTATTGTCGATGCATTTATTTACCAATTGTTTTGTTTCGACGGACAAAAAAAAACAAGAGTTGGGTAGACTGTGGCAGAGATGGGTGAATCCGATCATGGAAGGATTCGAATCCAAATCCAGGGCTATAGGTACGATTCCGATTCTGAATCCGAATCCATCATTTCATGCTGAGGATTCGAGTCCGCCCTTAAGAAAAATAAAATCATTTACATAGGTTATAGTTTAAAAATCAGAGTTGACAAAAAGTACTGATATCTAAGGTAATCAGATAACGCGATAGATTGCTGATGATGATTGGTGGTGGAGATCAAAAAAATAAATTGCCTAAGCCCGCCGTGTTAAAACTGGCAAAACGGAAACTGGAAGGATGTAGACTAGAAATTTTAGCGAATTGTTAAGATTGGTGGTTTGGAATCCGGGTCCGAATCCAGCCTGACAAGCACAAGATACGAATCCGGATTCGGATTCGCCCATCTCTGGACTGTAGGCTGCGTTAGTAACAACTTTAGGCAACCAATTAACTTCTGCAGAAACACACGATGACGAGACTGATCGCGCATCCAGCGCTCCTGCTCATGACGTCACAGCCGCCGAAACGCCAGCTAAGGCGACTGAACCGGTTATCCAGGAAACCAAGCCCAAAGAGGAACCAGGGGTCAAAACTGAGCCAGCGGCTCATAATGATAAGGACGAAGAAGAGCCGAAGCCTAAAGCTTTCGTTATTGATCCTCAAATGTTGGCGATGGCTGCCACAGATCCGGCAGCGGCGCAGTTGCTGGCGCAGTCCTTGGCCGACGCCATAGGATGGCCTAAGGTATGCCTTTGCTGTAGTTAGTTTGTTGTTGTCTACGCCAGTAAACCCTTTAGTAGTATGCCAGGGGAATAAATTTATTCAACAGGCGGTATCGATATAAATGAATGAATGAACCTTTGCATCCACCCACTTTTATAAAATAGAATAGTGGAGCACATGAAGAAAAGAAAGAACACAGCTTAAATTAGAATATAAATTTACACTTCAGACAAACGGACAAGACCGTGATGCGAAGAAAACGCCGCGACCGACAGATTTCTATGAAGCTCGTCAACTTTTAATAGTTATATTTGTTACTGAAAATGTATCTATCAGTTTTCGGTTTTTATACCTGATTGACCAGTAGAGGAATTCACAGTATCGGAAGCATGCGATTCGAATAGCAGCTACATCCTTTTCCTTCAGCAGGGGGTAAAGTCCAGAAAGGTAAAAGACCGAGTGGTCGCAATAAGTGGCGTAGAGTTGCTTGGCAAGAGCTCTCCGGTTATATTTTCCGCGGTTGGCAACGATTTTAGCATATCCACACTGAATTTTTAGGATCAAGAACTGCTTGCCGTTGAAAATTTGACATTTTGTTTGTAATAGAAATACCGAGCCAATGGATTTTTGACACACAAGGGATAGAAAAATGAAACAGGTTAAGAATTTACTATTAGAAGAAGACGAATTAAAAGAGAGAAATTAACATTTATCAACGTTTAGAGACCCAACTCCCAGAAAGTCCCCACCATTCGACCTCTCCCACCAATCCACGAGAGATACAGGAAGAGTTTCATACCTGCGTTTGTTAACCTTATTAACCAGTGATTTATGTATTATTTTGTTGTGTTGACTCGGCTTTTCGTTTACGATCGTTTTTTATCTGATAAGTGTATAAATAACCTGAAGTGAAGCGCTAATTCGGCGCCACGCGCTGTGAAAGCCGTTTTTGAAATTAAAGTCTCTCTCTCTCAGACGGAATTGCGATCGGTATATGGCATTTGAGCCAGAGGCCGCAAGTGCCATAGAAAGGAACATTTATTTTTCCACGTAACAGCAACTACTTACAATGTATTTCACTTTTCTTGCACTTTTGCTACTATTTGTATCCGCTGTGGTTCACGGTTAGAAAGAAAAGGTCGTTCCTCTTTGCCCCTTGCGTTGTTTTTGTCTCCCGCGATGGTGTTGCAACCGAAAAGATTCGACCCTTTATCATCTTGTTTAAATGTCATACCGCCTTTACATTCAAAACGAACAACAGCGTGAAAGTTGGGGATAGTGAGCCATGTGAAACTTGACAGATTTTCGTTGTTTTCTCTCGTCTCGTCGTCTAGAATACGGTTTTAGTTCGGAAAGAAGAAGTGAGTCATTAAATATTCCTTCAGCTCAATTTGACTGCACATCATATTTGACCATGTTAAACAGAGACGTCAGCTGAGATTACTCAAGCTAGAAAGTGAACCTGTGAAAAAATAAATAAATATTTTTAGCAACTTTAAGTATCTGATAATACTAGATTTACCTGAGACTACTAGAACCATGAAATGGCATCGTCGATGAAAGAAAATTCTAACCCCAAGCCGTTCTCCACAGCAAAAACAAACTCAATCAAAACGCGGAAAAATCTCTTACCATGTTAAAGGACACCTGAATGAAGAGTACCAAGTATCATCCCTATCCGTATGACTTCCATTAATATTGCCTGCAGAAAACCCAATCCAGATTATGATTTTTGCTCCAATTTGCATCTGTCCTTATTTCAGTACCGAACAATTTTAGAAATGAACAAATGTCTCCAAGCAACCCTTCTTCTGGAATATTTTTTAACCAGTTAAGCCCAAACGTATATCTAGAAGAAACTCCAATACGATCCGGCCAGCGCTGTACAAGATTTGAATGAATTGCGCTTTTTGTCTTGGAGTCTACATGTGCAAACCCCCAGAAATGAACATCCCTATTTTGAAAACGTCACGTTCAGGAGAAGAATGCTCTCCGTGGCCATGTCTGTAAATGCATTCTCCATGGTGTGTTTAAGTATGATTTCATTGTTCCGGTGTCCTTTAACGAGCAAGTCGAAAAGCAAAAACAGTAGCCGCGTCAAAAAGGAAATCTCAACACCAGGTTTTAACTCCCTGCAATTTTAACTAGCTCTCTCGTGGGGGGATTTTTATCTAAATGTGTCGAATGTAATTCTTTAATTATGTATGCCTGTAAGGCGTAGACGGCAAGTGTGATTGGCTCCTGGTTATTTACATGCCCTTTCCCGATTAGGTACCTATGAAACCACATAGAAATACCAACGTAGGGAAAGCAACAAGAAACATTTTTTCTTGGAAATCTGAAGATGGTAGGGCATATACTGATCTTCTTGAGGGTATTTGCTCCAGCAGTCGTTATAGTCAACTTCTACAATGTCGCATGATCTTGCGACTACTTTTACTTTTATCCTGCATGGCATTCGTAGTTGGAACGACAGTCGTGCGCCTCGGAGATGTTTTGAACACCGGTCCCTAACCCGTTCCAGTTGAAACTCTTAAAATTTTAACTGAAAAGGGATGTAACAGGACAGTCTAGTTACCCGTGACTAGTGACCTGATGAAAATGCGTTACTTCGTTCTCTCAGCTATTCACGAATAACCGACGTTCAAATTCCCTATCTTACTTGTGGTACCTCTATGCGCTTGTGTATGTGTCGTATGCTTGGCGAAAACGATTACGAAAAATAAGTGTTCACACAGTGAGCCATCTTCCTCGTGCTGATGACTGACCACTGAAAAGCAGCGTTTATATTCCGGTTTAAATCTTTCGCGTCATAGTAGGATTTTGCGTAGTGGAACGGCCGTAGATATCCTGAACGTCATAATAGAGCAAATAGTGAAAATAAAAAAAATCCCAGAACGCAATCAAAATAATGGACTGTAAATAGTTAAATGATACAAAAAACAGATTGGCTTTTCCGTTAAACTTTAACGCCTTAATAACTAACCCATCAGAATCGATCGTATAGTCAATGTTTATTCTGTTAGGACCATTCTGTCGTCGCTCGTCTCGAGCACATCGTCTACGCCATGGAACACGGCAAATGGCCCGTTGCGAAATCCTTCACCGCTCCGGAAGATCATGTTCTTGACGAACCACAGGTTCAGCTTTACCCTCCCCAGAAACCGTCTGCCAAAGAGGCCGAAGAAGGAATGGAGATTTACTCCTTTGGTGAGGAGCAGGAGACCCCCAGTCTACAACTGGGGAGCAGGCGAAGGGGAAGACGGACGAGTATGGAGTATGAGCTGGAGAGAGCGAGGCTGCAGGTAGAGTTTCTCTTTAAAGCTGCTTTAACTGATGTAAACGACACGAAGTATTTAATTCCAAATGTTTATAACAACTCTCTGAGAGTGCCTTTTTCTCGAAGGGTCATTTCCTCAGAACTTTTTTATGCTTTCAAGAGAGAAACGATTCAGCAAAGTGAAACGATTAAAGAAAAAGCAGGTATATAAGGATCAATGTATTTGTATTAAGAGTCAGTCTTACGTCAGTAGTGATTAAGGAAAGTTGGATTGACAGATGTATTCGATGTATGCAGACTTCAATATTAAACGTAACTGTGTTTTCTAAAACACTGTTTAGTGAATGTAGGACCCAGGACCTACCGTCCGAACTTACCCCTCCACAGTTACGAACCAACCCTTCGAGGATAAAAATCATACCGCGGGTATAGTCTAATATATACCAACCGCTCGGGTACACGCTACACGTATATTAGAAATTCGGTATCGGACAACAAGTTAAACGTAAAAGACACACAGAGTCATATTACAACACTGATTTGTCTCATTGAAACAAACACATGTTTGCGGCTCCTTTTGTTAATGCCATGTCGAGGGCCGAGTTATTTCCGTTATAACCCTTTTGTTTCACGAAAATAAATATTGTAAAGGGTCATAACAGATATATTCTCATAGCGTTTAACGAGCAAACAAATGTTAAATTTTAATTGTGTAGGTAACTTCAGATGGTCCTGCTTTACATTTTACCACAGAACCTATTTGA
Organism: Branchinecta sandiegonensis; assembly: GCA_030848855.1. NCBI lineage: Eukaryota > Metazoa > Arthropoda > Branchiopoda > Anostraca > Branchinectidae > Branchinecta > Branchinecta sandiegonensis. Next base: position 8,720,070 of record JAUPMV010000009.1, read on the forward strand.
GATAGAGTATGTACCGTAGCACGTCTGATAGAGGCGTGTTACCTGGCGGCTGTTGGAGTACATTGTATTTTTCAAGACAGTAAAGGGATTCGTTCTCTCGTAGCGTTGGATCTGCCATGTTTCCAAGTACTCGGCCGCAGTAGTAGAGCAGAATTTGATTTGGAAATGACTTTCGCAGCAATGATATCGAATTTGCATTTATAATCATTATAGTTTTGAAAATTAAAGATTGTCACGAATGATGGAACGAAGCTTTTCCTGTAGTGCAAATTACTCTCAGTTTGGGGACTTTCTGGGAGGTTTCCCGGGTGGGGGGGGGGGTCTACCTCTTTGAGGATCATGAATGGGTGGAAAGAGATCACGGAACCTGGGTCAGAAAAAGTCCGGGTCCCGTAATTGTAGCACAGTGTTGGTCTCCTTCCTTCAATCGTTTAAGCTCGGACCCCTACTTTTTAGGCTCTACTTCAGCAGCAGTCAATGCAAGAAACCTATCTCCGCCAGTATTCTGCCAAGTCCCATGCCAGTGCTGAAGCCTATCATCCGACCAGGAGCGAGATGGAATCAAGTGCCGCCGCTGCCAGCCTAGGCCTTCCACCGTCCATCTCTGTCTCGGTGACGACGAAAAAAGTTGAGCCCAGTTCCGCCTTGGACCTATCCGGGCCTGCGCCAAAAAAAGAAATGGAGTCGCCTGGCGTTTCAGATTTTATAAAGAGAAAACCGGACGAAGCCGGACCTAGCAAGAAGCGCCGAAAACTGGACGATATCGTCTTGGGACTTTCGGCAGCAAAAAGCGGGTCGAAGACGCCGGATAGCTTCGTTGCCCCTGCGTTAGGCCCGGCACCTAGTGTGACCATAACAAGGTGTACCGGGAAGGATAGTAGACCACCATCGAAGCTTGAAGAGTTGGATTTGACTTCCGTTTCCATTGAGCCAGTCAGACCGAAAGCGGAGACACCGGTGCCGAAAGCCCGACTACCAGATGCAGCTCTGGCGAAGCTGGAGATGTCAACCCCACCGAATGACCAAAAGGTAACTGAATTACTACTTTAGTGTACTTGCTTTTGCACTTTTGAGGATGTCTGACTACGAAACATCATTCAATTCAGTTCACTTTATTCATCCAAAAATTCTTCATTGCGAAAAATAGCGTAGGAATATGTCAATAAAAACTCACTAACATATAAGTACATACTATCCTATTACCAAGAATAAATAAGGGAAGAATTGAGAACTCACATAATCCCGATGTCAGCATCCTAGATCTCTTTTCGTCCGATATTATTTACTGGGGGTGGAGCCTGGGTGGAGCTTCGCGTGTTGCCTCTTGCAGTATTAAATGTTACCTCCAGAGCAAAAGTGATGAAGCAGTCAGAAAAGGCGGGAAGTTCAAACAGTGCAGATTCTGAGGATTATCTAAATGGAAACTCCTTTTCAATCTCGGGTCAGATTTGCATTATGAAGCTTATGTTGTCACCACCCTTCACAAAGACGGTGAAGCCCAAGGGAATGCGGCATTTGATGACTCAGGGGAACAATTAAGCAACTTGAACGCTGAAGCATAGATCTAACATGCATGCATTTAGTTCAGATTCAACAGGACTGGTGTGAACATTAGTAATTTTATTTTGGTCTTCTCAGGACTGTAAAGAATCGCTTCTAGAAAAGGTATTAAGCTTGGACATTATTTAACTGTCGAAATGTACTCAATGAGTTACTATGTTTTGTTTTTAAGTTGTACTCTACACGAAATTTAGTTCATATCATTTTCTCGTGTAGTTGCGAAAAACTGTATAAAGTCCTAATTTTAATTAACGATTGCTGAGTGTAGGATATCTTTCAAGACGTATCAGTTTGTGATAACAACTTATTATTCTTGGTCAAAAAGGTATATCATTATCTCGGATAGTTGCACTTTACATCTGCCCACATTTGTCATTGTCTATGCCTTTTCGTAATTTTTTTTTTTTTCATTATCATGATTTTACATCATTCAAGTTGGAATTTGGGCATATCTGGCGAATTGTACTCAAAGAGTTGTTATGTTTTGTTTTTAAGTTGTACTCTGTACACAAAATTCAGTTCATAACATTTCTCGGTTAGTTGCGAAAAACGTTGGCTTGAAGTATTTCCTAATTTAAAATTTTAATTCATTACTGAAAATGATAATTGCACGGTACCATTCAAAACGTCTACATTTGAGATAACCATTTATCATTTTTGGTCAAAATGTATATCATTATCTCGGGTAGTTGGCTAAATGTTTCACTATCTATCCTATTGACAGTCTTTTTTTTCATCACTAAGAATCTGCCATAGAGATTGCATGAATGTTTGGAAGCGTGTCCCTTCCTTCTTTAAACTTATAGTGTTCAGTCCAAATCGGTCCTTTTCTGCCTTTATTTTCGTCATCCTTGAATGTAGAATTGCACGACTTCTATCATCTCACTGTACTTTAGGCCCTTGTCTCGTCTTTTAAACTAGTGGTAGCAGCGATTTGTTGAAAGAAGAAGGGCAAAATGTCGGCCTCTTTCTGTTTAATTTGAATTTGGCGCACTTCCTTGACGCGAAGCATGGCGATCAGAAGAAATAGCGCCAATATTTACTCTGTGGTCTGGACACGCGCCGAATAGGCTCCACCCCCGGTACTTGAGGATCGGGCAGCAAACAACGTCCCATGATTCTAGTCTTCTCAATTCTTCCCTTATTTATTCTTGCTATTACTGTACATAATCTTCATGCAATTTACAATTGCTCAAACTGCTTTCCAGTCCGTTGACTTGTATGACCAGAAAGGAGCCGCTGTTTTAACACCTCAATGCACTGATATACTTCCCCCGATCATTCGAAAAGTATATTTTAAATTTTTTTGAAAAGCGCGTTTGGCACATCATGACTCCATAGCGCCCAGCATTCTACGACGCTGAACCCCACAACCGCTTTAAAGAGCTTTCCTGTAGGGCTTGTCGTCAAAACTAAGCATAGAGGTAGGAAACTCCAAGACATGAGGCGTTGCTCGTGAGATGCGGGCTCTAGGGTGTCACTAGGAATTTATCTGCTTGCGTGCGCATATAGCAGAGCTGCTGCGAGTCCAGCAAGTCTGAGTCCTTAAAAAAGGCGTCTCGAGACGAGTCCACAGCTCTGGCGCACGGACAGCTCCATGAAAGACGAGTCCGAGTCCTCGAAAAAGGCGTCTCGTGACGAGTCCGAGACCAGCTCTGGCATATAGTCGTTGAAAAGGTATTACTGCTCAGCCTATATCGCCTCGTCGTCTGTCATCATCCTGAAAAGTTTGACGAAAAGTTAGCTAGAAAGTCACGCGGTACAGGTGGACCAGTTAATGATGATCCGTGTAATTAGGTTTCCAAGTGGCTTGCCGACCAGGCGGGACTGACTCCCGAGAGACCTCACTCCCCTGACAGTGAAGCCTCTGTTGAAGATCGTAGAAAGCGTGGCGGGAAGAAACAGGATCCGATGCTCCTGGATTGGAATCAGCTCACTGGGAATGAGACAGTACCAGTAATCAACCGTCTCAGTGGCAAAAAGGTAACCGATTCCTTCATTTCTTATGGCAATTGCCGTTCGGCCAAGCGCCATATAGAGATCGCAATTTCTGCCCGTATGGCGGTCTGTCAGAGTTTTGCTAGTTCGGGCACTTCGACATAAGCTAGGACGATTGGCGTACCTGGGACAGGACCAGATTAACTAGGAAATACTCACTTCTCCAATACCCGGGGGGAGTGGAGGGAAGGGGAATCCGGAAATTGAGATATGTAGACGACCTGCTTCAAATCCGGACCGATTCCGGCGACTTTGGGGGAGTCGGAGGGGGGAACCGGAAATCTTGCGAAACGTTTATAGTCGAGGGATCTGGACAAATTTTGGTGGGAAGCACAATTCCTAGAAACATCGTTGACACGACATGACGTTTGACATCGGACACTGTGGGGGGAGTCGGAGGGGGTCCGGAATTTGATGATCACGCGAGTTCTGATACTGATAATTCCATAATTATGTGACGTCATAATAAGGTGTTTTTACATAATAAGGCAGTACAGTAGTAGAAAGTAACCAATCAAAATAAAACATTGAACAGTTAAAACATTGTGGGGGAGACGTTTGTCACTTGTTCATGACTTCGACGCAGGCTTGTACAAAGCTCTTTCTATAACGCTCGGTTCTTGTACTGACGGGGTTCAGAACCGGAACTTTTTGTGCTTTAGCACGAGGTAATCGAGGCTTTGGCGGGCAATATGGGGCTGGAAATAGGTGCTCAGAATTTGGGTTGGAACGCAGATTATTCCCGAAATTGTTACAAAGAGTAACACGTCGGGCTGCTAAGCTAGGGATGCGGAATTCATTGAGGACGAGGATATAAGGCACTTCGTCCTGGCAGTAGATAATTTTCAAGGCTCTCTTCTGAATAGTTTCAAGTCTATCAGATTGATCTACCGTCAGGCCAAAGTGCTAGGCCTGTTTAATAATTGAACAAAATGTGAGCCTCCCACTTCGAATCATACGTCAGTGTGATCCCCAAAAGTTTGGATTTTGTTGTAATCATTTCGTTTGATATTGGATTGGAGTAGTGAATGATAGCTTTGATTTAAGAAAAATTACGGTCATGATATTAAATTTCTGGGAATTAACTTTCATTTTCGACTGGGCTGCTTGGCATCAATATCTTAAGGTATTTCCAGTGTCGTCCACAAACTTCCAACGATCGGCGGATTCTCTAGCAAGGTTGCTAATCATTCAAAAATGATAAGAGGACCTCAAGGTTTTCGCTGTGAAACCCCGCAAGAAATAGGGGGTGCATAATAAACGGTTTTATACTTTACAACTTGACTTCTAAGATGCAATAGTATTGAAAAGAAAAGGTGGTACTTTCAGTTCATTTAATAATTTTTCAACCAAAACATTATGATATTTGACTGCAAAACGGATAAGTTAGCTACATTTTATTCGAGCTGTATTTCGGCCCTTCTTGGCAAGGGTCCTCTTCAGGCTCAAGCTGGAAAATTAACTTGTGAAAAACAATTGAAGATTCTTCCTTAAAGATCAGATTTTTTGAACTTCTTCTTTGAAAATTGGTTGGAGTTAAAGCTGGTCCTGTGATCAGGGGCGTCACGACTGGGGGGGGGGGAGGGGGGACGCCCCCCCCCCCCCAGTGCTGCCGGCGAGTCGGTAAAAAAAAATACGAATAGGCGCGAAGCGCCGCGATTTTTCGTCAAAACAGTCGATTTTTTCTGAAAAATGGTCGATTTTTCGTCAAAATAGTCGGTTTTTTCCGAAAATCAGTCGATTTTTTTCAAAAATGTCATTTTTGTTGCTGACAACAATCGTTTTTTCTGTAGAAAAAGTCGGTAAAAATTACCAGCCAGTCGGTAAATGCCTCGTCCCCCCCCCCCCCCAAACATTTTGGCTAGTAACGCCTCTGCCTGTGATTTCTACTTGGACAGGGCTGCTGTTTTTGCGGTTGTCACTTTGTGACAACCAACGAATGGGCCGAATGGTATGCAAGTTAGACAGTACCGAGTTTATACGGCCTAGATTTGTTATTTGGCGTCCGGACCGGATCCGGTCATGGTAGGAGGAGGATGAAGCGAGAAATCCTCTGCGGTATTTTGGGAAAACTAGCCCACCCTCCTTCTCAATTTCGTTTTTCTGTCCTTAGCGCTGAATCCCCCAGCTTTGACAGTGACAGCTGGCGTCCTGTCTTTTCTTTGAGTTTATTTGTAAGATAGTTTATTTTTCAGCTTGTTGGGTCAAAGGCACCAACACTTCGCAACCTTGGCCAGTGGCTCTTGGCCAATCCTGCATACGATGTTGACCCTAACTGGAGCGAAATCATGAAAGACAAAATGGGACTTTCCACCGATACAGGAAGAAGAATGACAGGGGCTAGTCCTGCCAATGCTGCCTCCCCTGCTAGTTCATCTAACGCCCAGACCAGCCATGGGGCAAAGGAGTCCCGTAAAAGGGGACCAGGACGACCGCCTCTGCACGCTACTCCATCGACGTCTGGTGCTAGCTCCTTAGGTGGAATGGGCGGCTACCCGATGAGCTCCTTGGGTATGCTAGATGCTAAGACGTTGGCCATGTTAGACCCTAAGACCCTTGCAATGCTCGACCCCAAAGCCCTCGGGGCGCTGGGAATGCTAGATCCCAAAACTATGGCCATGTTGGATCCCAAGTCAATGGGAATGCTGGACCCTAAAACCCTGAGCATGATGGATCCCAAAAATAACCCTTTGGCTGCTGCCATGGATCCCAAGTTTCAGCAGATGTTGACAGGGTTTGATCCCAAAATGCTGGCCGCTCTTGATCCCAAGATGTTGGCTGGCCTCGATCCCAAAATGTTGGCCGGCATGGATCCTAAAATGCTGGCCGCATTAGACCCAAAAATGTTTGGAGGAATGGATTCAAAAGCTGCTGCTAAGAGCCAGGCTCAGCTTTTCGGTGGTTTGGACCCTAAGTTTTTCGACCCTAAAAATCCACTTTTTGGGTCGTTGGATCCCAAGTCCATGTTTATGCCCTTCGGCGCAGCCGCCGCGCTAGGTCAGTTTGCAAATCCTCTCTTCCCACAGTACATGGGATTCGATATGGGAGGTGGGATGCCGTCAACTTCGAAATCTGGCGGTAAAGAGGATAAGAAAAATTCGGGCGGCGCCGGCTCCAGTCGCGGGGGCGCGCCTTCAGTTTCCGACTTGAACTCCCTTTTCATGAGCAATCCCGCTTTACTATACGGGTCACTAGGTATGGGGGCTCTAGGCCACTTCGGACTCCCACCGGGAATGCACATGCCGTTTGGCGATATGAATGGAATGCAAATGATGGAAGATAAGCCCAAGACGAAACGAAGTGACACGCCGCCCAAGTCGGCGAGCAGAGCTTCAGTGCACGAGCAGCAGCATGCCCCGTGTGGTATTGATCTGAGTAAAGCGAGTTGCAGTGCAGGTCCCTCTGATGATGTCGGAGCTGTCGATTTGAGTAGTACGAAAAGTAGCAAGAAGGGTGACGATCATAGTTGAAATTAGTTGTATTTTAAACAAAAAGGTGCTGTGTATAGTGGAATTCCTCTCTTGATAGTGTATAGAATGCGAAATGTATTTTTTGTTGTTGTCGGCAACTATGACTATATTGTGACTGCTTTTCTTAATTTATTTAATTAAACTGTAAATAATTAGCTAAGAGAATCGTAGGTTTATTGTCTCGCGAGAAGAACGAAGGAAGATCAGCCAGGGTGTAGAAACAGGCTGCAGCCAGTGTTGCGATACTGATTTTTTGAATTGTACTAGACATAGGTCTAAAAATGTACTTCCCGGGAAAAAATGTACCAGACTCCCAAATTTTTTTTTGGCGTGTTCCGCTTCGCGCAACACGCGCATCTTCCTTCGCGGTACTCCACTAATCTATACAATATCTTTCTTTTTGCTTATTTTTCTCTCTTTCCTCCCGTTTTCCCTCCTATCCTCCTTTTTCCGCACCTTTGTGTCTTTGGGGATAAGGCTTGGCAGGACCAAAAGTGCCTATCGAGGTAAATTAGTTCTGCCAAACCTATGTAACTAGGAGCTGGAAAGTCACACAAAATCTGCCAGAAAGGAAAAGTGGTTGGGTCGCGAAAATATTTGACTGGATCCTTGGGCCATACGGACACAGAAATACCTCTTCCGAGTTAGAGCTCTAGGTAAATCGCCAAAGTTAGTACAGTATTCAAGTAGTCAAGTTCTTTTTCTTAGTTTTAGAGAAAATGTACTGAATTTGTACCAGTTCGACGTAATTGTACTGATTTCCCGACTTTTAAAAAAAGTTGTACAGATGTACAGGTCAGAGAAAAAAGTACTGAATCTGGTACAATTGTACCACCCATCGCAACACTGGCTGCAGCTCGTAACCTAGCGCAAACAACACACAAGAAAGGAATGTAGTTTAATGGTTGAAATTAAGTGAAAGGATGTGGATTTGGTTTCATTCCCGATATTGAAAATTTATTATTTTTAGCAAAGCCGGTATTTTCCACGAATGGCTATGAAGATGCGCGTTCCAAATTAGGCCTAAGGTCCTCAATAAGATTCGACCCTGAGCAAAAATCACTTGGGACTTAGCTTCTCCGGAAAAACTCTACTGTGTTCAAGGATCAGTAACCATTTCTTCATCATTTCCTTAAAATGAAATGTATAAACAAAAGTATACCTACCTATAATAATAATAATAATTTATTGAGGCCCACTATACAACAAATGAAAAAGAGGAGTAATAGAAAGAAAGAAAAATGAATTACACACAAGAAAACGAAACACTGTGCAAACTTTGTAAGACTTATACGTGCACACACAGTCCGATAAGTTTTTGCATGCGATGAGTATGCAGTGTTCACATACGCCCCTCAAAAAATCTAATGACGAACAGCCGCCAGATACGCTAGAGCAGTGGTTCCCTACCGGGGGACGCGTACCCAAAGGGGTACGCGAGACCCTCGTTAGGGGTACGCGAAGGTCCCAAATCTCTGAATTCGAGAATGTCTGCTTTCGTCAAGAAATTAAAGTTATGGCTTACGATGTTTCAAAAGAAACAGCCTTAAGTGTCTTCCTGACCCCTGACCAGTTTACGGACGAGAACGAAATTGACTACCTTGAAGCCTCAAGTGCCCAATTTATTTGTATATATTTTTACACATTAATCCCTTACCATTTATGACAATAAATTAAGTTTTTCGGCGTTCTGATCTTGACAGATCTTAGTAGAATAGTAGAACAATGATTCTTCAAAAGGGGGTGCGCAACCTTTTCGAACCTTACTTAAGGGTACGCAATACGGAAAAGGTTGGGAACCACTGCGCTAGAGAAACAATTCCGCTTTACACGGCAAGTGTCGCCAAGGGGTTTTAGCCGGAACCCGGTGTCACCTCCGTTCATAATAGGCCAGTTGAGATTGTCGCGGAGCGATGCCTGGCAGTGTCGATCAGAGCAAAATAACACTAGGGAGTAGCAGGGGCGTAATTTTCTATGGGGCAGGGGGGGGGGCAACTCCCCCCCCCCAGCTGAAATTTAGCGTCTTCGAAATCTCGTGGAAACTAAGATAGGCCTACAGAATTCAAGCATCCACAGAAACAGATCGGTTTTCTTTGGTATACCTTTGTCTTTATGGTAAGATTGGAACACGGAAGCCTTGAAACTTTTATAGCGATATGCATGAGCTATGCAGGGTTGAACACGTCTATGTCAGACGCAGAGGCGTTACTAGCCAAAATGTTTGGGGAGGGGGGCCAAGGAATTTACCGACCTGCTGGTAATTTTCAAGAAAAAAACGACAGTTTTGACGAAAAATCAACTGATTTACAGAAAAATCGACTGTTATAAATGAAAAAAATCAACTGTTTTGGCGAAAAATCGCGGCGCTTCGCGCCGACTCGGTTATTTTTTACCGACTGGCCCCCCGGTCGTGACGCCCCTGGTCAGACGACCGACTAAGTGATCTTTTGGTCATTGGTACCCAACCTGAAAAAGCGAAGAAGCTTAACGTCAATCGCGTTTTTCTTCTTGAAATAAAACTGCTCATTTTCACTTGACTTGAGAAAATCGGCTCCAACTTCCCCCCCCCCCCCCAGGATTTTGACGAAATTACGCCCCTGGGGAGTAGCGCTTAGACTTGACACACACTCGAGTAGCATGGACACTATTAGCGATATAGAACGTCCCTACTGAAACTCAGTCAGTCTTTCACCAGCGCTGTCTCCGATAACTTCATATTCTAACATAGAAAAAAAATAATACAGCCTCCGTTGTTTCCTTATTGTGTGAAGACCTCACCTTTGCTTTACTAAAAGTTTCTGAACCCGAAAGTTTGTCTCGCTTTAAGTGCTGCAATCATGGTGTGTGGCGCAATGAGTTATATTTGACGGGGCAAAACGGATAAGTCAGCTACATTTTATTCGAGCTATATTTCGGCCCTTCTTGACAAGGGTCCTCTTCAGGCTCAAGCCGCTCAAACTGGAAAATAAACTTCAGTCCAGAATAAAATCACAACACCAGCTTTAACTTCATCCAACTTTCAGAGAAGAAGTTCACAAAAGCAGATATTTAAAGGACCCCTCTTGCTTTTTCTGCCTTAGATTTAGAAATCTAAGGAAGTTTATTTTCCAGTTTGAGCGGCTTGATCCTGAAGAGGACCCTTGCCAAGAAGGGCCGAAATATAGCTCGAATAAAATGTAGCTGACTTATCCGTTTTGCCCCGTCAAATATGATTCGCAGTCAGCTTGGGCTGAAGGAACATCTATGAGTATGGCCCGTTTGCGAAGCATGGAAAGCAGAGGTATTGGCGCTCCTCCCTAGTGTTATTTTGCTCTGGTGTCGATTCAGACTTCTGGTAGTAAACGAGGTTGAGAATGGAGAATCAAGACAGTGTTGAAAAAGGAACAGAATTCTGCAGTAATTGCATTACAAAATAAGTGAAAAAGATCGCTAGTATGAAAGAACAACAGAAGCAATGGAAAGTGAAAAAAAAATTAGGGGAGGGGAACCCCGACACTTGAAAGGCTTGAGGTGAAAAGGAGTCTTCGGGTGAACCAATTGAATATTCAAGAAATGGATGGATTCAAATATCGAGTCAGATGGTAAGTCAGCGGTCATGAGGATGATTTGTTAAAGTAAGCGACCTGATATTTCATTGGAAGCCACGAATTTGGAAAAAATTTCTTCGAAAACTTAGCGGTCGATCGTATGCAGCCCAACACAAATCTTGCAGACAAATACAAGCCTCCGGAAAACTGCGCCGGCATACCAAGGTTGAATCCTAAAATCGCCGAAATTCAGCAGAAAACTCTAAAAATGGGTGAAACGAGGTTGGCCGCACAGCAGCGAACATTGTTTTCAAAGCTGTATGTGCTGCTTTCCAGTGTCCAAGCCTGTTGACGACTTCCTCGTTAAGGGGAAGGCTGGAGGCATACAAACTCCAGTGGCTCAGCAGCTTCTTGAAACTTCACTTGACGTCCAGGCCATCGAGAACTATTGTTGCAGGCGGCGTCGTCCTGAAACTGCCACTCATGAAGGAGTATACATCTATTTGCCACAAACAGCTTCCCGTGTTGTCGGAATTTTATTCGGGGACGATATGACCGATAGTCTCGAAGGTACGAAAGCTTCACTGGAATTGGCAGCACGTTTGCAAATACATAATCGACCCAGATAGTTGCTCCTTTTTGGGATCCCAAAACGTAAGTGGAGGGATACCTATGACATCGCAAAAGTTGTCCGTCTGTCCGCACGATAACTCTCGAGGGGATTGAGATATTTTAATGAAGCTTGGTGGGGGGATCCTTTGGGTCAAAGTACAGGTCAAGTTCGAAGATGGGCTCTGTAGCCCTATATTTGAGGGTGGGGGAGGGGTTCCAAATTAAAGGGCCAAAAAAATATTTTTTGAAAGCCATTGCGATAGATGATTCAGGGGTAAGGAGACATGCTGAATCCGAATATGAAAGTTATTTTCTCACCGGACAAGTAGTTCACCTGGAATCCGGCAAAAACCAGACACAAAATTTGTCGACCAATTATCCGCCATAGCAGTCCTTCCCCTTCCTTCACACTAGTTTAGCTCTGCGCGTGGCTGATAGAGAGATTGCACCCTACCCAACGAAAACGGATAGGAGGCGAAAAAGGTGAAGCATAGGGCTTTCGGCTTTGAGACCAAATTATCCATACTATTCTAAGCCTGTAAATAGCTCGAAACAATTCCTAGTTTTTTCTTAATTGGATAATCACAGCTTTAATAGAAAAAGTTTGATCAGAGATGAGAGTTTGAAGGCTTGAAACTTTCACTACAAAAACGAACACAGCTTCCTATTGGTTGGTTTTTTGAATGATACGTCATACATAACCGATCAATAGGATTCGAGACTCCGTTTTTGTGTTCAAACTTTGAAGCCTTCAAGCTCTTACTTCCTTGGAGAGTCTTTTGCAAAAACAAAATTATTCGGTTAAGGAATAGCTCAATTAACATTCCTGCAAGTCCCTGGCTCAGAATGATTGCCAAACGCCGATAATTTAATTTCATAGTTGAAAGTCCTATACCTCCCAATGTTAAACTTTTTTTGTTAGGATCCCGTGATGATGGTGTAGTGATATCCGTTTTCATCTGGTAGGGGTGCAATGTCTCTCTTACATAATCTATGAATGTTGGAGAGAGCTAGTGTAATCGAAGGTCGAAGGGGTTGGTATTTGTTGTTCAAGCTTAGTAGGGGTTGAGATATGTTGTTCCAGCTTAGTATGAGGATTCATTGGCAAAGTACAGGTCAAGTTCGTAGGTGGGTCCTTTAGTCCTATATTTAGAGGCAGAGGGTTTTGAATTTACGGTAAAAACCTGTATGTTTTATGAGCTAATAGGTTCAGGTTCAGGTTCAGGTTCTTTTATTTCGAAAATACTTCGTGACAATATATTTTGATCACTGGGGGCCGGCAGGGATACGAGCTCGTTAGCTCGGCCCCGTTTTAAACACTGACTATATGAACATAGTATAAATGAGTCGTTCCTCTGTAAATACACACACAAAACAAAGAAAAATAAGATATTCATTGAAGGGGTAAGGAGGTCCGCTGAATCCATATCTGAACTTAGTTTTCTTGCTGGACAAATGGTATTCGGCTGAAACTGGAAACTTGGTTGAAGCTCAAAGTTGTTTCTGAAATCGATTAGAGATTCGGTATCAGGGCAAGGAGACATGCTGAATCCATTTTTGAACTTTATTTTAATAGTAAAATATTCAAGGAATCTGACGAAGAATGAATGGCGAAGACATGACCCAATTGTTTGAATCAGATGTTAGATTTTTGGGATCCCATCGAAACCTTTGGTCTTGTTCCAAGAGTTTTGGGAGAGAAAAGAGCACCTTACCGCACATCCATATCAGCAACAAAAGCTGTGAACTTACAACAGTTACAGGGAGCAGTTCGGCTAAGCACTAATATTTGTGGCAACAAGCGTAATGGATCAAGAAAGAGGACCAAAAGAAGAGTATAACATTTCTCCTTTTGTTGCTCGGGCTCGCAGTTCTGCTAAGACTAAGATCCAAAGTACCCAAGAAGGTGGAATTGATCGTTTCTTAGAAGTGGAAGAATGGAAGTCATATAGGGCGGGGGGGGGGGCGATGAAAAATTTAGCTCAAAATAGTACTATGAAGTAGTACGAAAAAGTTGCATGCAGTACTAACGATGCTACTACGTGCTTCTACTTCAAGGCTACCGTGTTACTGCATACTACTATATGCTACTATTGGCAAGACTGGATGCTACTATGGCAAGACAGGATGCTACTGGATACTACTACATAAGATTGGGCCAGTCTGAGGCACATTAAATGATAGTATTCTTTGCTATTACATAGTATTACATGCAACTTTTCGTACTACTACCATACTACTACGCAGGCTACAAATTTTTCATCGTGGGGGTCGGGGTTGAACCGCACGTTTTTCGTTATTAGCTGATAATTCCATTTCCATAGAATTTGGAATCTTTTGAAAAGTGGAAAAGAAAGGTAATGAGATTAGGCATGTCCTGTAATTTTTTGAGAGTTTAATCTCTACACGTTTTGGCACTACGTTTTTTTCTATTTAAGAAAACCCGTCCGGTTCAGCCCCACCGGTGGGGTTGGTTCGTACGGGTGGTGTTTTGAACCGGACATTGTTAAGATGAGCTCTGAATATAACCGAATACGTAGTACCACAAAGCTAATCAAGTTTTAATTCATTGGAGAAAAGTAGGACTATGCAAACATACCACTGAACCGAAAACTCTGAAAAATCGAACTCGAAAGAAAGCGCTTGTTGAATACAATATGTTCCACCAGAAGCAGTTGATTTCGGAAGCTTGGGTATAACACCTTTATCCTGCTTTTAAAAGTGCAGAAACAGGTAGATATTTTGATCCGAACAGAGTGGGGTTGAACCGAACCTCTAAAATAATGTCCCATTCAACTCCCCAGAATGTGTCCGGTTCAACACCACAGTGACCATTTCTACGGAAATGAACACCAAGAAAAAACAGAAAGCAGTAGGAACCCCGCAATAGGCTAGTAAGATGCAGAATTAATCCTACATTTTACTAAACTATCGCGCACTCACAGAACACAATTAAATTCTTCTCGAACTGAAAATGAAAATGAAATCGGAATTTGGTTGGGAAAGGGTTTGCAACTGAGCCTTCAAGTTTCGTCCCACGAGTTAGAACACCGTTGCCAACCCCAGATAATTATTTCACGATTTTATACCTTAGGGTCTGCTCACACTTGAAACTGTCCTGTTCAACCTGCGTCCGGTTCAACCCCGACCTCCCCTACCTATAACACTGAAACTTTGTTAGTTGTTGTCGGCTACAACTGCTAAGTTAGCCTGCCGTTCATATCAGAACCAGTTCCGGTAAATATGCCTTCGTTCACACACGCCGGAATGCTCCAGACGAGAAGGTTGTCCAGGAGCTTGTGAACAATGTTCTGGTGTAGAAAATTCAGTGGATCCGCCCCTCGATGCATTCTTTGCGTCAGTCAGCATATGCCGGCCGTATGATATTGAATTTCTTGATCTGAACAAGTTTGTCGAACTTCGGCCCTTCAGATGAGTTCGATTGATACAGTAACCGTAGAATGATGATACAAAACTGGTGGATGGTCAAAATTGATCTGGAGCAAGCATATTATATTGTTGGCTTACGTTGGACCCATGCCAGACGAAATATTTTCACTAATAATGCTATGTATTTATGTTTTTGTTACCCATCTACAATAGCTACAAAAGCATAAGACGGAGAATGTAAATACAGAAGATTAGTCTGAAAACAATTTTAGTTTTGGTGAAACCAATAGTAGTTGTATAGCCCCAAAAGTATGGAAGAAGTTGATTAAAGTATCGTTCTCGAGATTCAGGTAGCAAGGACATTTTTCTTTATTATATAGATGCTATACACTTAAAGGCACAGAAAACTTGACTACGCAACTTTCGGCCATCAAACCGACCTGGGGGGCTTAGAAGATACAGGGACTTACTGTCGACCCCCTCTTTGTTATCTCGAACCCCCTCCTTAGTGCTCCCAAAGCTAGCTGGCAGGCCTTGCCCCTTATGCACTGTAATTATGCACTTATGCACTGTAAAAGTTCGCCTTTGGCCATGTGGACTAACAGATCGGGATAGTAGTCAAGAGATCGTGCGTTCGATTCCTACTCCCGGCACACAAACCTTTTGCTTTTTTTTCTACTAACTCAAAAGTTGAATTCTCGGAAACTGCCCGGAAACTGCAATGGTCGTAACGAGAATTTTTCTTACTCTCAATATCGACTCAGGGTACATTCTTGATATGTCAGCTAGCTCCCCGAGTGAAGTTTGAGTCAAGTTTTCTGTTCCTTTAAGAGCAAAAGAATAAGTAAAACCGTCGTGCACCGTAATACTGCGGGGAGGAGAAGACGGTTTGGTTTCTGGCCAAGATAATGGAAATTCATAGGCTTCGTAATGAATTTTAAGGTATGAATATTTTATTACCGAAAGATAAGTACGGTTGGATCGAATTGGAAGTAAGTGAATTATATGGTCGACGAGCGTGTAAGACTAGGAAAATTTCCAGATTGATTGGACACACTTTAAAAAAATAAGGATTAAAGTTAACTGCAATATTTGCTACTGGGAAATCTTATCTCTACTGAGAGAGGATTAATCAGAATTAGAGATAAGATTATCTCAGTAAAGATTAGATTGATCCCAGTAGCAAATACTGCAATTTTTTTTACAGTGCATTTGGTCGTGACCTTTACGGGTGTCCCTTTCGGTCCCTGTGTGTGTAAGTGGAGACCTGTGACATAGTAAAAGTTGTCCCTCCGTCCGTCTGTAAGCACGATAACTCTCGAAGGGAATGAGATATTTTGATGAAACTTGGTGGGTGGATTCTTTGGGTCAAGAGTAAGGTCAATTTCGTAGATGGGCTCTGTTGCCCTATATTTAGGGGGGGGGGGGGGTCAAATTAAGGGGCAAACATTTTTTTTTTAAAGCTATTCAGATAGTTGATTTAGGGGCAAGGAGACATGCTGAATCCGAATATGAAAGTTGTTTTCTCGCCGGACAAGTAGTTCATCCGGAAGCCGGTGAAAACCGGACACAAAATTTGTCGACCAGTTTTCGGCTATAGCAGTCCCTACCCCTTTATTCTCAAACTAGTATAGCTCTGCGCTGTGGATGACGACATTCATTTGTTTTATTCCATGGAGGTCGGAGAGATCTAGTGTAATCGAAGGTCGAAGGGGTTGATATACATTGTTCAAACGAGGGAATATGTTGTTCAAGCCAGGTTGTTGCTGAATGAGGATTCACTGGTAAAATATAGGTCAAGTTCGTAGATGGCTCCTTTAGTCCTATCTTTAGAGGCAGAGGAGGGGGGGCAGAGTCGGTAAAAACATGTATGAATTTATAAGCTAATACGATATTCATTGAGGGGGTTAGGAGGTCCGCTGAATCCATATCTGAACTTAGTTTCTTGCTGGACAAATGATTCATCACGAATTTGGCTGAAAATGGAAATTTGGTTGAAGCTCAAAGTTGTTTCTGAAATCGATTAGAGATTCGGTATCGGGGCAAAGAGACATGCTGAATCCAGTTTTGAACTTTATTTTAACAGTAAAAATCTTCAAGGAATCTGACGAAGACTGAATGGCGAAGACATGACCAAATTAATTGAACCAAATGTTAGATTTTTGGGATACCATCGAAACCTTTGGTCTTGTTTAGCCAGACAGAAAGGTGATGTCTAGGGAAGCCGAACCCGAAGGAACCCGAGGGAAGATGTGAAACGAGATTTCGTCTGGTGAAGGCGGCAAAAGAGTTTTTCCCCAGCGTAATTGACAAGGAATGTTTTCAGTAATAGTTCTTTAAAAGGATGGGGTTGAAGCACGGGTTGAAAGAATTGTTGTGAAATTGCAAAGTAGTAAAACCATGAAGGTCTTTAATTGCCGAAAAAGGCAGGAAAACACTGTAGTGTTTTGGAATTAATGGGTTTTGATCGGGTTTGTAGGCGGTTTCACGAGAAAACAGTATTGCCCGGACATATAGTTCACCTGGAATCCGGCTGAAACCGGAAAACTTGTTACAAGTTAAATTTTTATTTGAAGTCGATTAGATGTTGGATATGGGGGTAATGTGATACGTTGAATTCATTTTTCAGCTTTATTTTTTCGCCGGACAAGTAGTTCCAAAATTCCGCCGAAACCGGAAAATTGGCAGAAGTAAGGCAGGAAGGTTTCGCTCTGTTTCGTCAAAATAGCTATGACTTATAAGGGTAAACACAATTGCTGAATCCATACTTGGTTTTCTCAGATGATTAGTTATTTGGCCTTAATCTGTTTCTAAATTTTAATAGTAAAAATGTTCAAGGAGTCTGGCGAAGACTGGATCTGGTGAAGACTAGACCCAGTTGTCTGGATCAAATACTGAACTTTCCGGATCCCATCGAAACCTTTGGTCTTATTTTTCTTGGAGCCATGTTCTAGATGTGGCGTTGAGGCCTTGTTATCAATATCGAAATGTCTGTTACGATCCCTAGAACCATTGGAAACCATTCCTGCGTTTTCAAGAGTAGAAGGATCATTGCAGCTGCACCGGCCTTGTTCGTTACAATTTTTCGTAGCATTCTGTGAAATGTGAATGACTGACGGACTAAAATGTGGAATCGCACAACCAGCTTCTCAGGCCAGTTTAAGCTAGCTAGAAGCATTTAGCACTTAAAATTCTGGGTCTGGCTGAAAAAGAAACATACGGCTGAAACTGAAAATTTTAGTGGAAACAAACGAGTCCATTTGAAAATAAAAATTCATTTCTAAGAACTTCAAGCTGTTCTACCGGACTTGATTTCCGTTCTATTTTGATGATGATGTTTTATGATCCACCAAAATTGATGATAATAAAATAAATGATTATATAAATACGCAAAAACAGATCAACACTTAAGCAAATTCTAATCCATCGGAACGACTAAAATAAACAACAACACATGAAAATGGCGAAGGAAGATCAAACACCGCAAACAATAACTTTAAAAATATTAAAATTTTAAAATTCAAAATGTAAAACAATACAGTCAATAAAAACAATTTAAAACTCGTGGAGGAAAGATGACAAATTATGTTTGAGCCCTTGCAACTTACGTCTAAACTTTTCATGCGTTTTCTTCTTTTCGACTTACACATTTCTCTTGTCCTCAATGAATGAATGAATGAATTTATTACGCACTGCCCTAGGGCATAAGTGCAGCACAACAGTAAAAGGAAACAAGCAATGTAATCCACACTTGGTAAAATGTTTCTCTAGGAACAAAATCGTAAATCTCTCTAGATGTGTTATTGCCATTTAATATAAAGAACTTCCCCCAGAACTACCTTCCTCCTGGATTCTGAATACAAATATAACTTTTGCTTTTAACAAGTTTTCCGGTTTTGGCCGGATTCCGGTCGAACTACTTGTCCGGGTAGAAAATAAGTTTCACATCAGTATTCAGCATGTTTTCTTACCCCTAAATCTATCATGTAGTCAACTTCAAATAAACTTTTAAACCAACTTTGTAACCCCTAAATGTAGGTCTACAAAGCCCACACTGTAAAAAGTCCCTCCGTATAAAGATTGAAGTTAACTGCAGTATTTGCTGCTCAGATTCATCTTATCTCTATTTTGTATTAATCTTATCTGCGTACGGATAAGAGTAATCCGAGTAGCAAATACTGCAGTTAACTTTAATCTTTATACGGAAAAATCTTTTTACAGTGCATCTAGGAACTTGACCTTACCCTTGATCCAAAAAATCCTTACACCAAGTTTCATCAAAATATCTCATTCCCTTCGAAAGTTATCGTGCTCACAGACAGACGGACAACTTTTAAAATGTCATAGGTATCCCTCCACTTGTTTTGGGATCCAAAAAAATCTTGCAATATTTGCCACTGGGATTAATCTTAATTAGTATCTAACTCGGATTAATCTTCTCCCAGTAGAGATAAGATTTTTCCCAGTAGCAATTACTGCAGTTAACTTTAATCCTTACTCGGAGAAACTTTTTACAGAGTTGATGAAGTTTGACAGAACAGCGTTGGGTAGAGCCTGTGTAGAGCACAAATAGAGGCAGAGGTATTTAAACAAGGCCAAGTTTAAGAGGAATTGAAAATAGCCAAACAAACCTGGATAAAGGTATACCAAGAAGTAACGTGGCTTGTTTACTTTATGCTAGCGCATCTAACGGCAAAAAAACTAATATGGAAGGAATTGGCTGATGAAGGGCGCATTCCTTTGAGTAGATTTACGCAGAAACTCTTTTGATTTACGGGAAAGTCTCTATACTGTAGGCTTTTCTACGATATTTCGTGAAAGTCCTTGTCATGAAAAGTTCGCGACACAACGGCAACATAATTAAGAAGGCGTAATTAAATTACTGAACTTTTCTGTTTGCCCTTCCAAAGTCTACAAGGTACGTTACAAACCAAATCGTAGAATTGCTGAGGTTGGTACTCTTTGCATATGCGACTAGAGTTCTGATTCCAGAGCTTGCAGTATTTCAGTAGAGGTAGGCTATGCTTTTTTGAATGTTAGACTCTAATAGTCAAGTCTACAGGTCTAGAGGTTTGCTTATTTGAATGTCCCCCAAAACTGAACCATAGCCAGAGAAAACAATAAAACCGTATCAGGTAATTTTTACTGGAAAACACTTGCCAAAAACGTTTAACTCATATTCAAATTGGAAAGATTTCATCCTAACTTAGAATATTTATTGCACTGTTTTCTTCTATTTCTTATTTCAAGGTTGCAAGCATTCTTAAACCAACACCTAATGGTTTGTAAACACTATTTTGTCAGTATCTAGTGGCTTGCAGAAACTGTCTGGAATATTTTCTTTCACCAAAGGCAAAGGGGCAAAGAAGAGCTGCAATCAGGCTGCCAAAGGTAAATAGGTACAGGAGGATACCTTGCTATTTGCACCACCCCTAGTAAATTTCCATAAATAAAGGCTAATTCACGAGGATCCTGTGTGAAATACCAAAATACAGGAGGGTTATCCAAACTCGAATTTTTCACTCTTGAACTTGGCTCGAAAAGGTTAAGAGTAAAAATCAGTGCAGTCCTAACCTGTTCCTAACAATGTCCTAACTGTGAAGAAAGACACCCTGAAAGACCTAGGATAACTTTAGGACTGCACAGAAGTTTGGTTGTAATAATTTCAGGCCAAGTTCTAGGTTATACAAATTCGAGGTTGGATACCCCTCCTGTACATCCATCCTGACCAAGTTTATTAATATCAAATGTCATCTACTTAGTTCCATTTCGTCTTTAAAGCACAAGTCTTACTAGAAATGATCTTTTCACTGTGAAATGGCTCAGAAAAAACTTTTTCGAAAAGACCATTACTTTCCACCTGAATTTAGTGGGTTTCTTGTTAGCGCTTGTCAACTCTATCCAGCCTTCCTGCTCTCCGACACGGCGGCTGGGGGCAAAACATTTGAAAACTGAATGCGCCGTGGTTAAAAAGTGGGAAAATAAAGCAAGTAAAAGAGATCAAAAACAGAAGATTCTCATATCCTTGGGTGTGAAAGAGTTGGCAATGGACGGTGAAGATTCCGGCAAACTTTGCGTTGTGTAACGGGCAAAACTCAGCACAACTGAAAAAGCGCTAAAAATTCATAGGGATAAAACAGAACAATGGAGAAGGGTAGGGATTTTAGAAACTTATAATTCCAAAAGGGAGCTAGGTATATTACAAAAGGCAGAACAAGAAAGAGGAGTACTTTAAAGAATTGCCTGGCGCAAAGCAAGACAGAAAAGCTGCAAATTCATGCAACAGAAAAATGCTGGTGAAAATAGTCTTGCTCAAGCTATTTCGGTTATCCTGAGACCATAAATAAACCTGCAAAAGGCACAAAGAAAATTGGGAGCAGAAGATGGTGCAAAAATAATTTGGCCATGGTCAGCAGGTGTTTAGAAGAAATGCATTTGGCAACAGTCCAACTCCGTTCAACAAACACAGAAATAATGTTCGGTTGTAGAGAATTATTGGACTTCTCAATCAAGGCCCCATTTCACACATTTTGTAAGTGTAGAGACTGTAAAGAAACAATGGGAATTGCATGTATATATTTCATTCATGGGGGGGGGGGGGGTGCAAATAGCAAGGTATCCTGTAGCCTAGCGTTTAAACTGGCAGAAAACTTTCCAAATTTCACTACCTTGCTGCCTGCTTGCTGCTATCATCCAAACCAGTGAATGGAAGGAAAGTAGTTATGTTTTCTGTCTTTCTATTTTAACCATGTACCCAAAACGGTACCATTGAAAGTTAATTAACTTTGAAGAAGCATAGTTCTTGGGCTGGGGAGCTAGTCCTGATCCAGTCGGCAAACATCTTCTGGAATGGGATGTTCTTGCAAATATTTCATTGATGTCGGCATGATCAGCTGGAACTTGATGCAAAGGATGCTTGGATGCAAAGTCAACGCCGTCTATGGTCAGCACTGTTTTTTCTGAAAAGAGGGAACAAGCCCTTGTTCGCCAGCAAAAGACAGCCCTGGTTCACCAGAAAAAAACATGGCCTGGCGAACCGGGATAGTTGAATTTTTGCAACAAACCCACTAGTTTTAATTCGTCCTTCATGTTTTGTTGGACTACATAGGATAGGGATATTCTCTTACTTCATGTCGGAAGATTCAGAATGGTTTGATTAAGCCTTGGTGTTCTGGCTATCGATAGATCACTTCTTCAAGCCATCATCACTTATTGACAGAGTCAAGTTGTTATTGAAGTTGAGTTATGCCACTACTGCCTGCCACTAAGCAAATAGACGAGTCTGAACTTTTTTCTGTTGTGGATAGATTCAAAATGAAAACACAACAGACAAAACAAAAAATTCCAGTCTTGGAAGCATTTATTGCAAGTAATAAAACTAAAATAGTAATTTTCTTCTAGAATGGCAAGCACACCTTCAAGAGCTGGAGTTCCTCCTCCTACTAAAATTTGCCAGTTCAAGCTTGTTTTACTAGGGGAGTCAGCAGTAGGCAAGTCTAGCTTAGTCCTGAGGTTTGTCAAAGGACAGTTCCATGAATACCAAGAGAGCACCATTGGTGGTGAGTTACATTTTAACCTTTTGTTGTATGCTAGGCTAGTAGTGCATTGAAGAGACAGTTGGTTGTTTCCTAGCATCTCAGTCTTTAATCATATATATGTATCAATCACATTATATCTCAAAGTGTTTTGTATTGATTGAAACCAGATTTATTCTGGCTTAGATCAATTTTTGGGATCCCAGAACGTAAGTGGAGGGATACCTATGACATCGCAAAAGTTGTCCATCTGTCCGTCCGTCTGTCAGTGCGATAACTCAAGGGATGAGATATTTTGATGAAAGTTGGTGTGAGTATTCTTTAGGTCAAGGGAAAGGTGGAGTTCGTAGATGGGCTCTGTAGCTCTATATTTAGGGGTGGGGGAGGGGGTTCAAATTAATGGGCAAACAAAATATTTTTTAAACAGCTAATGAGATAGTCGATTAAGGGGTAAGAAGACATGCTGAACACAGTGATTCATTCATTTATTCATACTACACAGACTGCAAAACATAAATATAAGGCAAGAAACAAGACCCCCTGATCTTGTTGGGGACAAGTAGTTCGTCCGGAATCCGGCGAAAACCGGAATGTTTGTTAAAAGGAAAAGTATTATTTGAAGTTGATTAGATGTGCGATTTAGGGGTAAGAAGACATGCTGAACACTTATATAAAAATCATTTTCTAACCGGACAAGTAGTTCGCCTGGAATCCGGACAAAATCAGAAAGTTTGGTAAAAGTAAAAGTTTTATTTGAATTTGATTAGATGTTCGATTTAGGGGAGAGAGATGCTGAGTCCGTATATGATAATAATTTTTTACCCGAACATATAGTTCGCCCGGAATGCGGCTGAAACCGGAAAATTTCTTATAAGTTAAAGTTTTATTTGAAGTTGATTAGATGTTCGAAATATGGGTAATGAGATACGCTCTATTCGTTTCTGAACTTTTTGCCGCACAGATAGTTCTCCCGGAATTCGGCCAAGACCGGAAATTTTGCAGAAGTAAGGCAGGAAGTTTCGATCAGAACACACATGCTGAACCCATATTTGAACTTAGTAAGTAAAAATATGAAGGAGTCGGGGGAAGAATTGATCTGGCGAAGACAAGACCCAATTGTCTGGATCAAATATTAATTTTTGGGATCCCATCTAAACCTTTGGTCTTGTTGCAAGTGCCGTTTTAATGAAATTATTAGGGTTCTATGGTAGCGTGAAATACTAAGCAAATCATGTGAGCTGTTTATGGTACATTTGTATGACCTCAGATAATCAGGAACACATCCTTTACTTGCTGCGAAGTTAGTGCTTTTGTTTGTGGTTTGACTTCAGACCTGTTCCCCCACCAATTCCAGGTTTTCGCAAGCTTGGCTTCCCCACGTTTGCCTTTTCTCCTCCGTTATCTGCTCTACCCAAAAAAGTTCCATCGAAAACGCGAAATAAGATGTAGGGGATTTTGCACGCCTTACAGAAACTGAAATAAGAGGCAAGACCGACTTCCTAAAGCTTCCTGTCACTATGAGCGTGTTCCACCCTTCTAACAATAGTTACTATTAGTTACTATTTCCGTTCCATCCTCACGAAAAAAAACGCTGACCGTTCCAGCCTTCTCGAAATAGTAACTAATAGTTACTATTTGCTTACCATGCTCGGGAGCGTAGTAAGCGTAGTAACTACGCATCTCTGTAACGTGATTGGTCGGATTCGCCTGTGGCATGGTATCCTGCTGGAAAATAGAAAAATCGTTCCAGCCTTGATTGCAAAAATCCATAATTCGTGAGGTCACGCGTAGTAACTATGGTAAGTAGGATGGAACATGCTCCATGTCGTCTTTGTTGCCATAGCCATAGGATAATATTTTATTTATTATTTTATTATTAGACTTGGCGTTAAGCTTTTAGCTTGTCGCCATTACTACACAAGTACAAACGGATCAAATACACTTTACACACAGAAACTGACACACTACAAAAGTAAAAAAAAATTCAAACTACAAAAGCAACTGAGTAAAACGGGGTGTCGACTAGACCTCGCTTAAACGTTTGGATACTGCCTGAATCAACAACTTCTGCTGGCAGAATGTTCCACGGTTCAGTTACCCTATTGACGAATGAACACTGACCAATTTTCGTATGTGGCGTCGGAGGGCAGAGTTATAAAGGTGTTGGCGGGTTGTATGGTAGTGATTGAACTTGAAAAATGAACTGGGGTCAAGATCATCTACTTCTTTAATTATCCGAAATGCGTTAATAATGATTATAATATGAATGTTTTTTTTTCAGCTGCCTTCCTCACTCAGACAGTTTGCCTTGATGACACGACAGTCAAATTTGAAATTTGGGACACTGCCGGCCAGGAGAGGTACCACAGTCTCGCTCCCATGTATTACCGGGGGGCACAGGCAGCAATTGTTGTATACGACATTACGAACCAAGTAAGATTAATGATCATCTGGAGGCAGGGTTGCCACATGTCGCACGATAGAGTGAATTATCACTGTCTTTAACTCACTGTCCTACGTAGGACATACAATTCACTCTATTTCAAAAAACGTCCAGAGGTGTCATTTTCCAGCAGTGATTCCTACCAAAAGTGACTATTTCATGTTTTTTCAAGGACACCAAATTAAGATTTGTAATTTTTGCAGCATTGATTCTGACCAGAAGTGACCGTTTTCCATCTTATTTTTTTTCGATGTGACAACCCTGTCAGGAGGGCTTAAAAGCCTGACTGATGTCAGGAAACTAAAATGTCAGAAGTTGTGTGTATGTTGAACACAAGGATGCCCCTCCATTTGTTGCGTTTTAGCGAGGATGTAAACAAAGAAGCATGTGCAACAATTTCAGTTTCAATTTATTTAATAATGAAGCAAAAATATCTCTCGATGGCAGAGCCCAAATACGATGTTGTTTTTAGTCATAAACAAAAATAAAATAAGTTGTCAACAGATAATGCTAAAGATCATTATACTGCTTTACGAAGCTCGGCACAAAGCTTCTACTGTAACGCATAGTCTTACAGTCAGTTTGGGAACCTTCTCAGCCACTTCTCGGGGGGGACGAGATCTTACAGGAACAAAGGATGCGGGAAGGAAAGAACGGTACATGGGGTGCGGGAGAAGGGAGGAGCCAACAGTTTCAAGTGTATTGCGATTGCCCTCCGGCTTTTTGTCCAGTTATATGTCTTATCATATTCCTTTAGCACAAGATGACTGCAAGTCAGGTTTGGTGCTAAACTGTTTAGTTAGATTAGATTTTATTTTATCTATATTTTGGCCCTTCTGGCAGGCGTCCTCTTCAGGTTGAAGCAAACAGATGGTATATCTGTACCCGATCAACGACCCAATCGAGCAACAAAAACAGCAGCCGTTCCCAAAATGAAATCACAGCAACCTTTTAACTCCGAGCAACTATCACAAAGGAAGTCACGAAGTCAAATATTTAACGCTAAGCTAGAATCTTTAGTTTGTTTTCCCACAAGTTCATATTTCCAACTTGAGCGGCTTTGAGCCTGAAGAGGACCCTTGCCAAGAAGGGCCGAAATATAGCTCTAATAAAATTCAGCTGACATATCCGTTTTGCACTATCAAATTTAACAGATGGTATACAATTTTGCGTTCGGCGCGACCCAAAAAGTTGTCCGCTTTTTTTTTCGGAAAGATAACAGAAGTGTCACAATGTCCAACAAACTTCTGAGAATGCAAACAGCATGCAGTTATTGGTCCTGCCGATTTCCTCGTTGGGCCTGTTAATTAAAGAAAAAACTGTAGTAGGAGCTATAGAGAAATGAAAAAAATAAATTAATAATAGATCGGAAAATTCCATCATATTGCTTCAAGTCTTGGTCTCTGCAGTGCCAGAGTGTCGCACCCGAACACGAAAATAATAGTTGCGTTTTTGCTGATACCATGGTATCTGTTACCACGGTAACTGGATCTGCAATTAGTCGTTTTTGCAGTTATCGTGGTATCTGATACACGGTGGTCTGCAAAAACGACTATTGCCGAAATTGCACTTTTCGAAGTCATCCCAAAAGAAAAACAGATATCCAGTTACATCACTATGTGCAAAACTTCTTTCTCACCAATCTGACAAAATTTGGTGAAAGTGAGATGAGTTTTCAGATACCACGACCAGTTACCACGGTCGGACCGTAGTATCTGAATATCTGATACCACGATAACTGGCCAGATACAACGATAACTTCAAAAACGCCTTTTCACCGTGGTATCAGATACCACGATAACTGCAAAAACGACTTTAGACCGTGGTATCAGATACCATGGTATCTGCAAAAGCGCAACTAATGTCGCGTCCGGAAGATCGGCTGCCGGGCTGTACGGGTACCTTGAGCCCATCCTAATTCAACTAGGAAAAGGTCTAGTGCTAAAATTCGCTGTTCCCTGTAGTTTTCTGTGAACAGGAATTGGTAATGAAGAAGGTCCGTGTGCAGCGAAATCAGATAAAAGCGGTAAATCTTTACTCGTAAACTAATGAACCATGCCGTGAATACTAATTGCAGCATAGATATTGGATCCTAGATCGATGTTAGATCGAAAACTTCCAAAATTGTGCATGTTGTTCTAGGACACAAGTAGGAACATTCAAGGCCTGTTCAAAACTTAAAAATGGACCCCACGACTTGCGCTTCACTCGCTCTTGAAGTTAGAAGTGAGACAGTTGCAGTTACTGTAAGTGCAGGCTTTTGGGATCTCGCGCGTAAGTGACGTAAGGAACATGTTGAATAATCTAAGAGTTGTAATTCTGGATCGGGCTGGAAATCAAAAACTTAGAGAAACCTAATAGACAAGGGCTAAATTAACATGTTTGCGAGCTTTGGCGAAGACTGGAGTCTGCAAGGCTTGATTGTCTAGATCGCGAAGCCCAATAAGTATTGTCTTTTGTACCTCAGTTTTACAGAGAAAATAACAAAAAAAACTGGTGGATTCCAAATGACATAATTTTGTGTATGATTGTGTATGTTTAAGTTATGTTAACCGTTAACTATACGGGTCGACATATTTGGTGCCAATTTGGCGTACAAGTTGGATCAATAAAACTATCTGGGTATCTTGGTCTTCAGTTTCTGGATCCCACAAGCTCTCTAACCAATGTCGGTCATGCTATACCATTGCGTAATTAGTCCTCGAATTCAATGCTCGGCCTTAACATTTTGAGAAACTAGGGGTGTGGCTAAGACAGATTGTGGTAGTGTAGAAAACAGTCATTGTTGATGAAAAAATTATTGTGCGAAGTTCGTTGTTTCGGTTGATTAGAGTGGAACGAGCCGCGAGGGAAATATTTGGTTCGGTAGGCTGCTAAGAGTATTAGTAGGGTTTTTGCAGATACCATGGATCTGATACCACGGTAACTGGATCTGCAAATAGTCGTTTTTGCAGTTCCCGTGGTATCTGATACACGGCTGCTCTGCAAAAACGACTACTGCCGAAATTGCACTTTCCGAAGTCATCCCAAAATAAAAACTGATATCCAGTTACATCACTAAGTGCCAAACTTCTTTCTCACCAATTTGACAAAATTTGATGAAAGTGAGATGGCTTTTCAGATACCACGATAACTGGTCAGATACCACGATAACTGCAAGAACCCCTTTTGACCGTGGTATCAGATACCACGGTAACTGCAAAAACGACTTTAGACCGTAGTATCAGATACCATGGTATCTGCAAAAACGCAACTATTGTTTATATTCATGTTATTTTTTTCTGCTAGGACACCTTTAACCGTGCAAAAACGTGGATCAAGGAGCTCCAGCGACAAGCTTCCCCCACTATCGTAATTGCCTTGGCTGGTAACAAATCAGACTTAGCTCAGCGACGAACCGTCGAATATGATGAAGCAAAACAGTTCGCGGATGAACAAGGGCTGCTATTCATGGAAACTTCCGCCAAGACTGCTATGAATGTCAATGACATTTTTATGGAGATTGGTAAGTGGTCGTACGTTCTTTCCTGTATCCAGTTAGCTAAGACGTTCAGATCGTCGGCCAGCACAAGTAGGCGAAAAGCCGAAATGGTATCAACTGCGGTATATAAGGTGCGTTTTTTGGATGTAGTTTCGGTGTAGTTTGACCTGCTTTTGTTTTAGTTATGAAAGTACAGTATGTGAAATAGACAAATAAAATGGTACACATACTGTACTTTCATAACTGAAACAAAAGTACATCAAACTACAGTGAAACTACACCGAAACTACACAAAAAACGCACTTATAAGGTGTATACTAGCCGTTACTTGAGACTCCTTTCGAGGAGTCCTCGCGTTTTTGTTTGTCCAGGGGACTCACTCCCCGTATTCTCGCGAGTCGCCGCGTAAGGGGAATGCTCCGGTTATGATGGCCATCATTAAAAAGGATTTCTGATTCAGAGAGGAATCAGTTTTGGGAGTTGCTTGTGTTCTTCAAAAAAAAAAGGTTAAGAAAAATTTCTGAGATCAGTATCGAGTTTGCTTATAGTTTAAAATTGATTTTGAGAGAAAGGCATCTTTTTTCTTGTAGTTACGATTTTTTTGTAGATATGAATAATGTAAACTTATTGAAACGATCAGAATGAACAAAACCAAAACTAAAGTGGACCCGGACTCATTCCGTCAACTGCATATTTTTTTTTTGTTGGGACAAAATCCATTTTGGAAGCATGTTCTGTGTTCTCGTTGTTTCCCGTACGCGGAATCCGCGTGGAGTGACTCCCTCTGATCTTGCCGTTCCCATTGGTTCCCCGAAGAGTCGTCAGGGAACGGCGAGAATACGCCTTTTGTCTACGAGGCTACAACGCTCAGCTTCAACTTCTAAATACAGTTCAAAATAAATTTCTTGTTATCTCTCTCATGGCATAAAAGTCCGTTGTATAACATTCCAAATGTACGTACATTCGATCTAATTCCGTGATATGGGAATGTGAAGTGTTATGATGATTTGCTTTCGGCGGGATCACCGGTCTTATGGCTGAAATGTGTTCTTCGAAAGGCTTATTTGTTCCTGATATTACATAACAACACAAGAGCAGACTCCTTCTGTTGCCTCATATTGTCCCTGTTAATGAAAAATGACCCGCCCCCGGATTCGTCCTAGACCCCCCCCCCCTAAAAAAAAATTAAAGAAATTGTGGAACCAGTCCCCTGTTCACTGGACCCATACGGACAGACCAGCACACGTATCACGCGTGGTGATAGGAGGGCACACATGCCTTTATAATGCATAGTGAAGTTTAATTCGTAATTGCACCGGTAAATTTCGGTAAATCCGTGAAAATTGTATTGTATATTTCCATCAGTTTTGAACCGCTTGCTGTGTTTCGCGCCTCCCACATTTTAACACGTTTCGTATCCGACCGAAAACTGCTTTGCTAGTTTTTCGGGTTTTGCGTTGTCATCAGAGCGTTTTTCGCCCGGCCGTTAAAATCCGCGCTGCTGCGGTCAGATCGCGTGCCGTATTTTTGGTCAGATGGATAAAATGCTCAGACGGCTTCGGCTGTGGACCAACACATTTCGAGCCCTTCACTGTAAAAAGTTTCTCCAAGAAAGGATTAAAGTTAACTGCAATATTTGCTACTGGGATTAATCTTATCTCTACTGGGATAAGATTAATCTGAATTAGAAATAATCTTATCTCAGTAGAGACAATATTAATTACAATTACAATTTGGTTTATTTATCCATAGATATCTTTTACAGACAAAAAATAGTGCTGGTAAATATAAAGATCAACCAAGGGATATATTTACAATGGTAACCTATGATTTATATGTACAATTCACGGTTTAAAATACAATTCATCAGAATACGAACGCGAATTACAATGACAAGACACAAATAATTGTCATAATTGTCACTACTATTATACAATTCACGGTTTAAAATACATTTCATGAAAATACTTAATCCCAGTAGCAAGTGCTGCAAGATTTTAGAGTGTTCTCGCGTTAGCCAACTTTAGTCAATTGTTAATCCAGCCTTTTTTGTAGCTAAAAAGCTACCGAAAAACGAGGCCCCCAATGGTGGGGACGCCAGCCAGGGTGGCAGACGTCTTCAAGAGAACGAGGGACAGAAATCCGGTGGCTGTTGTAAGTGAGCTTCATGTGGAGGAAGTGAAGTGTTTTTAAGCGGACGATTCGCGCTCATCATTCCGGCGTGAGGAAATACTATGCTGTGAACTGAAAACTATTATACTGTGGATTGAAGTAATGTAACCGAATCGTGTGTTCCTCGGATTTCTGTGTTCCCTTCTTCCGGAAGAGCGGCTTTCAGCGAGCTGAAGTTACTTTCTTTTTGTTATTCACACCGGATTAGTGAAAATTTGGCCCATGTTGTGTTTTGCATTTATGTCTTTCGAAAGAGTATGCTAGGGTTTGATCTTTTTTGTTATCTGTTTACTATTGAATCATTTCTTAGTGGGAAAGCATGATTGTGGAGCGAAATGGACAGTTTCCTGGAACTAGGCGATCTGCTGTCAACCGAAAATAGTAGTAAGATAAGACGTAACTTAAATGGTTTATGGTAAAGAATACATGTGCTGGCTGCGTCTCATTTTGATAGTGGCGGCTGTGTAGTATCAACTGCTGTAGTCTTCTAATGTGTACATTTATTATTCACAATAAAGACTCATAATCTCAAAGTAAGCTTTTCCTCAGTGTTGTTAAGCAGTGCTCGCGGTCGGGATTCCGGTCAACCAGAGCAAAATTGCACTGGGAGTAGTGCCAAGACCTAGGTTTTTCAAGCACTGGAAACGGGCCTTAGGCTACTCGTAGCGTCACCCACTCCGCTCGCAACATTCAAAAACCGCGTTCGATGTACCCTTGTCTCGGTCCTTGTCAACCATGTGCCGTTTTATTTAACTGCCTTGTCCGCTTAATGCCGTTTTATACTGTCCTGTCAGCTGACAATTGTCAGATAGGATGCCGTGAATGGTGGCATGATTTCGGAGCAAGTTTTGGTCCTGTCTCGGGTAGATTTCTCGACTGCGTTTTATTTGTGATGCATGTCCGCTTGGTCAAAGCCAGGCTTCACCTTCGAGATTCCCAGACGTCCAGGGCTTCCGCACAGTCAAGCCAACCCTTCCAGATTTTCATGATAATGATGACAGCTAAATTTGCTGTTCTTCAAAATTTCTTAGATGTCCCCTTTACATTTCAAATATCTCTTGCAATTGCATCCCAGTCACAACTGTCAATCACTTTCCCTTTTCTTCCCCCATTTGCATATTTTTAGTGTCTCTCGAATCGATTGCCTCTATGGCACCTTCCAGACATCCGGAATTTGGGGTTTCCAACACCCCGGACTTCCAGACGGTTTTGGCCTGGCTTTACCTTCCAGATCCGTCTCGACGAAAACGGCTGTCTGGAATCCGGAAGAAAAATCTGGAAGGTGAAGCCTCACCTTCTTTCACAAGGCTAAATAAAACGGCTTTAAATCGTGACAAGGTAGTAACAAGAAGACATGACCGAGACAAGGAGGACTCAAATCAAACGCAGCTAAAGCGAATCTGCGCAGGGGAAACAGGGGAGGTTGTATCCTTCTTTTTCTGTGTTCGGATATGGAGTTATTGGAGCCAGCGCTGGTGCACGAGTGATTGAGGTTCAGTAGTGATGTTATCTATCGCTAGTGTCGCTGCCATTCGAGTGTGTGTCACTTTTTTCAAGTCTTAGCTCCTAGTGTTATTTTGCTCTGCTGTCAGCAGTGACCAGAATTCTCTTCTGTTTTTTCGTCCTTTTATCATTTCCTTGCGTGAAAGTTAAAACTACAGCGACCAAAGTTGCGTTTTCCTGCTAGCTTGAAGGTCCTTGGTCTTCAACTAAGTGCAAACTTTGTCCTTGAATACTTTTTCGCTTGTTTAAGTTAAAATGGGTTTGATTCAGTTTGCCAGAAATAGATTTTGTTGAGCAGAATCCGTCAATCATAACCGGACCCGTACTTGATTTAATTGATTTAAATTTACCGATAGCTGCTGAGGTGCGAAGGTTGTTCATGATTTGACGTGTAATATTGAGATTTTGCGGGTTTCCGGATGGGAGGATAAATTACCACACCCGTTTAATTTATAATTAAAACTTTATTTCTGCTATATAAGGACCCTATAGAATAACAACACACAAATACAACAAAACACGCCATAAGGACGTACGACCAAGAGGAGGGCCATCCTCACAGGAAGGCAGCTGAAGAGGGATCATCTGCATCCCTGGCTAGCAAATTGGCCGAGCGAAAATTCGCTGATGCAGAGAGGCTTTGGACCGCCTCATAGCCTTTTTGGGTGAGCATCATTTGCGAGAGACAAGACCATTGCTCATGCTGCAGACAGGGTTGCCACATGTCACACGATAGTGTGAATTTGCACTATTTTGTTCTTGTCACTCTTCTCCTACGTAGGACATAAAAATCACTCTGTTTCAGAAAATGACCAAATGTGTCATTTTTGCAGCAGGGATTCCGACCAGAAGTAGCTATTTCAAGTTTTTTTCTTGAAAGTAAAATTAAGATGTGTATAATAATACATAGATGGCACTTTAGACAAGGGACTTGTACCGTGACCAATAAACCATAAACATTTTTTCGAATGTAATTTAGAAGTCTAGGACTCCATTGTCGAAGCCACGTAGACATACCAGGACCCACAATATTTCCTTCCCTTTTACCAACAAAGTCGATACTGACCTGATAAAGAAAATTAATATATACCCGTTAGTGACTCCACTGCAACCTTTAAATCTATCATCGTATTTATTCCTGTATATCTGTTCTGCAACATGATAACATGGGTCAACTGAATCACATAATTGATTATTTTATTGAATAGTTAGTGTTGCCGTTTGCCACTGAGTACCAACTGCACATATCTGAAAGGTAGGCCTATCTTCAATCAATCAATCATTTATTAATACCAAATCATCCATTGGATAGCATAGGCTGACGACAAAGTAATCGTACACAACACGACAAAAGAAACAATTACAGCCGATTTGGTCCCCTACCGTATTTGTTTGTGTTATGTTTGGACGTCGGCTTCCAAAAACGTACAAGAAGACACAGGGGCGGCGCTATGAGGGGGGGGGGGTACCACTC
This sequence comes from Branchinecta sandiegonensis, assembly GCA_030848855.1. Lineage (NCBI taxonomy): Eukaryota > Metazoa > Arthropoda > Branchiopoda > Anostraca > Branchinectidae > Branchinecta > Branchinecta sandiegonensis. The sequence continues at coordinate 8,753,235 of JAUPMV010000009.1, forward strand.
TCGAGCTTTGAGACTTCAGAAATTGGATTCTGAGTCGCATGTTTCGAGCTTGACAGTTTGAACATGATCTGATATGTACTAATGTCGCTCGATTCATGTCAAAATCAGTTTAGTTTCTTAACAGAGTAGAATTTAATGACAAGTATTTTCCTACAGTGCGACGCTGTAATGACTAATGACGGGCCTGATTGATTATTGTAACGTGTAGTTTGATTTTTATTTTGTTTGTTTATCCAATCGGAAAAACAGAACGAGTCTGCTCTGTTTCAAGTTTTTTTTTGTTTCTGGATGATCAGTAGGCTAGTTCTTTTTCGGAAAGGATCAGACTGAAGCACATTAACAACTTCCAGCGAATGTCCCACATTTTCTGGATTCGCCGTGAACGAAGACAGACGGGAAGGTCCATGCCAAGTCTTAGTTTCCTTTGGGATCCGAAAAGACGTATTCTGATCATAGAGGATTTAAAAAAATTCGGCGGCACCTTTTGTGGTAGGCTCTATATTTACTGGAAACTCGCGTCATTTCATTCTTGTTTTAGGCTTGGAATTTCGGGGCTCGGGTTACACTAAATGTAGATTTTGTGGGGGGGGGGGGGGGGAAGAAGTGTTTAGCCCGAAAAAAAGTCATGGCGTAAAAAATTTTGCCTGCGGCGCTCATTTTAATATACAGACCTTAGGAACTGCTGTAGGGCGGGTCACTGCGGAAGCAAATTCCTTTTGCCATAAATGACGTTCACCTTAAGTTCCTCTCACGTCCAGTTCCTTCAAACTGCCCCTGAGCTCGTAGATAAGACTAGGCTTCTTCCGTCTTCAACGCTTGCAGGTATCTCATGTTTCATTACTACATTATTATGCGACGAAAAGCTAAAATGGGCGACAGGACGCCAGCAGACGCCCTGCCACCACCCCCTCGAGTTTTGGCTAGCGACGCCCCTGAGAAGACAGGGCTCGAGCGAAAAGACAACACTCGAGCGAAAATACCGCAGTTAAGATACCTGTGCGCTGTAACTACTTGTTACAGAAGCTTCTAAGTTTTCATCGATAATCTTCATCTGTTCTATCAGCATGTCTTCATGCAAGATCACCTACTTATGTGATCCCAAAACGTCCGTCTATTTATTTACTTCTATTAATTCTGTTAGCACGATAACTCTCGAACGGTCGAGATATTTTGATAAACTTAGTCTGAGGATCCATTGGGTCAACGTACAGGTCAAGCTCCTAGATGGGCTTCATAGCCCTACCTTTAGCGGTGTGGGAGGGATTTCAAGTTTATATTAGGTTACATACTGGGTTTGTAAGAAAAACATCAACCTCCAGAAGTTCACATAGAGTGACAAATTACCTACATAATTAGAAAAAAGAATGAAAAAAAGAATAAAAATTACTTCCTGGTCAGAACACCCAGCAACGTCGAACAAAATATTTTTAAAAGTTAATGAAATAGTCGATGTAGAGGTAAGAAGACATACCGAATCGGTATATGAAAATTATTGTCTCGCTGGGCAAGTAGTTCGGCCGGAATCCGGCCAGCACCGGCAATTTTTTTCCGAAGTAGATTAAAGGTTTGACGCAGGGGTAAGGAGACATGCTTAGTTCGTTCTTGAACTTTATTTTCCTGTCGGACGAGTAGTTCCCCGGAATCCGGCAAAAACCTGAAAGTTGGTGAAAATAAAAGTTTATTGTTAAGTCCATTAGAGGTTCGCATAAGAACATACGAACAAGTGATGAATCCACTTTTGAACTATATTTTCTTGTCTTAAGAATAACGACTATGCAGAAGCAAAATGCTACAAGCTTCTTTTCGTTCTGTTTTCGTTATATTATTATGATTTCTAGATTCAAGCAGGGGCGTTCCGAGGGGGGCTGGGGGGCTGCACCCACCCCCCAGAAGGTCTGTGGAAAAAATTAGGTAAATTTTGACTGGTGCGGCGAAGTCAGAGTGGTGTCAGCACCAGAGTACGATAACTCTAGTAACAGGATATGAATTGTGCTTTACTGTTTCTGGAAGGTTTTATACTTTTGTGTAACCTTCCGAAAGAAAGTAGCTCTGTAATAGCTTTCGAAGTCGACGAAAACGTACAAAACATTGGAATTTAGTGGAAATGTGATGAATTTGTCTAACTGATAAGAAAACTCAGCCGAAGACCACGAAGATAAGGAGTGAAAAGAGATCAGAAGAACTCCGATACTCCCCTCAATTTAGAGCAGCAGCATTATACGACTAAATCTCAAAGAGGACTTTGAAGGCTTATTCATTTACTTCAAAAATTGTCTGATTTGTGAGCAGTTGTAGACAGAAATCCCTATAACTGCCTCCTTGGTTGTCCTCAGTCAAAGAGATGGTCCACACATTGCTTGTTGACATGTTTCTTGTGTAGCATTCAACAAGTAGTAGGCTGACTTGGTGTGTTAATTGGATAGCACTCATAGGTAGCTCATAGGAGGAAGAGTTAAACATGACACGAACTGCGCAGCCAAATATCTTCCAGCTTAAGGTGACAGGTGTGTATTTATTTATTTATTAGGGTAGCCACAAAAAGGGTGGAAACCTAACCTTAGCCTATTATCGACAGACTGTGATGTTTTCGTGACGTCATGAAAGAAATAGGGAAATTCAATGAATTTAATGTTCCAGAATATGTATTTGTATCTGTTTATATAGAGCTGATTGGCCAGTGAGGTGCTGGACGCATTTACATTTGTAAACTGTTCTAACTTGGGACAATCAGTTCCGTTAGTAAATGGAAAATATATACTATTTGTGTGACATCACAAGCTAAAGACAAAGTTTAGACAGCACCAAATTGGGCATCGGCAGTAGTGCGTTAATTGTTTTTCAGTATTTTAGTCTACTATCTAAAATAGCTCCCCAAAATTTAAAATACACTACTGCATTCAGGACTAAATTATCTATTTAATAAGGCTAGCAATTCATTTGAGTCTTTAGTTATCCTTTTTTGGGGATCCCAAAACGAAAGTGGAGGGATACCTATGACATTGCAAAAAGTTGTCCGTCTGTCTGTGAGCATGATAACTCTCGAAGGGAATGAGATATGTTGATGAAACTTGGTGTGAGGATTCTTTGGGTCAAGGGAAAGGTTGAATTCGTAGATGGCTCTGTAGCCCTTTATTTAGGGGGGGGGGGTTGTATTAAGGTGCAAACACAGTACTTGTAAACAGGAGATCAATGGGTAAGAAGACATGCTGAAACGAATATGTAAACCATTTTCTCAACCAACAAATAGTTCGCCTGGAATCCGGCCAAAACCAGAAAGTATTTTAAAAGTAAAAGTTTTCTTTGAGGTTGATTATATGTTCGGTGTAGGGGTAAGAAGGCATGCTGAACACTTCTTAAAATCATTTTCTACCCAGACAAGTAGTTCGCCCGAAATCCGGCCAAAACCGGAAAATTTGTTAAAAGCAAAAGTTTTATTTGTAGTTGATTAGATGTCCAGTTTAGGGGTAAGATAAGATGCTGAATCAGTATATGACAATCGTTTTTTACCTGGACGTATAGTTCGCCTGGAATCGGGCTGAAACTGGAAAATTTGTTAAAAGTTGAAGTTTTACTTTAAGATTGGATGTTCAATAGAGGGGTAAGGAGATACGCTGAATTCGTTTTCTAGCTTTATTTTTTTGCCAGATTAGTAGTTCAGGAATTCGGCCAAAACTGGAAATTTGGCAGAAGTAAGGTAGGAAGTTTCGACCAGTTTTGTCAAAATAGATTTGACTTATAGGGGTAAACACACCTGCTGAATCCATATCTGAACTTGGTTTTCTCAGATGATTAGGTATTTGGCCTTAATCTGTTTCTAAATTGCCCCCAAAGCGATGGTCGCGAAGAAGCACATTTTACTCTTGGTCACAGATTTTTTATGCAACAGACACCAGTGCGTTGACAGACTGTTTCCGGATGACCTTAACTCTGAATGGAGCGACCTTACCTGTGGTGCATCGCAGGGTACAGAATTAGCAGCGTTACTTTTCCTAGCTGTGACAAATGACATCCTCTCTGGTACTGATGAATGGATTAAGTTCGTGGATGATGTCTCGTTGCTTCTGAAATACCTAGTGGAAGGTCTAACCCCTGTCCCACAGATCGCCCCTACCCTTTTTTCAGAGTTTGAGGAACGGTGCAAAACAAGCATGCTTGAAGTTAATTGTCAAAAATCAAAAGTGCTCCGATTCAACATGCTTAAACGTGAAATTGCCATGCCTGTATCGCGTTCCCAGTTGCAAGAAGTGCTACTGTTTTGGGAGTAACTTTCAACACCGACTGCTCATTCAAGGATCACGTTGAAAGCATAGTGCGAAAGGGACATTGCTCACTGCTGACCTTAGTGTCAATGCATAGACTTGGGTTTACAATTCCTGAACTTAGCCTCGCTTACCTTACCCAAGTGCACCCCATTTTGGAATACTGCTGCCCGGTATGAGGACCCAAGTACGAAACACGGTTTATCAAGGAAAAGCTCGAATCCGTACAGAAATGCGCAACAAAAATTATAATGGGTCCTGGCTATCAGTCTTACGAGCAACCACTGTCTGTGTTGAGAATCCCGAGCCTCTACAACCGAAGAACAGAACTGATCCTAAACTTTGGAAAAAAACTGTTGGCAAATGAGAAATACCAGTCATTGCTCCCCCCTGACGCTCCGAAAAACAGCAGGACAAGAAGCAAAACAAACTAGTTCCTGTGAGAGGACGAACGTCAAGGTTCATGAACTCGTTTGTGCCCTTTTTTACGGAGATTTTTAACAACGTGAATAATTAGTGTAATATATTTAATTTTATTACTGTATGACCAGCGTAATTTAGCATCTTCTGATGAAGAAAGCTACGAAGTTGGTTCGTCAATAAACGATTTGATTTGATTGATGTGAAATTTTAGTAGGAAAGGTGTTCAAGGAGTCCATCGACGATCTGGCGAAGACAAGACCCAATTGTCTGAATCAAATATAAAATTCTTTGAATCCCATCGAAACCTGTTGTCTTGTTGCTACTTTGAATCTGAAAGCTAACGATATGTTCCCTGGCAACATGACGTGTTGCACCAACCTTTGTTCAGCTTTGTCGACAAAAGTGTTGCTGGATTTGGTTTTGTTTCTTGGCTAGTTAAAGTAGTTTTCTGAATATACCTTGATTTAAAGTCACTGCTATGTGTTTTGCCTTTTGAAACCTATGCAACAGCTAGAAAATATCACCAAGGGGGAAGATTAGAAATCTAAGAGGGGGCCATGGCCCCTTGCCTCTTCCCCCAAATGGCGCCACTTTATAAGCCTACGAACTTCAAAAGCCACTGCAGCGTGTCCCCTAATCACATTCGACCTTTGTTGGCCTGTTTGAGAATGTAGTGCGAAATACACCGCTGCTGCTGTGGTTTTTTCCTTTGTTCTTAATATATATGCTTCATATTTTAACGACATCATAATTATTTAACGACGAGAAACCAACTGTCAGCTTCGTCCGGCTACAGTTCTTATAATGAATAGTTTCGTTTTTGTTCGACTTTTGCCTTTCCCTTTTCGGCTTTAGCTTTTAGCATTTTTCAGGCCTTTTTGAACATTTTCGCGTTTATGCAAGTCGCCGTTTCTAATAAGGACTTCTCTCTTTTCTTGGATGAAAACGCAATTTTGACAAATGCCATTTTACTTGTATTTCATTTGTACTATAAACTGTCCATCTTAAATATCAGGAATAGTCTTCAGAAACTGCTAATGATTTTGACTCAAATCCATCTTTTGTTGGATTTTGGGGTAAACTGATCAAAATCGAGAAGCAAAAGCCAAAAGGAGAGCATAACTTGGTCACCTACCAAGTTTGCCTTTTTGCAAAATGCCGAGGGAAAAGGCGAAAGTCGGCGTTTGCCTTTTTGACATAAACGGGAAATTGTCAAACAGGGCTTAGGACCATTTTACGAAAACGCAAAAAAAGTAAAAAGCCGTCGAAAAGGCGAGTGAAAAGTCGAACAAAAACGCAACTAATGATTGGTTTCACAGAGCAGGGCTTCTCATTGCTTTGATCCTGACTTATATGTAGGTAGGTAGCCTAGTTACAATTTTGACAAGCATTCTTTTTAGTTGGTCATGCAACACTACATCAGGCTCAGATCACGAAGAGGCCAAATGCATACATTGAAGTTCTTGTTGATGGAAAAAATGCAAAAAAGACAGAATGTGTAAAAGGAGAATTTGTACCAAAATGGAATGAAAATCTGACAATGTGAGTATTATGCAGTAACAGTTCCATCGTTTTGACCCTTAAGGCTAAGAAATTATAAGCTTAGGTACCTCGACAGTCTGCCCAGCTGCCCATGAATCAGAAGGGCTGGAGGAAGTTACTCTGAAACAAAAGTACTAAGTCTTGTCATCTTGTCTTTTGTTGTTCTCAGGCGGGGGTGGCCCGAAGCACTCAGGCCAGGGGGGGTGAGACCCCTCGATTCAACGACTCCTGGATCGTAATATACGACTCGAACGTACCAACAAAAATGAACTGTAGCGACTACGCGGCAATGGCGCACATTCCCCACCAACAAATAATAGAGCCGGTCTAAAACTAGCTGCAATGCATCAGCTGAGATTACAATTCTTGTAATAATTTTTTTTTTTTTTACATACGTTCATAGCCTCAGCATTACATTTCAACTTTCGCTAAAGAGGAAAGCTTTCAACGCGTGTACCCGGGACAAATTAAAGCAAGCGCCGCAAGCGATTTTTTTTTGATCTGCCTTTGTCTAGCAAGATTCTAGCCAGCCTTTAATGTGTTTCAAATCTACAAAGTTCCAAGCCTAATCGCCAAGTAAATGACACACCGTTCCTCTAAATAGAGAACACTATGAAATGCGCCACAGGCAAAATTTTGTGAAACGCCGAGGAGCAGACCGTCTTTTTGCGATCCCATTGAAAAGGAAAAAATAGCTTTGAAATCACAAATCTTACCGTCGAAAAAAGTGACAAAATATTGGCCATAGAAAACAAAATAGACACAAATTAGATTTGTTCCGAATTAAAGCAAAAAAGTAATTTTCACGTTAAAGACACGCTTATTCAGAAACAAAACGAGGAAGTTTGCCAGTGCATTAAAAGAAAAAAAATCCGGATTTATGGACGTAAAGCCGAGGAGCAGAGCGTCTTTTTGCGATTTCAGTGAAAAGTTAAGAATAGCTATGAAATCACGACTCTGTCCATCCAAAAAAGCGACAAAATAGTGCCCATAGAAAAGGAAGTAGATTTGCTCCGAACTAATAGCAAAAAAAGGAATTTTCACGTTAAAAACACACTTCCTCAGAAACCAAAAGTTTGCCAGTGCATTAAAAAAAAAAAAATCAGGATATACGGACGTAACGAACCTTTGGTCTTGGCCTGACAGGAGTTTACAGATAGAAAAAGACGCCGGTTCGCCGACGAGACTTGAGTTGCGTTTTTTTCGGGGTGATTTGTTGTACTTTTGTTTCATTATGAAAGTACCGTGTACCGTTTTATTTATTCGACACACTGTACTTTCATGTCGAAAACTAAAGCATGTAAAGCTACAGTGAACTACATCTGAAGAATTGCAACTTAAAACTGGTTTGCAGAATTTCATTCTACGCTACTATACACAGCAAATGAAGACGAGAAGTTCGCTTTTAGAATAACTTAACACAAAAAATATCATTTTCTAGTTGTATGAGTGTCCCGAATTTTAAGAAGTCTTTTCAGATGTGCTTTAACACTAGCATACAGGGGCGCCACGTATGGGGGGGGGGGATGCCTCCCCCCCTCCTCCGATGTTGTCAGCCAGCCGGAAAAAAATAGCTGAACAGTCGATTTTTTTTGAAAGCAATCGATTTTTCTTAAAACGGTCGGTTTTTCTTTAAATCAGTCGATTTTTCGTCAAAACAGTTCTGATGGCTCTTCCATTCTGTTTAGAGAGTCTATTCCTTTTTTTTCACTTATAGCCAAATATGACCAACAATCAATGCACATAACCTTGTCTCTCGCTTTTGGTCTGTAAGCTCGCTTTTGGTCTGTACGGTACATCAGTGTTACCCAGTCAGACTTCACTTTAACAACTAACCTATTGTAATTTTGACAAGCTAAAATCTGAAAGACCCAAGTGAGGCAGATCCGAATCCCTTGGGAGTAGAACAGGTAGTCGCATTGCTGCCCCCATGAATCATGTCTGACCTGTCGGGGTTACAAAACCTTGTTTAAACGACTCGACAACTTGTCTTTATGGACTGGCTTACGAATGAAGCTGTGCAGAGACAAAATTAACAGTTTTTTTTAAACGACTCGGATTGTTTTTGGTTAAAATGAATGCGAGTCGTACTTTTGCTAAGTCGTATCAGTCGTTTATTTTGGCGAGGCCAAAAATAAACGACTGATACGACTTAACAGAAGGCAGGGGGGGGGGGGGTGAGTCCCCTCCCCCCTTCGGGCCATCCCTGTTCTCAAGTTGTAGCCCTTTGTGCCTCTGTGCATAGTCGCCCGTAATCGATATGGTTGAGTGTCGGTGGACATGAAGATTCTCAATCATGTCTCAACATCTAAGCAAGTAACACGTTTCATTATTCCTATCCTCATACTTCTCAAGTTGTAAGTTTTTGTCTCTGGACAATTTAGTATTGCGATGGTTTCCGGGGATCATTTTTTCAAGACGTTCCTTTTCAGAATGTATTGTTCCCCACTATACTGTCACTGTCTTGTGATTAACGCAGTAATTCGGGTATGTTTGTCTATGTGAAGGACTTCCTCCTCCCTGAAATTGCTCTGCTGGCGGTCCTGTCCTGCATGCGAATGCGTCGTGTGTGAAGAATACATTTTGACCCATTTTGATTGAGGCTGGGGCGTCATTTAGGAGGGGGGTGGGGTGCAGCTGCCCCCTGGCTTTTCAAGGGGGCCCAGGGATATCGATGGAAGACCACTGTAAACGACGCAAAACCGAATATGTTATACTCTTTCTACAAAATATCTTTTACGTTTTCATGAGTACCTATATTGTTAACTTTTCGTTCATATTTTGTTAATCACGTAAGTACTTTTGGTCTCACCTGTAGAAGATGTATGTTAATGAATGCGAAGGTGTCCCGTGACGACGGAGTTGCCTCCCCCCTCCCGCAGATTTCTGCGAAATGATGCTTTTGGATAAGGCCTTGTTAAAAAAAATTCGACAATGTATTTTAGCGTTTTACCGTATATCTAGTGTTGTATTTTAGTTAATTTGACAAACCAATTGTATATAAATATTATAATTGTCTCGTTTATCGTGTAGTGTACGATTACTTTGTCGTCGGCCTATGCTATCCAAGGATATTTTTGTACTAATAAATGATTGATTGATTGTTAATGTTGGAGGATTGTGCCTTCCATTTACATTTTTTTTTAAGTTGGATGTGTAGTTTAGTAGCCCCCGTTAGCTATTCAACTAATTAAATTAAGTTAAGGAACAGAAATATGTTATATAAAACAAATATTACTACTGAAAACTTTTCATCCTTTCAGACTTGTCACCCCACATTCAAGCGTGCAGTTTCGTGTTTGCCACCACAGCACGTTCCGTCGAGACACACTGCTTGGGACTGCTGTGGTTGATATGTACCAGTTGTTAAAGGAGAAAGATGGAAAACTGCGAAGTGTAAATCAGACTGTTGGTCTAAGTGCAGATGCAGTAGCTGGAACCACCAGAGTTGGTGATTTAGTGGTTGTACTAGATGGCATGAATGTGGATATGAGTGTCGTGCCGCCCCCAGTTGCAACAAATGGAGGTGAGTTCGTCATTTTACAATTCTCGTGATTTCCAGGGGTCCGCGATCATATCTCAAGGGTTTTGCTTACAAATGATCGGAACAACCCCACAAAAAGGCAGATTCTATAATTCATCCTTTGAACCAGCCTTGCAATTGTCACATGAGCTTCTAGCTCTTGTTTTATTTCTTTTGCTGTAGACCAGGGAAAAGAAAATTTGGTTGTTTTCTCCAAAGTGAATTAAAAGTCAGGATCAAACTTTGCAACTTCTCTTTTAAACTTTAATCATAAAAAGCGGTTTGTTGCAATAAACCTTCACCTGCTCACTTCTGGCTAAGATGATCAGCTGTATACTCTGTTAGCTAGTTGCTTCATAGACACGAAACAGTTTTGCCTGGATCAGCTCATGCATAAGTTCCTGCAGTCAGCTCTTTGGGGGCTTTGCGCGAGTAAGCGCTATGAACCCGGCAGAGTTCGAATGGTACCACTGAGCGACGTGAGGTGTTAACCAACAGGGTTCAAACAGTAACCAAAATATAACGTGCCAATAGACGGTTGACGTACAAATAGCTCGTCGAAGGTGATTAAAGTTCTCGTAACCGAGGAAAAAATTTCGATGGCTTGGGATTACAATTGCGCAAACTATGCGAAAGATTTGCGAGGAAGCACTCAAATCAGCCGCCATAGGAATTGGATTTGGTTACTGCAAAATTGTGCCGAACCGCTCGAGGTGTAGCAGACCTGGGCTTGGGAAGTTATATACTGCCTTTTGCGCACCGTATGTTAAATTCCTTGCTGGATTACATTCTATACTCAGAAGAAAGGACCTTCGACGCATACGCTCGACATACTTCTGATATCTGAGATTTGTTCTCTACCTACCACGGCGCACGCGGAACCGCTACCTGATCCGCCGTTTGTTAATTTCCGACCCATTGTTGACGCTCGAAGCCCTCTCCTCTAATTTGTGTTCTCCGATTGGAAACTTACCTGTCCACGATACCATCAATGTGATTCTAAATTAGTGAAGCTTTATGGAAAATGTTTTTTGAGTGTTTTGCGATTATTGTGTATTTCTTTGTCCTTTTCTACTTTACTTACGCCCTTCGGCAGTGCGTCATAAATCCTTCATTCATTCATTATCACTTTCTCTGCGTAGCTGCCAACTGAATCCTTATGGCATGGATTGAATCAGTCATGACAGTCCTGAATGGGATAGTGATACCACTCAACTTAACTTCGTACCCATGCAGGAGCACAGGCGTGTAACCTTAGGCAACTCTTGTTCTTCTGATTACTGTCGAAGCTTAGCTGATAGGCCAATATTTTAAGAGGCAATGTAGGAAATGGCTAAAATAGATCCTAGTCAAATTAAATTTTACTATTTTTAGTTGGTGGTGAAATAGTCAGAAGAAACAGCTTGCCTAATAGACCGCTGCCTACCGGTCCAAACAGTCTAGTCCCGGACGCTAACCAATCGAGAACTCATCGGTCAAGGCGGTCGGACACTACAGCAGAAGCAGTACAGGCAGCAATTGCCGCGACTGCGGGATCCTCACCTGCTAGACCTCCAGGTAACATTCCCTGCAGTTTTTCCAACCACCCCCATAGGAGGTCGTGAAGAATTTGTTTACTTGTTCCTTAAGTTAGAAAAAGAAGTTTCCGCTGGACCGGAAATTGTCTTTTGTCATTTTTGGATACGTTTAACTGAAAAGCCAGCTCATTTTTATGTCTTGGATTTGTTCTTAGTTCAGTTTAGTTTATTCATAAACAATAAAAACACCATTAACTCGTTGTGGCCCCACCATAAGGCCTGGCAATGGGTGGGGATTATTCTTTATTCGTCACACTGAATTATTTTGAATCTGCTAAGGGATCTTATTTTTGTTTGTTTACCTTGGTCTCTAGCAGTGACATCCAGAATATGCACTGCTCGCCCGACTAGGCAAAGTTCATTCCAACGCGGAGAATTTGAATTCAAGAATAGACTGTGTATCAATCCTTAATGAAGCGAAGCTCAGGAAATGCTCAGTTCTAGTAAGGCCATTTTCGAAGAAAGTCCGCTATTGCTTTGTCACCAAAACAAAAATATTTTTGGGAATCGTTTTATCGATGTGGTTGTTAAATGTTTCAGCTTAGAGGTACAAGCTTTTTGGCAGTCGTTTTACCGATGTAGTTGTTAAATATTTCAAGCTTAGAGGTACAAGCACATAGAGGTACAACAGATCCGAAAGAAAAACTTCATTCGATGAAAATCGATTGTATGAATAGCGGAGCGACGAAGTAACGCATATTTAAGTGAATAAGTAATTGGTAAATATACTGTCGTATCTCAGCCTATTCGGTTAAACTTTTAAAGGACCTGTCTTACTGTTAGGTTTGTGTCCCTTAGTTTGCCAAGAGTGGTTGCAAAATCATTCCAATTTATTAACAAGACGATGAACACAAAATATTGAGTCGCGAATACAACATATTTACAAACGACCCCGGGGCCAACGATCGCCACGATCGGGCATGTGGCCAGATCGCTTGCCGATCCGCGACTGAAACAAACCGGAATGAATTACATTGACTAGTCAGTCGAAAATAATGAGTCACGACGGCTAGCGCGAGGGGTTAGTGCCTTCTGCAAATTGCAAGAAAGACAAAGGTTGTGCTAGGCACAACACTTACCTATAATACTAACGCAACCTACTTCCATACACTGTCAGAAGTTTCATAACAGATTGCGCATAACACTTTCAAGAATAACACCTTTTCACTTAGAAATAAAGTGTTATGACCAATTAAGTTGATACTATTTCGTGCCTAGATCTCCAACAACACCTTCAGTAGGTAAAAATACTACACTGTCAGAAGTTACATAACGACAACAGAAGGATGCGCGGTTTGAACAGATAACACTTTGGGATGCTATATGTTATGTTTCTTTCGTTCCCGTTAGTATTTTTCCCAATTGAAGGTGTTGTTGGAGATCTAGGCACGAAATAGTGTAAACTTAATTGGTCATAACACTTTATTTCTAAGTGAAAAGGTGTTATTCTTGAAAGTGTTATACGCTATCTGTTATGAAACTTCTGACAGTGCAATCACTCCATATATTCTAAACCCGGAGACCCCAATTTTGTACGGTACATTCTAACCTCTCATTTGCCGTGATTTTGCTACCTTCGATTTGTCTCCATCAGAAAAAACGGTTATGTAAATTTTTCCCTGTTTTCGCTGTAAGTCAACGGGCCTCGGAAAAGACTTTAAACAGCCAAAACCGTCGGTTATTTGTTGAAAGCACAGCCTAGTTTTAAAGTATTCAAATATTTTCAAATAGTGTAAGTGAATAGTAAATAGTGCGACGGTTCCTTTAAGAAAATCTTTTTGTATTATTTATTTGATTCCATCTGTTTGTACATTTATTATACTACATGCAACCTAACAGTCACTTCAGACCGGGGAACAATGAAATAGACAGTAAGTTGTCGCTACTAAATCTTAGCGCTTGCAGTTCTGTTTCTTCCAGGAGACGCCACGCCATGATTTTTATTTGCCAACCTTCGCGTCCTAGAAAAAGCGTAGCTTTGAATATAGTCGACGCCAAGAAACCCTCTTATTTCAGCCCCAAGTTTAACAATGCATCCACCTAACTCCCACCCTGGACCTTCGACTGCGTTACCTACAAGACCGCCACCGCCGTTCACTGCCGCTCCGGGTGTGGATGAGCCCAGCGGGGTTGCCCCAGCTATCCCGGCGGCTGGGCCAGGAATCACGATATCTGCCCCTGTTCCCTCGTCGTCGACCGCCCCGGACGCCGCAGCCAATCCAGTGCCTGAAGAGCCTCTTCCCACCGGGTAAGATTTTTATTTATTTAAAGCACAACTCTTACTAGAAATGATCTTTTCCCTATAAAATGGATCAGAAAAAACTTTTTCGAAAATACCATTACTTTTCACCTGAAGCTAGCGATTCTCTTGTTAGTGCTTGTCAATTATATACAGCCTTCCTGCTCGCCGACGTGGTGGCTGGGCGCAAAAGATTTGAAGACTGATTGTGCCTTGGTTAAAAACTGGGAAAACTATGCAAATAAAAGAAGTGATAAACAGAAGATTATCGCATCCTTAGGTGTGAAAGAGTTGTCAGCGGACAATGAAGATTCCGGCAAACTTTTCGTTAGGGGACCGGAAAACTCGGCAAGGCCGAAAAATCGCTAAAAATTCGTAGTTACGAAACGAAACAATGGAGAAAGGTGGGGATTTTAGAAGCTTATTATTCCATATGGCAGGTATACTATAAAAAGGCAGAATAAGCAAGAGGGGTCCTTTAAGAAAGAATATTTTTCTGATCCTGGGCACTTGTTTATTCCTGATCGTAGCAAGTGGACAAGTTGGCGGGGACTAATGGCATTTGGGGGGGGGGGGGGGCGAACCGTCGCTCTGTTCTAACGTCTCTTTCTGACACGCCTGGGTTGTTCTGAAGTGGGTTCTGTGAGTGGAGCTAACCGATAAGAAATTATCAGTTGGAACTTGGGAGTGGCTGTTTGTTGAAGTTTGACAGTAAATACGTGAACACTCAGACCCAGCGTAGCAGAAAGTGCTGATTTGCCTCCACCAAACCCCTCCATTAAATGTGTAGTAGTCTCAAGCGACCATTTCGAGTTTCGAGTTAGAATTTTTGAGTTAGATGGCGATGCGCCTCGTACGGCCTTGCAAACTATCTATCAAGTTTAGCTTTAAATTGTGCCTGACAATTCTAAGTGATTTATTTTCTTATATGTAATAATTGTATTTATTCAAGTATTTTAACACATGAAATGTAATGGTCGACGTATTTAGTGCCATGTCGGCGCTACGAGTTGGATCAATAAAATATCTATCTATCTATCTATCTATCTATCTTTCCGAATGACGTCTTCAACCCCCAGCCCTTGGATAAAACCCTGGCTATCATCCAACCCCCAACCCTTGGATAAAACCCTGGCTATCATCTTTATTGGTGGTATTTTACGGTACTTGCAAGCATCATAACGCAATAGACTGACACCTTTGGGGACGCATCTCTCTCCCGAGTCCCGATTGTAGTTTCCGCCAAACTTCTTAGTCGGAGAGACCGGTTATGAAAATTTTTCTGTATTTTATCAATAAAATATCTATCTATCTATCTATCTTTCCGAATGACGTCTTCAACCCCCAGCCCTTGGATAAACCCCTGGCTATCATCTTTATTGGTGGTATTTTACGGTACTTGCAAGCATCATAACGCAATAGACTGACACCTTTGGGGACGCATCTCTCTCCCGAGTGCCGATTGTAGTTTCCGCCAAACTTCTTAGTCGGAGAGACCGGTTATGAAAATTTTTCTGTATTTTCCGGTCAAAGAAAAAGGACACGGAACGCGGCTTAATCAGACGAAGCCATACTTGTTTAAATCCTGCTCTGACGGAATCAATCATCTTGCGATATTAGACAGGAACGGTTATTGCAATTTTTTGCTTTTTCCACAGATGGGAAATGCGTTACGACAAGTACGGCCGGAAATACTACGTAGACCACAGCACAAGGACTACAACTTGGGAGCGACCCCAACCTCTACCCCCCGGTTGGGAGATGAGGTATGATAACAGGGGTAGGGCTTACTACGTCGACCATAACGCCCGCGCGACGACCTGGCAGCGACCCACAACACAGAGGATACAGGAGTTCCAGAATTGGCAGGGACAGCGGGGTCAAATTGTGACGCAAGGAAATCAGAGGTTCCTCTACCCTCAGGTAAAATACTTATTTTTTTTACCAAGGGACCGTAACATCGCCGCAACCCTTATTGGCATTGTATTAGGCTTTTCTATGCAAAGGTCTAGGCCATTAGATTGATGATTTGTTAGATAAATGACTGCGAAGATACTAAATAGTCCTTCAAACTTGTTAGAGAAACGTTATTTTTGGGCATATGCCGTTTTACCAAGATTCAGCTGAGAACTGACCGCCAAAGCATATGATGATATGATATATACTTGCACAAAAAGCCCGAGGACCATGGCAGACAATACAAAAAACAAAACAAAAGAAAGACATTATCTATTTACGAAATTCCAACTAGATAAACCCCTCTCGATACTTCATCGAAAGCTTAAGGGATCTTCCCAACTGGTGAACTCCCATAAAGCATTCATCTTTCATCAGTTTAACCATCCACTCCTCATCATACATTCCTTCTCCAGTCACTTCTTCCATCGAGCCATCCAATTCATTACATTCACACATCACGTGCATTACATTGTCATTCATATCCCCGCACATGGGGCAGTAGTAAGGGCCAATACGAGTCTACCCCCTTCCCACATACCTCCTCCCATCCACCAGCGGTATGAAATCAGCCCCCATACTTGCGAGTCACCTTGATGAAAATGGCAATAGCAACTCAAAGGTACACAAGCTCGTGCGAACGGAACGGAATCACGACTTAAGCCGCTTTCACATTGACGCGTTATAGTCTTGCGTTGCGTCGACGCATACGCATCAGATTTTTTAGTGAAGAATTGAACTTTTTGAAGAAAAACTGGAGAAAACCTACTAACGATGAAGAAAAACTAAGTAATGATTAAAGAAACGTGAAATCAGCATAAGAAACCGAGAAAGGAAAACGTAAATACACATCCAGCGTGAAAGCTTGTCGCGCAGGTGTGAAAGACACGCTAAGCAACCTATACGCAGCATAAGATAAACGCATACGCAGCGCATCGCAACGACGCGTCAGTGTGAAAGCGGCTTTAGCCGTGTTCAAGACAAGCCAGATATCCTCGCAATTCTATGGATCACATTTTCTTTCGCCTCCAGCCCAAACTCTGCCATACTAAGGTTCAGTACACAGTCCGCATGACTTAAAGCGGAAACGTTAGTACCAGTGAACAGACAGCAGTGCAATAAATTGACTTCGAGGTTGAGGCTAGCCTTTTTTGTGAAGAAATGGTTTCAGGGCCAAGCTTTAAACGTAGCCGAACGTTTGTAGCGACTAGCTGGCCGTCTAAGGTTATTTTTGTTATCGCCGAAATTGACAGCAGTCACGGTTTGCATGTTTTTGCAACTTTTAACTTTCTTCAACTAACCAACCAAGTCGTAACAGAGGCGATACTAGCCAAAATGTTTGGGGGGGCGGGGCAAGGAATTTACCGACTGGCTGGTAATTTTTACCGACTGTTTTTGCTGAAAAACGGCTGTTTTCAAGAAAAAAAAAAGATTTTTGAAAAAATCGACCGATTTTCAGAAAAAACGACTGTTTTGACGAAAAATCGACTGATTTTCGGAAAAATCGACTTTTTTTAATCAAAAGATCAACTGTTTTGGCGAAAAATTGCGGCGCTTCGCGCCGAGCCGATTATTTTTTACCAAATGGCCGACAACATTGGGGGGGGGGGGGGGCTCCCCCCCCCCCCTCGGTTGTGACGCCCCTGAGTCGACAACAAATCGCGTGAAGAAAGTTCGTTTGCTACTTCCTCATACCTACGTTTACCTGTTTACCTGCGTTTTCATACCTGCGTTTGTTAACCTTATTAACCAGTGATTTGTGTATTATTTTGTTGTGTTGACTCAGCTTTTCTTTGACGATCGGTTTTTATCTCATAAGTGTATAAATAACCTGACGTGAAGCGCTAATTCGGCGCCACGCGCTGTGAAAGCCGTTTTTGAAATTAAAGTCTCTCTCTCTCTCAGCTTCCATTTGGTCATGGCGTCGGGACGACTGGATAGCCTGACTGACCCTTTTCGCCTTCCTGTTGTTGTTTTTTTTTTATCCCAAAGCATAAGTGGAGGGATACCTATGACTTCGTAAAAGTTGTCTATCCGCCCGTCTATAAGACCGATAACTCTCAAAGGGAATGAGACATTTTGTTCGAACTTTGTGTGAGGATTCTTTGGATCAAAGGATAGATGGGCTCCGTAGCTCTATATTTAGGGATGGGGAAGGGGGTTTCAGCTTAAGGGGCCAACAAAATATTTTTTTAAAGCTAATGAGAGAGTCGAGTCAGGGGTAAGGCGACATGCTGAATCGGTATGCGTATGATAATTATTTTCTCACCGTACAAATAGTTCGACCAGAATTCGGCCAAAACCGGAAAATTTGTTAAAAGTAAAAGTTTACCTGAAGTTGATTAGAGGTTTGATACAGGGGTAAGGAGACAGGCTGAATCTGGATGTAAATTAATTTCTCTCCGAACATTCAGTTTGCCCGGAATCTGGCCAAAACTGAAAATTTGTTAAAAAGTAAAGGTTTGACTTGAAGTTAATTAGAGATTAGATACAGGGACATGTTGAACCGGCATATGCAAATTATTGTCTCCCCGAACATACAGTTCGCCCGGAATCCGGCCAAAACTTGAAATTTGTTAAAAGTAAAGGTTAAGTTGATTAAAGGTTCGATACAGGGGTAAGGAGACAGGCTGAATCCGTATATGCAAATTATTTTTCTCTCCGGACATACAGTTCGCCTAGAATCCGGCCCAGACTGGAAAATTGTTGAAAAGTTAAAGTTCTATCTAATGTTGATTAGAGGTTCGATGTAGGGCTAAAGAGACATCCTCAGTCCGTGTATGAAGATTATTTTTTCGCCGGACAAATAGTTCGCTCGGGATCCGAACAAAACCAGAAAATTTGCTAAAAGTAACAGTTTTGTCTGGATAAAAGTCTAATAAATCGAATGGGTTTATGGACATTCCACCTCAATTGGGATGGCCTCCCAGGAGGAATTGTTTTTGTGCTTGATGGAGCAAATGATGGAACCTCGACTGGGATTGTTCCCTGAAGGAATTATTCTCCCTTTGTGGTTGGTGGAGCTGATTATGGCACCTTTTACTAGGACTGGTGACCAGGAAGAATTATCCTCTTCTTATGGTTGACGGAGCAGCTGATGTCATCTCGACTGGGATTGGTTGCCAGAAGGAATTATCCTCTTCTTGCGGCTGGTGGGGCTGGTGATGGCACCTCGACTGGGATTGTTTAAAGCATAAGCCTAAGTTATAAGTTTGCTGTTTCGAATACTTTTTTTTTCAGAACACTGCTGCCGGACCGGAAGAGGAAGACCCACTTGGCCCCCTACCCGATGGCTGGGAGAAGCGCTCTGAGCCCAACGGAAGGGTATATTTCGTCAACCATAAAAACCGAACTACCCAGTGGGAAGACCCAAGGACCCAAGGTCTAGTGCTTCAAGAGGAGCCTTTACCTCAAAATTGGGAAATGAGGCTGACTGAAGATGGTGTTCGGTATTTTGTAGACCACACGACGCGGACGACTACCTTTGAAGACCCAAGACCCGGCGCCTCGGCAGGGTAAGGTTTCTTGTGTCTGTTAAAACTGGACTGATTAAGATACTATTTTCTGGAATGTGTTCTCATAATCAGAACAAGACTGGTTTCCGATACTATTATATTATGAGGCGTCTAGCAAAGAATATCATTACGTGTATCCGTAAGGAATTATGTAAATAAACTGATCATAAATATTATTTATTCTTTAGACATTTGCCGAACTTAAAAAGACAGAGTATAAAAGAGAGAATACAAAAAGATCAGTGAAGCATAATATACAAGGGAGTAGCAGTCATACACAAATCCTCAGATTTTGGACATGGTGCTCCAACGTCTGGATATGCCCCAACGTCTGGGTATAGTGCTCTTAAAAACCTGTTTGAAAAGCAAATTTCCATTCAGATTCTCGATTTCACAGTTGACAACAGATTTGCATGGGGGTACCATGCCGTTGCTGCAGGGCATGGTGCCCCAACGTACGAGTACCATGCCCGTACGTTGGGGCACGCCCAGACGTTAAGGCACCATGCCCAAAATTTGAGATTTGTGCATGACTGGGGAGTAGTCACTCCACTTTAACAGTGTAGGTGGTGTTTTTCATTTTGGACGGACCACACCCACGGAGGCGGAGACAGGTCCAGGCTGATGGAAGATAATATTGGCAGAGACTGAGTTTAACACCCTACCTTTTTTGTTTGTTATTATGCAGATACAAAGATATATGATACCACGGTAACTGATCTGCATTTTCGCATTTTCCTAGAACGACTTTAATTTGCAATAAAGATAAATAAAACTCAAAATAACTTCTATCTCAAGATGCAGTGGCGGGATAAGAACTCGCGATCAAGGTATAAATGAGATGTACGTTTTTTTGTTTTGTTTTTTTGAATCGCAGTATTCCACAGACATCGATGAATTTGTTTACGAATTGTGTTGCAATTATTATTGAAATGACAAATTGATTCGAGTGTTTAGTTATGTTTGGACGTAGAAGTCAAATTCTGCGTTCACGCTGTGAAAGTTACTTTTTAGAATTAAAAATCTACTCTACTCATCCGTTCAGGTGAATCAGCTTCAAGTCACTTGCAAAGAGAACCATATGAAAATTTAGAGGCGAGTAGGCTATCTCGGACGCAGTTGTCGGACGTCGGTCCAAAATTTCGTATCCGACTTCGGAAATCGGTCTATGTGTATAAATCATTTTATCCAGTGTGTAGTGGATCAATTGGAACGTTTAGAAGTAACTTCAGTCGAATTCTTGTCTTTTTCAGGCCAAAGGGCGCGTACGGAGTTCCTGTTGCCTATGAGCGAAGTTTCCGATGGAAGCTCTCCCAGTTTCGGTACCTGTGTACGAGCAATTCTTTGCACTCACATATCAAATTAACGGTCGTCCGACAAACACTCTTCGAAGATTCATTCCATCAGATCATGAGGCTACCTGCTTATGAGCTACGACGCCGATTGTATATAATCTTCCGAGGGGAAGAAGGCCTGGATTACGGCGGTGTCGCCAGGTTAGTGGAATATTCCAGTGCTTCCCAACAGTTATCCCCGATAAATAAAATACCTGAGTTTGATATCCTCGTAGAGGCGCTCGACAGCCGATGGATCCATGCGGTTCTGTAAGACTAACCGCAGTCGACCGAGCTGTAAAACGTGTACCTATATACAGAAATCTTCAGATTGAAAAGCGACGCTTCATAATCCGGAAACTGTTAAAGTTGCACAGTAAAATTAGGAATTCGGATCGAAAATTTGAGCATTATTTAAGTTGTACTATATAGTAAAGCGATCGTTTGGCCCTAACCGCGCATCGCACTCGCAGCCGAGGGCAGGTATAAAGAGGAGATCGGTACCTACACTACGCGAACCTTCAATCTTTTGCATGCGGAAGTTTGCTTTCCTTTATTGACATCCCGCCTGAGAAAACAGTGAAACAGTCAATCTGGTTATTTTGCCAAAATAGCTTACAGCTAAAAGAGGCAGTGTCCTCTTTTGTGTTGCCTCTGTCTTTGCTTTAGGCAGTGCCAGTTGTTTCTCGGGTCGCAAGAAGTGACGCAAACCATTTAACCACTAAATAGAATCCAAGGTTTGAAGCCAAACTTATCGTTCAATACAAAAGAAATAGAAAACCGTAATTTTCGGATTTTTTTTTTCTTGATCAGCTAGTTATTCCTCTAAGATGGTGTGCGAGGGGTAAATATAAGTTCGAATATTTCGGTTGCACTTCCGGCAAACCGTCCTCAGAGAAAACAACAAAACTAAATCATAAGATACAACACAATACCAACAGAAAAACGATGCGGAACCAACAAACCATAAAGCGACCTGTAACTGAAAACCAGAAGAAAGATGCGGATTGAACGACATACAAATACAAGTAACATAGAATATAAAAACGTGCGTGTTAAAAGTGTATATGTTACAAATCTGTGATTATTTTACGGTTGTGAGTTCTGTGTCTATTTACAATTGCCCAACTTTTTTTACACTTATTCCCTGGGAAAGCGCAGAAGCTTTCGCCCAGCATTTGCACAATCCTTGTTATCCATCACTACCAAATACTTTCACAGAACTCGTGTGAAAGTATTTTCGGATCCGATTGAATCCGGCAAAAAGGAACAATCCTGGATTCGAATCCGAATCCGGATTCGGATTTTTTTTTCGCTAAGGACGGTTTGCCGGAAGTGCAACCGAAATATCCGAAATTATATTTATCCCTCGCACATCATCTTAGAGGGATAACTAGCTGATCAAGAAAAAAACCCCGAAATTCACGGTTTTCTATTTCTTTTTTTCGGCCAAGTGCCATATAGCGATTGTAATTTCTGTCCGTCAGTCGGTCTGTCCGTCTGTCGGTCCCGGTTTTGCTAGTTCGGGAACTTCCAGATAAGCTAGGACGATGAAACTTGGCAAGTATATCAGGGACCGGACCAGATTAAATTAGGAATAGTCGCTTCCCCGATCCGACCATCTGGTGGGGAGTGGAGGGAGGGGGAATCCGGAAAAATTAGGAAAAATGAGATATTTTTAGCTTACGAACGGGTGATCGGATCTTAATGAAACTTGATATATGGAAGGACCTAGTGTCTCAGACGTTCCATTTTAAATCCAGACCGGATCCGGTGACATTGGGGGGAGCTGGAGGGGGAAACCGGAAATCGAAGAAAACGCTTAGAGTGGAGAGATCCGGATGAAACTTGGTGGAAAGAACAAGGACAAGTCCTAGATACGTGAATGACATAACGGGAACTGATCCGCTCGTTTTGGGGAAGTTGGGAGGGGGGGGAATCCGGGTTTCTAGTGATCCCGCGAGTTCGGTGCTTCCTGATGTGCTAAGACGACGAAAATTGGCAGGCATGGCAGGGACCCGACTAGATGAAATAGGAAATAGTCACTTCCCGATCGGACCATCTGGGGGGGGGGGGGGAGTGGAAGGAGGGGGAAGCCAAAAATTTAGGTATTTTTAACTTCCGAACGGGTGATCGGATCTTGATGAAGTTGATATTTAGGATGACCTCGTCTCTCAGACGTCCCACTTTGAATCCGGACCGGATCCCATGACACTGGGGGGAGTTGGAGGAGGGAACCGGAAATCTTGAGAAACGCTTAGAGTGGAGAGATCGGGATGAAAATTGGTGGGAAGAACAAGCGCAAGTCCTAGATACGTCAGTGACAAAACCGGACCGGATCCGGGCATTGTGGGGGAGTTTGGGGGGGGGGCGGATTTCTAGCGATACCGCGAGTTCGGCATACTTCCTGATGTGCTAGGACCATGAACCTTGGCAGGTATGTCAGGGATCCGAACAGATTGACTTGAGAATAGTCGTTTTCCCGATCCGACCATCGTGGGGGGAGTGGATGGATGGGGAGTCCGGAATCTAGTCTCATGCATAACTTTTGAACGGGTGATCGGATTTGAATGAAACTTGTCAGGTGGGAAG
Source organism: Branchinecta sandiegonensis (assembly GCA_030848855.1). NCBI lineage: Eukaryota > Metazoa > Arthropoda > Branchiopoda > Anostraca > Branchinectidae > Branchinecta > Branchinecta sandiegonensis. Next base: position 8,776,195 of record JAUPMV010000009.1, read on the forward strand.
AGCTATCGCCTCAGAAGTTCAGTGTCAAGTCCGGGTCGGGTCCAGTACCTGTGGGGGGGAGGGGGGGGGGGTGGAAAACTGAAGAAACGCTTCAAGCAGAGGGATCGGGGCGGAACTTAATGGAGAGAACAAGCATTAGGCCTAGATACGAAATTGACGGAGCCAGATGGTTTCGAGGCTCTGTGGGGGGATTTGGAGGGGGTTTCCTGGAATTCCAGTAGTCGCTAGTTAGAATAGTTCTAGATGTACTAAGACGACTGAACTTTGCAGGCATAATAATGACCCGACCTAATTGACTTAAGAACCTAACACAACATACCCTCGGAAACTTCCGTTCCTAGATCCGAGCATTTTTAGAGGAGCGAGGGAAGGGAAATATGGAAATTGACTTATGCAAATTGCGAACGAGTGGTCTGATTCACGTTAATGATTGGGTGATAAGAATCGACGACCTAGACATGCAAAACATGCGTTCGAGCTATATGCGACCACGGTTGGGGGTTTTGGGGGGGGGGGGGGGCGAAAACTTTTGACATGCACAAAAACCAAATGGATGGACCGAATGAGATACAAGTTCGACAGTGCCGAGTTAATGCGGCCTAGATTTGTTAGGTATTTGGCGTCCGGGCCGGATTTGGCCAAGTAAGGGGGGGGGGGGGGTACCGGAAAGTTGAAGAAAGGCCATGCTCCGATTTCAGTAAAAACTTGATGGACAGGAAGAGTGAATTAAGAGATAAGACGTTTATGTTCCCAAGTCCTCTTCGGCCACAGTGGGGGGAGTTGGAGGAAGATTGCCTGAAACTTTGAGGCTCGCATAGGGGTCAAACGAGTGCATCAATTTAAACGAAACTTGGAATGTAGAGAGAGCATATATTCTACATGACATATTTTAGGGTCCGAACCGGATCCGACAACGGTGGTGGGGGGGGGGGGGGGGTACCGGAATTTTCCAAAAATACTCAGATTCGAGCGGAACTTGATAGATGGTATAAAAGAAGATGCTTTAGATGATCCATTTTTTAGTCCGAACCAGATTCGTCCGCGGAAGGGAGGATGGAGGGAGTACCAGAAACCGTGTAGCAGTACTAGGGATCAAACGAGTGGATTTATTGGGCTGAAACTTGGAAGTTTGAACGGTCATGCGCATTTGCTACAGATGATCCGAGACGATGCCGGAACTGCTGAGAATTGGGTTAAACTAAATATCCTATTTCTATTTCCGAACGGCATTTTTGGATGGCGGGTGTATTTTGTGACGTTCTCATATACTTTCTTGTACCGCCTACTCGTAACAAGTGCCATATGAGCTCGTAGCTCTTGTTTACCACTGATTAGAAAACTTGCAGTGGAGAAACAAGCTTCGCAACATTACATTTACCGCCGTCATATAGAGCGTGTTCCACTTCTAACAATAGTAACTATTAGTTACTAATTCGGTTCAAACCTCACGAAAAGTTACCAATTCCGTTCCAACCTCAGGAAAAGTTACTACGCTGACTGTTCCAACCTTCTCGAAATAGTAACTAATAGTAATTATTTGCTTACCATGCTCGGGAGCGTAGTAAGCGTGGTAACTACGCAGCTGTGTAACGTGATTGGTCAGATTCGCCCGTGGCATGATATTCTGCTGGAAAATAGAAAAATCGTTCCAGCCTTGACGGCAAAAAGCCAGAATTCGTGACGTCATGCGTAGTAACAATGGTAAGTAGGGTGGAACACGCTCATAGAGACTGCGTCAACTAAGTTGTGTTGTCCCGCGGCCACGAAGAAGACGGGTGCATCTTAATTGTCGCTTTTTTGTCGCCTTTTTGTCGCAAAATGTGATCCGATCAGAGATGGGCGAATCCTATCATGAAAGGATTCGAATCCGAATCCGAATACAGGGCTAGGCACGAATCCTATTCCGAATCCACCATTTCATCCTGAGGATCCGAATCCGGATTCGAATCCGACCTTAACAAAAATCAAGGTACATAATCTATGGTTTAAAATCATAAGAGGTGAGAAAAAGCACTGATATTCAAGGTTATCAGATAACGTGATATATTACTAAGGATGGTTGGTGGTAGAGACAAAAAAGTTGGGTTGCCTAAGCCGACTGTGTAAAAATTGGGAAACGGAAACTAAAAGGATGTAGACTAGAAATTTGAGCGGATTCCTCAGACTCTGAATCCAGCCTGACAAGCAGAAGATTCGAATCCGGCCAAAAGCACGAATCCTGGATTCGTATTCGAAATCCATACTCTCCGATACGATTTTGGTGGAACTTCTGTTTATTTGTTTATATAGTTATTTTCCAAGTAGTTTCAGACTAGGGCCGTACTGTATAAGAAAGTAAAGCAAAGGAATTGAAACAACAGACCATGAAAAATGAAGATAGGTCGACACAGAAGTAAGGTAGCTTCTTCCACAGACCAAGAATCAAGGTTCAACATTTGTAGCACAGATAGGGCCGTCAGTAGAGGACTCGTAGCTGTCGGGAAACGATCGGATGACTGTTTTATGTTTGTGTAGCAATAATACACTTGTATTAACACACTAACTTAAGCAAAACTTTGTAGAGATATTCTAGTGTGTAGCCTTTGTAGTGTGTATTCTACTGTGTAGCCTATGTGGCTTTAAAATAAAGAAAAAAAGGCAATCTGCATGGTAGGCTACTAATATCCATTCCACCTCTCTCGCTCTGGCAACTTTTTTGGTTGCCTGGAACGCCTTGGGCGTTGCGGGAAGTTGCTCGCGTGAAACCAAAGCGATGAGTTATTATCACAGTCCTTTTTCATGTTATTACTTATTCTTTCTCCCTAGAGAGTGGTTCCTGTTACTATCCCACGAAGTTCTTAACCCCATGTATTGCCTGTTCGAATACGCCAACAAGAATAACTACTCACTTCAGATTAACCCTGCCTCCCATGTGAATCCGGATCACCTACACTACTTCAAGTTCATCGGCCGGTTCATTGCAATGGTATGTTTAGTTTATTAATTTCTTTTTTTGCTCATAAATGTTAACGTTCGTCTTTATTTCTTCCTAAATCACACAATCGCATCTCAACGACTTGCCTGTTTTTTTTTTCGAACCTTGAACAAGAAAACACTCCGAAAGATGTATTTTCCTAGACTCTGTCAACGAATATTAAACGTACGAACTCGTTCCGATAGGCAAAAGTTGCTACCCTCGCGTTGCTGCTTCAGGCTTGTCGTTTAAATAAACATTCAGGTACGAGTATTCAGGTGCTGAATTGATTAATAGTTTTAAGTGTATAATAGATACGATTTTAACTCTGCTAGGGCGAAATCCGGCGAAAGTCCGAAAGGGCAAAATCCGGTGATTTATTCTAGCGATATTTCTGCCATTCTTGAGGCTTAAAGGACCCCTCGCACTATTTACTCTTCAACTTACAGTATTTTAAAATTTTTGAATCCTTTAAAACTAGGCTGTGGTTTCAACAAATAACCCACGGTTTTGGCTGTTTTACGCCTTTTCCGAGACCCGTTGACTTGTAGCGAAAACAGGGAAACAATTTACATAACCGGCTTTTCTGGTGGAAAAACTTCTCGCAGACAACCGTCGACAGCTTGATACACATCGAAGGTAGCAAAACACGGCAAGTGAGAAAATCAGCGTGGTTTTATTACAGGGGCTAGAACGTACCGTGCGAAATTGGGGTCTCTGGGTTTAGAAATACATGGAGTGATTGTGGAAGTAGGTTGCATTAGAATTATAGGTAAGACAGGTCCTTTAAGGTTTAATCAAAAATTGCCACAATAGCAAAAGCTAAATAATTGGCAACGAGAAGCAAATAAATTCACTCAAGAATAGATAATAACATCTAAATAATTTAACATCAACAAACGCTAACTAATAACAAAATACAAAAATTAACAAGGGACCATTAACTCGATACATGGTGAAAAACGTTTAATTTTTATTTAATGTTCAGGTAGTCGGTAAGAAGGGTGAGAACAAGTGGAGTCGACGTGCGGTACTTGACGCTGGAAACGGCTATCTAGCTTCTTGGCAAGGGTCTTCTTCAGGCTCGATCGAAAATGAAGACAAGACGAAACAAATTGGACTTCAGAAATTAGGGGTTTTAGAAGATCGCATAATTGAACAAAAGAACTCCGTTGTTGTTATTTTGGGCCGTTGACGAAATAAATACTTGCTTTCTTACTGTAGGCCCTATATCACGGGAAGTTCATACACTCTGGGTTCACCCTGCCGTTCTACAAGCGAATGCTGAACAAGAAACTGACCATCAAGGATGTGGAGTCCATTGATCCCGAATTCTACAACTCCATCATATGGATACGCGAAAATAACATTGAAGAAGTGGGACTTGAGATGTATTTCTCTGCTGATTTCGAAGTTCTTGGCCAAGTCAGCCAGCACAACCTTAAAGAGGATGGTGATCAGATCCGGGTGACGGAGGAAAATAAGGAGGAGTATCTTACGTAAGTTGCCTCTACTGCTTTTCGGGGTATTCCATCGCCGACTGGAAGTAACCAGAGGCGTTACTAGCCAAAATATGTGGGGGGGGGGCAAGGCATTTATCACTGGCTGGTAATTTTACCGACTGTTTTTACAGAAAAAGTGACTGTTTTCAAGAAAAAATGACAGTTTTGAAAAAAAGTCGACTGATTTTCAGAAAAAAACGCCGGTTTGACAAAAAATCAGCTAATTTTCAGAAAAACGACTGTTTTCATGAAAAAAATTAACTGTTTTACCAAAAAATCGCGGTGCTTCGCGCCGACTCGGTTATTTTTTACTGACTGGCCGACAAGATTTGGAGGGGGGGTCCCCCCCCCCCATCAGTCGGGACGCCCCTGGAAGTAACCGCGTGTTTGTTCGTGGTTGATTACAGATACTGAGCAGTGTTGGAACAACGATCTGTAGGAACCGAAATGTCATCGTCCCAACTCCAATCGTAACCATGGTCCAGTTACGAACTTAAGTCACTGGGCAATCTGGGACCAGTTGCCACTGAGCCGGGTGTGGGGGTTGGGACCCCCAAAAGGCACATTTAGACCCCCTCGGATTCAGACTTCGAGTGATGACCTGTGTAAAAAAGACAATTAACTTGATTCACGCTTGCGACCCTCTGCGGACATTCTTTCTAATTGATGCTTGTTAGCTTGTTCATGTTGTTTTGTTAGGTTTTTTTTTTTTCGTTATTTATCTTTTTTTCATAATACTCCGTATTTTGTGTTTTACACTTTACGGGTTATCAAGTTCACTACTTATACAACGTTTCCATCTCAAGGGCGTCTTCCCCATTAAAATTATATATTTGGTTTTATTTGGTTTTCACCATGAGACCCCGTTTTGTGGGTCCGGGTATGTCTACGTGTTTCCGACAATGGAGTCCTAGACTTCTAAATTGTATTCGAAAAAACCGTTTATGGTTTATTGGTTACCGTACAAGTCCCTTGTGTAAAGTGTCATCTGTGTATCATTCATTCATTCATTCATTCATACCAACAAGTATTCCAAGTTTGAACTTGATACCTTTTATAGTTCGCGAGTTACGAACTAACACAAAACAAAAGACATTGAAAACCGAAAACCGGCTAGAGCTGCCGCTTAAGTGGACTGTTCATAATGAACACAATACAAAAAATAACACACTGACATAATGGTACAGCAGTATTTTGAATGATGTGAAATGATATGATATGATATTTATTTGCCTTGAAAGCCCAAAGGCCATAACAAACAAACATAAATAATTACATGTAAATACAAAAATAACCGGTCACACTACTATATCACACTAAAGCCCACTCAAACACTTTTCCCTGTGAAGACTAGCCACTCTGAGGAACCTCGCCAGGTTTCTTATACTGAGAAAATCCCTACTCCGCATAATATTTAACAACCACTTCCTCCCATGAATCCCCCCCCCTAAAAATAACACACTGACATAATGGTACAGCAGTATTTTGAATGTTTAGATTACGGTCGCTTCGACGCAAAAGTTGAGGCGTTTGCAAAACCAGTCTTACCAGTTATTGCTATGAAAATCCGTGTGCCACAGAGGATCTATCCATTTCTAGAAATCGACTATGATAGAAGTAAATCAGTCGAGTTCCGTGGATGAAGGGCAAACAAATTTAAATTTGTTTGGTATGAGAATGGATATAGTAATAAGAGGAGAAAAATGCAAGAACACTTTAACGGTGGCCTTGAAATTCGTCGTTTCTGCTTGAAACCAAATCTAATGTCTTTCTCGTGATATATGCAAGCTTTTTGTTCCGGCCAAGGGTCATAATCAGTGATAGAATTGTCTCTAACCCTTTTATTCGTCGCATGTCTCTATAGTTCCGCGTCGCCGGGATTCTCGATTTCCATCCATATAAGCATAATGAACCATAATTGGATATTAGGTAATGAAATATTTGTGAGTTTTAGATGTCAAATTAGTACCACTTCATCCTTACGGATATACTGAATGTCTTTTTTTTTTATTATCCTTTGTATTGTTTAGGATGCATGGGAATATTTTGATACCTAAAATCTTGTCTCGTTTTGAACGGGGTCCACGACAGAGGGGGGCCACATGAAAGCCTGAGCCCTGTTTGTTCAGTGTAAAGACCTTAAAGACGTTAACACGTTAATATGAAAATAGAGCGGGAGATTCGATTGGTCAAGGTTTGGATACGGACTTTAAGCAACGCATTTCCCCCCATCGCCTGTAGGCTGTTAGAGAAGACTTGATTGGGACATTCAAAGTTGCGTTTTCAGCTATTAGCGTGTTGGATCCTAACATGGTACGCTGTCACCCGTTTTTAGTGCTCGTGTTCTGCATAAGAGAACCCGGAATAGGATTTGGTAATATATATGTTTTATTTGTAACCCGCCAAATACACAAGGTGATAGCGGAGTAAAGAGAACAATGAAAAACAACACAAGATAAATAACAGTATAAACACACAAAATTTAGACTTAATTTCTAACTTGACCTGAAAAATTCATGAAAAACATCATATACTCGATGACCAGGATGACGAGATGTCCATAGTAGTGACGCTGACGTTTTTTCTAGTGAACGAATGACATCTTGGACGCCGAACTTCTGAACTAATTTGTACTGTTTCGAATCCCTTTGTGGTTGGGTTTGGTGTTGAACTCGAAAGAAACACGGGAGCTAAAAACCTAAAAACACAGAACCTGTGTTAGGATGCGAACAGGATGCGCTCCGTAAACTCGACTTTTGACCAGAGATGGGCGAATCCTATCATGAAAGGGTTCGAATCTGGATCCAAGGCTAGGTACGAATCCGATTCCGAATCCACCATTTCATGCTGAGGCTTCGAATCCGGATTTGAATTCGATCTTAACAAAAATCAAATCATATATGTATATAATCTATAGTTTAACAAGACCAAAGGTTTCGATGGGATCCCAAAAATTGAATATTTGATGGAGACAGTTACGATCTTTGTGCCGACCGGTTTTGTATAAAACTCAAGTTCAGATATACCTCTATAAGCCATATCTATTTTGACGGTACTGATCGAAACTTCTTGCTTTACTTCTGCCAAATTTCCGGTTTCGGCCGAATTCCGAACGAACTACCATACTTGTTCAGAAAAAAAAGAAAGTTCAGAAACGAATTCAGCGTATCTCCTTATCCGTATAAAGAACATCTTATCAACTTCAAGTAAAACTTTAACTTATAAAAAAAATCCGGTTTCTACCGGATTCCGTAAGAAGATTCAGCGTCTCTTCTTACCCCTGAATCTGTCATCTAATCAAATGCAAATAAAACTTTTGCTTTTAACAAATTTTCCGGTTTTGGCCTGATTCCAGGCGAACAAGTTGTCCGGGTAGAAAATACTTTTCACATAAGGGTTCAGCATGTCTTCTTACCCCAAAATCGAACATCTAATCAACTTCAAATAAAACTTTTACTTTTAACAAACTTTCCGGTTTTGGCCAAATTCCAGGCGAACGACTTGCCCGGCGAGAAAATGGTTTTCACCATCGTGTTCAGCATGTCTTCCTACCCCTAGATCGAACATCTAATCAACTTCAAATAAAACTTTTACTTTTAACAGACTTTCCGGTTTTGCCCAGATTCCGGGCTAACTACTTGTCCGGCGAAAAAACGGTTTTCACCATCGTGTTCAGCATGTCTTGTTACCTCTAAATCGAACATCTAATCAACTTCAAATAAAACTTTTACTTTTAACAAACTTTCCGGCTTTAGCCGGGTTCCGGGCGAACTACTTGTCCGATGACAAAATGGTTTTCGCCATCGTGTTCAGCATGTCTTCTTACCGCATATTCGACTATCACATTATCTGTTTAAAAATATTTCATTTGCCCCTTAATTTAAACCCCCTCCCCACCCCTAAATGTAGGACTACAGAGCCCATCTACGAACTTGACCTTACTCTTGACCCAAAGAATCCTCACACCAAGTTTCATCAAAATATCTATCTCATTCCCTTCGAGAGTTATAGCGCGCAGAGATGGATAGACGGACAGACAGACATACGGACAACTTTTGCGATGTCATAGGTATCCCGCCACTTACGTTTGGGATCCCAAAAATCAGAGGTGACAAAAAGCACTGATATCAAAGGTAATCAGATAACGTGATAGATTACTGAAGATGATTGGTGGTAGGGATAAAAAAGTTGGGTTGCCTTAGCCGACTGTGTAAAAATCGGGGAACGGAACCTAGAAGGATGTAGACTAGAATTTTTTAGCGGATTCGTCAGATTAAGGGTTTAGAATCCGAGTCTGAATCCGAATCCAGCCTGACAAGCAGAAGATTCGAATCCGGCCAAAAGGACGAATCCTGGATTCGAATCCGAATCCGGATTCGCCCATCTCTGCTTGTGACGAACACGGGCTGAGGATCGCGAGCTTGAAAACCAACTCAAAGTAATCAACGGAAGTTACAGTCAGTCAATCAATCAAGAAAAAAAAACAGTTTCAAGGTTCAACGTTTTTTATTCTTACTTTATCTAATACATAAACATTAACAAGACTGTACTCTGCACTTACAATTATTTCAGGGTTTGAACCGGAGAGAAGAAAAACATCGAATGGTTCAGACCCTTCCATAAAAAAAATCAATAAAACAAAATCGACCCAACGCTGAGTAGAACGATCACCGCACGAAATCGCCAACACGAAGCGAAATCAATCCAAACAAAAACAACAACAAAGAGCGTGTCCGAAAGCTCGGAAACGAACGAAAATGCTGAATTAATTCAGCAGTTTATGCAGCATTCCGCTTTCGGACTTAAATTTTCGCTCAGTTAATGCAGCATTAATTCAGCATAAAATTCATCGAAAAATTCAGCGAAGATGCTAAATTTTACGCTGAATTTTCAAGAAGAAACTTGGAAGCTGGCGATTAAGGCTAAATTTCGAAATTAGAAGTGTCGGAGAAGAAATAAAGAACGTGTCCGAAAGCTTTTAGTGCTGTAAATGCTGCATTTAATGCTGCAGATAAGGTAAGAGCTTTCGGACGAAAATAAAAATAAAATGCAGCATTAAATGCAGCAATTACAGTCCTGAAAGCTTTCGGACACGCTTAAAATGTTATCAGTTGCGTTTTGCGTGATACCATGGTATCTGTTACCACGGTCTAAAGTCGTTTTTGCAGTTATCGTGGTATCTGATACCACGGTCAAAAGGCGTTTTTGCAGTTATCGTGGTATCAGATATTCAGATACTACGGTCCGACCGTGGTAACTGGTCGTGGTATCTGAAAAGTTATCTCACTTTCATCAAACTTTGTCAGATTGATGAGAAAGAAGTTAAGCACTTAGTGATGTAACTGGATATCTGTTTCTTTTTGGATGACTTCAAAAAGTGCAATTTCGGCAATAGTCGTTTTTGCAGAGCACCGTGTATCAGATACCACGATAACTGCAAAAACGACTAATTGGAGATCCAGTTATCGTGGTAACAGATACCATGGTATCAGCAAAAACGCAACTATCATTGTTTGTTATCATTATTTATTATTTCTTGTTGCCTCTCTTACAGACTTCTGACAGACTGGAGAATGACACGGGGTATCGAAGATCAAACGCGGGCGTTCCTCGACGGGTTCAGCGAGGTTGTTCCCCTAGAGTGGCTCAAGTACTTCGACGAACGGGAACTCGAACTGATGCTTGTCGGAATGCAGGAAATAGACATCGAAGATTGGCAAAAGCATACTGTCTACCGGCACTACACGCGGAATTCGAAGCAGGTCCAGTGGTTCTGGCAGTTTGTCAAAGCGATGGATAATGAGAAACGTGCGAGGCTGCTGCAGTTCGTGTGTGGAACCTGTCGTGTTCCAGTGGGCGGCTTTGCTGAGCTGATGGGTAAGAAAGCTGTTGAAAAAGAAACTATAAGAAAGCTATGTATCCTTCCTCCGAGTTGGTTCCCACGGAGTTTGGTGCTAATTCGATCAGTCCAGTCAATCAGTCTTTATTCTTAGAAAAACATTCCTTACGGTGTTAACAAAAAACGAATATTTGTTCCCCCGCCAATTATATACAATTGTGCTTCAGCATAGTCAAATGTTCATGAATTACACAAAAAACAAAAATAACAACAAACTAAAACGCTAAACTTCAAAAATCAACACAAAAAAAGGAAAAGGATTTTACTTCAAATTTCGCGTTGAAAAAACTCACAAAGGAGGGGACGAAACTTCTTTCACCGCGCATGAATTGCCCGATGGGTTGGATCTTAGGATCTGAATTCGGACGCCGTCAGTGCCGTTAAAAATATTTTAAGTATATGGGCATGTGTAAATGTATTAGTATCAAGTTTATAGGAGAGTGACACACTTCTTTGAGAAATATATTTATTCTTTGCATGAGTTCAAAGGACAAAACAGCTGGAGTTTATTTTCTAGAATTCTGCGATGAAATTTCTCTTAATATCATACCGCGCATGAATTGCCCGATGGGTTGGATCTTAGGAATTGAATTGGGACGCCTCAGGGCCGTTAAAATATTTTAAGTATATGGGCATGTGTAAATATATTAGTATCCAAGTTTATAGGAGAGTTGACATACTTCTTTGAGAAATATATTTATTCTTTGCATGGGTTCAAAGGACAAAACAGCTGGAGTTTATTTTCTAAAATTCTGTGATGAAATTTCTCTTAATATTTTGCTCATGATTTGAAAAAAAAACTGCATCTGCTTCGGCTTTTTTAGACCCACTCTTCGACGAAAAACATTCCTTACGGTGTTGACAAAAAAACGAATATTTGTTCCCCCGTCAAAACATAATTATATACAATTGTGCTTCAGCATAGTCAAATGTTCATGAATTACACAAAAACAAAAATAACAACAAACTAAAACGCTAAACTTCAAAAATCAACGCAAAAAAGGAAAAGGATTTTACTTAAAATTTCGCGTTGAAAAAACTCACAAAGGAGGGGACGAAACTTCTTTCACCGCGCATGAATTGCCGGATGGGTTGGATCTTAAGAACTGAATTCGGACGCCCTCAGTGCCGTTAAAATAGTTATGTATATGGGCATGTGTAAATATATTAGTATCCAAGTTTATAGGAGAGTTGACACACTTCTTTGAGAAATATATTTATTCTTTGCATGGGTTCAAAGGACAAAACAGCTGGATTTTTTTTTCTAAAATTCTGCGATGAAATTTCTCTTAATATTTTGCTCATGATTTGAAAAAAAAACTGCATCTGCTTCGGCTTTTTTAGACCCACTCTTCGACTCTCTCTTCTTTGGTCAGCAACAAGAAAACAATCGCATCACCGATCTTTCTCGCTGAGCTCCCCTGAGTGAAATTCTGAGCCTGATTTGTCTTGAAAAGAGTTAAACAAAAAATTAATGTCGTGCCAGTAGGGAGAGGGGGGTATACTGTTCAGAATGAAATCACAGCACCAGCGTTAACTCCTATCAATCTTCATAGAATCAGATATTTGAGGAAGAATCTTTAATTGTTTTCCAGAAGTTCATTTTCCAGCTTGAGCGGCTTGAGTCTGACGAGGACCCTTGCCAAGAAAGGCTGAAATATTGCTCTAATAAAATGTAGCTGACTTATCCGTTTTGCAACGTCAAACATGGGGCATACTATCTAAATTCAATTATATCTGTATTCAAATAATGCATGCAACGGATACTTCAGCGCCGATGCTTTGGCAGCGATACCTCGGCCCTTCTTGGCAAGGGTCCTCGTCAGGCTGTTAATCTTCAGGGTCAACGTCGGGGAAGAAACAAACCTGCAATAAATAACTGAAGCTTCTACCGACTATATATATCTTATTCGGGAAATTATTTATAAATACCAATGAAGGGAAAAAACAAGTCCTGAGATTTAATTTTTGACAGGGCCGCTATTTTTGCTGCACGATTTGGGCGATGACAGGAAAGGTGTTTTTCTGTAGTTTGATCAACTTCGGTTTTGTTATTAATAAGGGACTGAAAGCTTACATTTACAAATCGCCCATACATGCCACCGACAAGTATCCATCTTAGCTGGAAAGAAGAAGAAGACACAGGTGACTCCGAAACCAAAATGCAGAAGAATCTCTACCCTTTCGACGACCCAATCGAAAAGCAAAATACAGCAGCCATGTCCAGGTGAAATCACAGCACCAGCTTTAACTCCAACCAATTTTTCACAAGTTTATTTTCTACCTTGAGCGGCTTGAGCCTGAAGAGGACCCTTGCCAAGAAGGGCCGAAATATAGCTCTAACGAAATGTAGCTGGCTTATCCGTTTTGCATAGTCAAACTTGAATTTATTCCATTAATAGCCCCGTTCTACATTTCTGGTAGGGAGTGTAGTAGAACACTTAAAACGTTTAATAAAGTTGCTTCATTCTAGACAAATGTTCGGGAGAGAGAGAGAGAGAGATTTATTCTTAAAAGCCAATGTCTTTTCCCATCTCTCACACCACGCCTTACATTTCCTTGCACTTTTTTAGGTAGCAATGGCCCGCAGCGATTCTGCATTGAACGCGTCGGCAAAGAAACGTGGCTGCCGAAATCCCATACATGCTTCAATCGTCTTGATCTCCCCCCGTATCGAAGCTACGAACAGCTCGTCGAGAAGCTGACGTATGCCATCGAGGAAACAGAGGGATTCGGCCAAGAGTAACCGCCCCGTACCTTTTAACGTTTAGCAGTTTTCGAGAAGATGAGGAGATCCTCAGTCGTCCCTCTCATGCTCTATTGCAAGAGCTTGCCGAACGTTTCGCAAACACTTACTTCGAAAACGAACACTTTCAGGCCTCAGTTGCTACATATTTTCAAGGGCCCATAATTTTTCGATGATCGCTGATCGGGGCATGCCATCTATGTTAGGATTACAGTATTTGTCAGCCCCAGTCGAGTATTGAGTTCGCATGTAGTCACCTCTGCACTGTCAGAAGTTTCATAACAGATAACACGAGGACGCGCGGTTTCAACAGATATGCGTAACAGATAAGACTTCGGATGTTATCTGTTGGTTTTTCAAAATGTTATGCAAAATGAGTGTTACCATCAGGAAGAACCGAAATACCGCCAAAAAGTATCTGCCGAGTTTTCCGACATCATGACGATAAGGAATAAAGTCAGTAGATGATTTTTTGGCTATTCCTTACAAAGCTTGTTATGCATAACATTTCATGCATAACGTTTGCAAACACAACAGATAACATCAGAACTGTTATCTGTTATGAAACTTCTGACAGTGTGGTGCGGACGGCGTGCCCCTAACTCGTATACCCAATGCTGTCCGCTCTTGAGCTGTTTTCAAGGAAGCATCGGGACTTGGATTGGATATACCTAAGTAGACGAAGGTTACAGAGAAGTAATTGCAGTAATCATCAGAATCGCCATCGATGACCGGAAAACCTTGGGCCTTTCAGTTGAAGTTTTGCACTCGAGAGACTTCTCGGCCATCATCCTACGAGCACATTCGCTACCCGTAACTTGCTTGTAATTAAAACAAGAAGTAGATGAAGGGTTCGCTAGAAGTCAAGAAGAAGCGGGCAGCAATTGTGTGTCACAGCCTAATGGGGAAATGGGCGGTGATGGACGGATCAGACGGCGTTCATAAAGCTTTCGCAAAGTATTCTCCGCAAGAATTGTCGTCGCCTCAGACGAGAGGCCTAAACTTAACGAAAACTTTGTGTCTTTCTTAAAATAAACTACAGATTATTGGAATTCATTATCATATATATACCGTATCAGTACATTCCCAGTTTTTTAATTCCATATTCTCAAAATGGTTTGAAAATTTGTCTTTGGATTATATCTGTTAATGGTCACTTTTGTAAACTTTACGAAAAAGTTAACTTGTTGCTTATACTAACGTAAATGACCACGCAGGTTTACGGAGCGAGTTTAAGAACTTTGAGAGCGACTTTCCCGATGAAAAATTTATCCCCAAATCGTAGTATGAAGCTGTACGAAAAAGTAGCATGCAATACGAACTGATGCTATTATATGCTTCTATGTCAAGGCAACCGTGTTACTGCATTCTACTACATGCTACTGTTAGCAAGACAGGATGCTACTGGATACTACTGCTTAGGATTGGCCCAGTCTGAGGCAGATTAAATGATGGTATTTCTACTCTTACATATCAGTACATGCAACTTTTTCGTACAACTATCATACAACTACGCAGGCTACAAATTTTTCATCGGGTTACGCACTTTACGAACGCCGTCTTTAAGGCGTCTGTTTGTGCGAGAGCCCCTAATGATATCAATTCGTTCGGGAATGTAGTTACTACTGATTCCGATGGATAAGAGGCATGTCCAGGTGCACTGATGAGAGCTTAGGAACTAACAGACATCGAGCGCTTTCGAAAATTGGAAGCTGTGTTCAAATCCGATACAAAATCTGTTCTTCTTTTACTAGTCTGATACCACACTTATCATATGGGTTGTACAGTTGTTTATTTATAAATTTGGGCTATGCTGGATCATGCTGGATGATGTAATGTTGTCGATATTCTTAGAGGTTTGTACTACCGATATTAAAATCTCGCTCTTGCGATTTCGATCACCAGCCAAGTTTGAACCGCTGGCACGCAACTGCACTGTCAGAAGTTTCATAAAAGATAACACAAGGATGCCGGTTTCAATAGCCAACATTTGGTCGTCATGATGTCGGAAAATTCAGCAGATGCTTTTTGGGCGTTTTTTGGCTATTTCTGGCGATGCCTGTTATGCAAACCCCTCGTTCCTGCCGCAACCACAAATTGAATTCAGAAGTTCGGCGTCCAAGATGTGATTCGCTCACTAGAGAAAACGTCAGCGTCACTACTATCTAAATCTCGCCATCCTGGTCTTCGAGTACATGATGTTTTTCTTGAAGTTTTCAGGCCCAGTTAGTAATTATGTCTAAATTTTGTGTGTTTATGCTGTTATTTATCTTGTGTTATTTCGCGTTATTCCCTTTACTCCGCTACCACATTCAAGACAAATAAAATATATATATATATAACATTTCAGGCATAATGTTTGTAGCGACAACAGATTCCATCCTAAGTGTTCTCTATTGAGTGTTGTCTGTTGAAACCGCGCATCCTTGTGTTATCTGTTATGAAAGTTCAGACAGTGTGATAGTACAGTGTGCTTTAGTTATTGTTTTGTACAAATCACAGGCCGCGCGAGGATTTGCATACCAAGTCGAGAGGGATATTTTCGTCTGCTAACGCATATGTGCTATTAGGATTACCGAACAGTTCACCACAGGCAACCGTCACATGTAATTAAGCTGGTACCAGGGTTATGCTCGCTGCATGGACAGCACGAGCAGCTTCACGCAGACAACTATGACACTGACAGTATGGTAGCGAGTAAATGGAACATGTAAGATTCGTCTTTACGATTGTGAAAAGGTGGATCGATATTGGAGAAAATTATGTTTTTAAAAACTCACTTCAAAATCAGTGCACCTATACTGTTCGGTCGTAATTTTCAACCTAAACAGTGTGGTTTGTAATACCAAGAACAAATAAGCACCAGACCTCCGTCTCCCTGTCTCTGTAATACGACCGTGCGGAGTCGAATAGTAGACTGGCATCAACTCAAATCTCAACAAGCACCTCGGAGGTTATATTGGCTTATTTGTTCTTGACAATACTGAGAAAGATTTGAACCTTGGGGATGCGAAATAGAGCATATAAAAATAGATGGCTACCGGTTAAAAAGTACTTGCCAATCAATCAATCAATCGTTGTAATTTGCCAGAATATTTTACAAAATAGCAGTGGCATTGTCAAGACATAGTTAAAAAAAAACATTTAAAATGAGCACACACACAAAAACAAGACGCACATTATCTGGCATTGTAGTGCTGAACAAAGTAGGGGACAAAAGATGAATTGTATCGCTCGCTGGAGTTTGCAGGTGGTTGCTTTATGGTGACTTTTGAGGCTGCTTTACTTCTTGTCACGGGACCATCGACCGTAGGCGCCACAAAGTCGGGTAGGATCTGCCTGTGCCTGTCGGAAGCAAGACACTGGTTCCCAAACCTCACAACTGCTTCATGCCTTCGTTCAGATAGTGACTTGAGCCATTGTAATGTTCTGTGACGCATCTTCACTGTGACAAATCTTCCGTGTGTCGAGTTGTCCTTGTGATGAACGATTCGCGCGACTGGTTGCCTGTGCTACGAATTGTGGGTGTGAGGAATTGATAACGAAATTTTTTTTGGCGAGTATCAGATTGTGCTGTGATGGTACGCATGATTTCGTTCCCGGTAGTACTTTTCACAACCACCGGGGCACTTGTGATGTAGGGATTGTCTATTTTTAGCTTTTGGGAATCGTATATCCTCGTCATAGATATATGTATAAACTTTCGGTTTGTTTAAGTATATAGAGTTTCGGTTTGTATATCGTTGTACATTTTTGCTAAATTACGAGTCACATAGAGTAGTGTACATCAGCTTAGTGAAATTTGTGCGTGTTTATTCTGGGAGATTTTTTGTATCATTTTATTTTTTCGTTTACGTAGAATGCACCTGTAGAACTCGTAGAGCGTGTTCCGCCCTCATGAAGATCTCGTGAAAAGTTACTGCGCTGAGCGTTCCAACCTTGTCGAATAGTAACTATTTGCTTACCACGCTCGGAGCGTAGCTAGCGTGGTAACTAAGATCTCTGTGGCGCGATATTTGGCCGAAACAAAAAAAAAACGCGTTCCAGCCTTGGCGCCAAGAAGCCGTGGTGTCATGGTAAATAGGGCCTAACCTAACTGTGAATCCATCCTTCTGGTCTTCCGTGCCTCTGATGGCTTAAGGATCATTTACACGGCGGGTATTTTTCCCCGGAGACAAGAGAGGAAAGTGTTCACACGGTATCCGGGTATTTTTCAAGGTAGAGTACTGTCATGTGGCAATAGATTCCAAGGTTGTAGAGCTCAGGATATCTCTCCACAATGGACACCAACATGTGTCCATTTGGATCACTTCTTATATGGACATAATCAAAATTACTGCTCGGAAATTCATTTTTGTTGTTGCTGATGTCAAAGAATACCCTTCGACAAACAAATCCCGGGTAAAAAGTTCGCGAGATTGAAGTCCAAAATACCCGCGGATTTGTTGCTGTTGCGGGGAAAAATACCCGTGGAGTACGGGTAAATACCCTCCGTGTAACCGTAGCTTTAAAATAATTCTGGCAAAGCTGCTATACAGCGTTTCACAACCACTGCCACTAGTGTTGCCGGCCGTGTTCGTGCATAGACAGTCACCTTCATTATAACTCACGAGCCACGTTTCGATGGGAGCGTAATGGGCGATTTCACGGATTCTCTTCCCAAAAAGCAAAGCGAAAATCCGCCGGACGCCAGAACTAGAAAGTGGTTTTCACGTATGAAGTGGATTCGCTTTCCATGTCACTTTCCAAAACTGTAGCAGAGCGCAAGAGCAGCCTCGGAAAGCGAAGCGAGCTTTAGCCGAGTAGAACACCTTGTAGATAAACCAGCTTTCCAGATCGTCAGAATCGCCCTTAAAAATCACAAGACCCATATGATTGGTACATCGGCCCAGGTCTTACGTTCTTTCACGTAAGTGGAGGGATACCTATGAAATCGCAAAAGTTGTCTGTCCGTCCGTCCGTCTGTAAGCACAATATCTCTCGAAGGGAATGAAATATTTTGGTGAAAATTGGTGTGAGGATTGGTTGGGTCAAGAGTAAGGTCGAGTTCGTAGATGGGTTTTGTAGCCCTATATTTAGGGGTGGGGGATGGGGTTTAAATTAAGGGG
Organism: Branchinecta sandiegonensis; assembly: GCA_030848855.1. Taxonomy (NCBI): domain Eukaryota; kingdom Metazoa; phylum Arthropoda; class Branchiopoda; order Anostraca; family Branchinectidae; genus Branchinecta; species Branchinecta sandiegonensis. Next base: position 8,794,403 of record JAUPMV010000009.1, read on the forward strand.
CAAGCAAAATATTTTTAAATTGCTAATGGGACAGTCGATTATAGGGTAAGAAGACATGCTGAACAAGGTGGTGGAAACCATTTTCTCGCCGGACAAGTAGTTCGCCCGGAATCCGGCCAAAACCGGAAAGTTTGTTAAAAGTAAAAGTTTTATTTGAAGTCGATTGGATGTTCGACTTAGGGGTAGGAAGAAATGCTGAACACGATGGCGAAAACCGTTTTTTCGCCGGACAAGTAGTTAGCCCGGAATCCGGCCAAAACCGGAAAATCTGTTAAAAGCTAAGTATAAGTTTTATTTGAAGGTAATTTGAAGGAAGTATGTTCGGTTTAGGGGTAGAAAGACATGCTGAACACGATGGTGAAAATCATTTTCTCGCTGGGCAAGTAGTTCGCCCGGAATCCGGCCAAAACCGGAAAGTTGTTAAAAGTATTTGTAGTTGATTAGATATCCGATTTAAGGGTAAGAAGAGATGCTGAATCAGTGTATGTCAGTCATTTTGTACCCGGACATATAGTTCGCCCGGAATCCAGCTGGAGCTGGAAAATTTGTTTGAAGTTAAATTTTAATTTGAAGTTGACTAGATGTTCGATATAGGAGAAAGAAGATACGCTGAGTTCGATTTTAGCTTTTTTTTTGCCGGACAGGTAGTTCCGGAATTCGGCCTAAACCGGGAAATTCGCAGAAGTAAGGCAGGAAGTTTTCGTCAAAACAGATTAGGGGTAAACACAAACATGCTGAATCCATATCTGAACTTGGTTTTCTCAGATGATTAGCTTTTTGGCCTTAATCTGTTTCTGAATTTTAATAGTAAAAATGTTGGCGAAAAGTCTGGCGAAGACTGAATCTGGCGTAGACAAGACCCAATTGTCTGGATCAAATATTGAATTTTTGGAATCCCATCGAAACCTTTGGTCTTGTTCTACTTACGGTTTTCCAGTTTAGCGCTCCTAGCGGATTAAGTATGATTGGAAACGGTACTCTGAATTGACGCCTGAAACACTTCGACAAAGCTATTTTTCCTGATTCAGATGTTATTATTATTGATTATTACTAATAGTTTGCCGTAGTTTCCTTTTATTTCGCTTTTTCACCAATCATCTAGGCTAAACTTTACCAGTTTTTGAGTTTGTTTTGGTGATGAGTTTTGCGCGTCAACTAGGAGTAGTGTTTCCAGTCGTACTTATCCGCTAGGAGCGCTGAAGTGAGGGTGAATTCTAAAATCGTAGCGGGAAGCAGGATTTTCCGCACTCTCATCGTTTTCTCACGGAATTATAATTCACAGATCAAACTTACCTTACTAATCCGTGCTAAAATCAGCGGAATTTTGAAACAATATAATTTCTACTAATTTATTGGGAGAGTAGAAACCAAGTAGACATTTCCTGGCGGTTTGCTCAGTTCGAGCCGAGAGAATTCGAAGTTTGTAACTGGTATACAACTGAGCAGGGCCTTCTGACGTTTAAGACATCTTTTGTATTGTGCCTGAAGATAGTTCGGGTTATTTGGCTCTTAGGGGTTTCGGATCTCTTGTCTCTTAGAACCTGGGATCTGTGCGTATGAATTCCTGATCCCATCTTACTATAAATCTTGCCCAAGGTGAAGCTCTTGTCAACACGGGAAATTGGCGAAACGTTGTAAATAGAGCTGGACTGTCCATTCTGGATCCCAATTCAGAGACCTGTGCTTTACGAAATATACAAAGTGGACAGCGAAGTTTAGAAGTACAGTTATAGGAAAGTTTACTTGTACTTGTGTCGTCGTTTGAGGTTCATTCATCGTTCGTTATTTGGTTTATATTCGTCACTTTCTTGTATTCTACGTTTACTTCGTTTGGTCGTTCCTTGTCGTTACTTTACATTGTTAATTTTCAGTCAGAGTAAAATATCCCAAACTGTAGTCTGTATCCGAAAGTCTAGTAGAAGTAGAAGCTACTCACATCTCGTGCTAGTTTAAAACCGCGGTCAGTTTGAGCCAGTAGCTTTCATGACGCATTTTTTACTGCGTAAAATATTAGCGTATTCTTAAATCCGTACGTCCCTGGTTGTTGTTAGAGATTGAATTGAAATATGCTAGGATTTTCGGAGTCATAAAAACATATCACAGCCGTTTTTTCAGTGTTGTCGGCTACGTAGAGTAGAGTAGAATTTAATTTAAAAATGACTTTCACAGCAATGAAGCCGAATTTGCATTTTTCGTCAACATATTATAAACGAAAACTTTGTCAGTGGAACATTTACAGCAAATTTGCAGATGTCAATATATATATATATACAATTTATGCACAACCAAATTATATAAATCCAGATGGAACAAAACATATTCAGTTTTATTCGTGAGAATTAAAAAGTGTCACGAAAGATGGAACGAAGCTTTTCCTGTATCTTTCATGAGTGCAAACTACTGGTGTTAATTTGGGGACTTTTTGGGATCACTACGTCACAGGTTCGCCCAGTTACGGCTCACCAACCACGAATATCATTTCCCGATCTTCATGGACGAACCCAAAACTGACTCGTCAGCGGGGTGCGTCGCGTTCCTGGTAGATTTAAAGACCATCGCACCGGGAAATCAGAGCAATAAACCTGGCACTTGAGACACTGTTACAGCTCCCAATCACCCCCAAGAGGGCAGAGCTGGTGGATCTCTCATCTCGAAACGCCTTTTTCATGGAATTCGTCTCGTCGTTTACGAAACAGGACTCGGGACTCGTCTCGTCTCGAAATCCGGCCGAGTCACGAGTCCAAGTAAACGTATCGACGCGGCAGTTTTAAAATAAAACCCGATGAAAAATTTATCTCGAAATACTAGTACGAAGTTGTACGAAAAAGTAGCATGCAGTACTAACTGATGCTACTACATGCTTCTACTTCAAGGCTATCGTGTTACTGCATACGACTGCATGCTACTATGGCAAGATAGGATGCTACTGGACCAGTCTGAGGCAAATTAAATGATAGTATTCTTTGCTATTACATAGTATTATATGCAACTTTTCCGTACAACTACGCAGGCTACAAATTTTTCACCGGGAACGAAGTCTCTAGTGACCAATTAAAGAGACTGACCAATGGATGGCTATAAAGCACCTTTTCCAGCAGGATTAAATCAAGTAATACCTTGGAGGATTAAGTAATAAAACTAGAACCATAGGTAACGAGGGCTTCTGAAAAATCGCATATTATGTGAAAATTAGCGCTTCTGACAGTTCAGTCTGGGAAATTTGGATTACACAGTTGTGTGAACAGTGCAGTGGCGTGCAAATCATGTGATAAAGCAATGACTAGAACCTAAAGCAAGTAGACGCACTTATGACAGCTTAGATACACTACGTCAGAGGTACAAAACTAAAACCTAATTTTCTGTTTTGTTTCGTTACTGCAGTGCGTGATTCTTGAACCCCTTTCCTTATCCACAATCATTTCACATTCGTTACTCTAAGCAAGAGGTACGAGCACATATGGCACTTGTTACGAGTAGGTACTACCAGAAAGTAGTGGAGAACGTCACAAAATACTCCCCTCTAGCACCCTCCCCGTCGAAAAATGCGACTTGGACTTAGAAATAGGATATGGGGGATATCTTTCAACTTCAGTCATCAACTTTCAGCATTTCCGATACCTCCTCCCCCGTCCAACTCGTGTCGCGAAAAATCAAATCCTATCGGGACCCCAAAACGAATCATCTAGGGCAAATGTCTTTCGTACCCTCGAAGTTCGACCTTGAGCGTTCCATTCGTTTGATACCAAACGTGTCAAAACTTTCTAGAATACCCTCTCCAACTCATAGTGCAATGCAGAATCCGACTCGAGCACATACATACGTTATCAACATTTTTTTACATTTGAAGCTAGATAATTTGATAAGAACGAGTCAGAATCAATTGTAAGAGCTTAAGTAAGGACATTGAACAACTGAACCAAATCTGAATGCAAACCAAAAATTACAATGTTGTCGGCAAAATATCTTGCTAAGAAAATGAGTAACAGGAAAGACGAATGTGAAATTTGAAAATTGCCAAATACACAATTCGAGTGGAGACAAAGAATGAATGGATAGAGACGGCAGAGTGACTGGCACGGGGACTTTTGAATTTCCCCCAGGCAGAAGGTCCCGGTATTAGGCTTTCGAAACATCCAAACTACGGTTTGGATGGTAAGCAGTGGTTTACCATCTGTTTACCATCCTCCTTCCCTGTAATCTATTTTACCCACTTTTAACTATTTGCGTCACTTAATGTCTAAAGTAAACCCATATTTAACTCCCTTTTTTCCTTTAACAATTTCAAATTAACTTCTCTTAATATACCCGTCAGTATCCACGCTATTTTTTCTTTCTCATTTTTACTCCACAGTTTAATAAGAAAAAGAGAGAGGTCATAATGAGCATAATAATAGTAATTATATTGTTTTATGTACTAATATACCAAAAAGCAAACATACGAGAGAATAGGTAAGACAAAGAACATTTGCCAAAGGACGTTGAGTGTTAGCCTGTTCGCACCGGGTGTCTGGGGTCGGACGGAAAAGTACGGTTCAAAGCGCGCGCGGACACACATCCCGATATGCAAAGACTCACATGGGAAATTTGTGTCACAGCCGTCACAGGGCAAAATGTATGAAGGGGCATTTTGGTTCTTGGAAAGAAAAATTTGGTTTGGAAAGGTAACATTTGGTTTGGGAAACAAACCTTTGGTTTGGCAAAGTTAATATATGGTTTGTGTGTTGTTGTGAACCAAAATGCCCCTTGATAAAAATGTAATTTTTTCGCTTGTGTCGATAATAACTGTAATTATTCCTTCAGCCGAGCGAATCATTTGACATTGCAAAACGGATACTTCAGCTGCATTTTATGAGAGCGATATTTCGGCCCTTCTTGGCAAGGTCCTCTTCAGGCCCAAGCCGCTCAGTTTAAAAGTCGCACCGATAAAAGTAAAATAGTTTCTACTCACATTCGACCTAAGCATAATATTACTTCGAAATACGGACTGTGAAAATTGGACAGTGTGTACGTTACTCAAATGCCTACCAGTATTATACGAAAATGTCGAAGAAAAATGAATAGACTTTTACATATCTACATAGAAGTTGAACTCATCTTTTGTAGGAAGGACTTCCTTGTTCAAACTCTACCAATCACAAGGCGTCCTAGGGAAGTGTAGGGTCATCTAACGGAAAAGTATTGTCCGTTTTACTCTTGTGTTGCCATTGGTCAACAACTCGGATAGAAAGAACATAATTTAGAGAAATATGTCAAATACCAATGAAGACAAGGAGTGAATCAGGATAACTCCCATACTCCCCGCAATTTAAGAAAAAGAACTGTAGACGTAGTGGACAGTTTGTGAAAACATAGTGGACACAAGGTCCTAGTAAGTTCTAAGGTTTTTGAATCATGAGATGTTTGTACCAACCAATGAAGTCCACCTACTACCAGCCTGCTAGAGTAGAGGTATGCTTATGTGAACATCTGCTAACAGTGAACGATCGCCAAAGAAAAAACTGAAACCCAAACCAGGCATTTTTTCCTAAAACACTAGCAATAATCACTCACGCTATTATCGCTTTTTGAATATTTTGGTAATTCATCTATGAAAGTGACTTAGCTGACACCTGGTTTGCTTTTTATAATTAGAAAAGCTTGCCGAGAGGAACACACTTTCAATGGAGAAGATGGCGGTCCGAACCGTCAGATGCCTTCAAAAGAGGAAGGACCTTTTTACTAAATTCAAAATCAAAGAAAGTTAATTGGATTTCTGCTTCAAGTTTGTGTCAGGATAACCCTGAAATAGTTGGCTGTTTGCTGATATCAAGTTTGTTATTTTTCTTTTCCATTTTGCTTTTTTATGTGCAAGTATGTAAGCCAAGGTAGTGGAACAGTTAAAAAAGTGTTCAAATAAGTATACCTCTACTGTACCAGCCTACTACGAGCATTTGGCCAGGAGACCTGGAGTCTCCACGCAAAAGGTGCAAGGACAAAGTTGCAAAATTTCTATCGAGCAGAGACACACAACACACTTTCATGATCCCATCCTTGCAAGTTCCATAGAAGCGTAAACAGAGCGTAAAGCTCTTGTTTCCATATAGTCGGTAGTTTATAGTTGGCCATATAGTTGTTAGTTTGTAGTATAGTTATAGTTGGTAGGCTACCAAGACAAGGATTACAAAGCAGCACAGGGCATCACTAGTTTGGGGGAAAATGAAAAGCATGGTAAACAGCTTGTCTTGGCATATGAAATTACTTTAGTTCTCACATCCAGAGCAAATAGTCCTTGACCATGATGATGTTCTATTGTGCTACTTGGTTGTTCATGGAAACGAATTGGTAATTTATTATTATACACAATAGTAGCCTAATCTTCGTTGTCTCTTCCAGCTGTTGAACATACTGGAGATTCTCAAGACCTGAAAGATGAAGCTGCAGTTCATATTAGCAACAATTCTGCTTAATACACATCTGGCTGCTTGTTTCTTTGATGAGGATATACCTGATCATGAAATGATTGATCCATTTGATATGGGCAGCTATGACCCATCAGCAAAATATCATAGCAAACAGCTCTCTGATTCGTCCTTCAGGATTCCAAGGAAACCGAAAAACATACAAGAACCAGAAGAAGTGGAGGAAGAAAGATTTGAAAAGAAGGTTGCATGGACAGTAGGGACCAAGGCCAAAGACACCTTGCATTCCGAAAGTAGCAACGGGGTCAGCTTGGCTTCAGCTGATGATGTGGATAAAACTAAAGAGCATTTTCCAAAGCCCCCTAATATGGAGAAGATGCATATGAGGAGAATCATCAAGGGACTTCTTTCAAAGATAGATGCAAAGGTTAGTGCCACACATTTGTTGGGAATTGTTGAATATTCCAGCCAAGATTCATCGTCAGATGTTGTTGTGGCCTATGATAGCCTAATGTCTGACCACATCTTCAGCTCACCAGCACCCATGAAGATAAGGTAAGGTAAGGTACAGTTTTAATGGCAAATATAAGTAAACCTGATGTTTCTCAAAAGCATCAGACATGCCAGTGGCATAAAAAACAACGCTTCACTAATTCTAATGGGGTTGTAAAAATTATTAATACAGTTCTAGCCTAAAGAATTGTAAAGAAAAAACAAACGAACAACTATCACACATCAACACTAAAATGAATATACATGAATAAAATGAATATACATAAACATGAATAAAAAATATGGGTGGAGACCTAAAGAAAAACCTTTGTTGTAAAGAAAGAACACTTTTTATTTTAATCTGTTCTGGGGTCAACTTGACTCAAGACCCAGACTTTCTTTTCCTTATAATTAGAACTTCATGTTGCTGCATGTTGGTGTTTTTGGAATCCCAAAAGTAAGTGGAGCGATACCTATGACATTGCAAAATTTGTCTGTCTGTCTGCATGATAACTATTGAGGGGCTTGAGATATTTAAATGAAACTTGGTGGGAGGATCCTTTGGGCCAAAGTACAGGTCAAGTTCGGAGATGGACTTTGTAGAGGGTGGGGGAGGGGTTTCAAATTAAGGGCTATTGAGATAGTTGATGTAGGGGTAAGGAGACATGCTGAATCCGAATATGAAAGTTATTCACCGGACAAGTAGTTGACCTGGAATCCGGCACAAACCGGACACAGAATTTGTCGCCCAATTTTCGGCTATAGCAGTCCGGGCCTCCCCTTTCTTCACACTAGTATAGCTCTGCGCGTGGATGATGGCATAATCTATGAATGTTGGAGAGAGCTAGTGTAATCGAAGGTCGGAGGGGTTGATTAATACTGTTCAAGCTTAGTAGGGGATATACGTTGTTCAAGCTTTACTATGAGGATTCATTGGCAAAGTACAGGTCAAGTTCATAGGTGGGTCCTTAAGTCCTATATTTAGAGGCAGAGGAGGGTTCTGAATATTACGGTAAAAACATGCATATTTTATGAGCTAATAAGATATTCATTGAAGGGGTAAGGAGGTCCGCTGAATCCATATCTGAACTTAGTTTTCTTGCTGGACCAGTGATTCATCACGAATATATTAAAGGGCACCTGAACGATGAAACCATACTTGAACACACCATGGAGAATGCATTTACAGACAAGGCCACGGAGAGCATTCTTCTCCTGAGCGTGACGTTTTCAAAATAGGGATGTTCGTTTCTGGAGGTTTGCACATCCAGACTCCAAGACGAAACGCGCAATTCATTCAAATCTTGTACAGCGCTGGCCGGCCCACAATGCAGAAACTGCGGTGCGGACGACGAAAACCTTCAACACATCCTGTTCCAGTGCAGACGTACCAGCCCGATGATGTCGCAACACAAGGTCCTATGCATTGAACTCAAAGTCCCCAGCTCCATCAGCACAATCACCTCAACTATATTCCCGAAGAAGACCGCGTACCAAATCTGCAAAACCCTGGTCAACGTCATCCTGGAGAAGAAAATCTACGTCTAGAGTCGATTACAGTGGTAATCGGCACTACCCAAAAGAAAGGCCGAAAGGGACCGACGACAACGTTGGACCCAGTGGCTCTACAATTTCTGGATTGGATTGTATCGTATCGTAATTTCTTCTAGATATACGTTTGGGCGTAACTGGCTATAAAATATTCCAGAAGAAGGGTTGATTGGAGACATTTGTTCATTTCTAAAATTGTTCGGTACTGAAATAAGGACAATGCAAAACGGAGCAAAAATCATAGCTTGGAAACACTAGTTCGTATTTGGATTAGGTTTTCTGCAGGCAATGTTAACGGAAGTCATACGGATAGGGATGGTACTTGGTACTCTTCATTCAGGTGTCCTTTAAAAGTAAAAATATTTATCTGTCTTTTATTCAAACAAGGTTTACAACGGGTACGTCAGCTACGATTCTTCATCAGCGATATTTCGGCCCTTTTTGGCAAGGGTCCTCGTCAGGACCAAATCTGTTTGGAAGGAAACAAACCTGTAATCAACGCATATTCCGGATCCCACGAAAAGGAGTTGGTTGCTCCAGACAGCAGGACGGTGGCCATGGAGGTCGGAACCCGCTTAGGAGTGTGTAACAACTTACAGGTTTTCAGGTTTGTTTCCTTCCCTGAAGTTGAACCAGAGGATTGACAGCCTGACGAGGACCCTTGCCAAAAAGGGCCGAAATATCGCTGATGAAGAATCGTAGCTGACGTACCCGTTGTAAACGTTGTTTGAGTAAATGTTTCAAAGTCAGCTTGGGCTCAAAGAATATTTATTTATCTGTCTACAGTAAATATTAGATTTTCGGGATCCCATCGAAACCATCGGTCTTGTTTCCAATGACACACACGTTTGTAATACCAGTTTTCAAAATGAAATCTTAAGGGACGAGTGGTGCTACTAGTACCAGCCCAATCTATTTCCCTTAATTGCTCTACCCATTCTCGTTTCAGAAAATGTGCTTGTCGTGCAATGTTTCGGCACAACATACATTTGAACGATTTTGAGGCCCCTTGAGCTCCCTATCATGCTCTCGGGAATCACCTATAGTAAGGAATTTGCCTAGCTTTTAGGGGATCGTGTATCTTGGAGCATTGGTGAATCAACAGTAGCCTTTACAGTATACCTTTTTTTCTTTTCTCTTTTTCCTTTTTTTTCCTGAGTGCTCCGCTGACCGCCTATTTGACAAGTGACTGAGGCCAGAAAAGCCGTTTGAAGTGCTGCATACACTGTCAGAAATTTCATAACAGATAGCACAAGGATGCGCTGTAGACAGTACTTGGGATGTAATCTGTTGTGATTTCAAAAACGTTATGCACTAAATGTTATGCATAACAACTATTGCAGAAGCAGAAAAACCGCCGAAAAAGCATCTGCTGACTTTTCCGATATCATGACGACAAACAAAAAAGGAAGCAAATGCTTTTTGGCGTTTTTTGGCTCTTCCTGGCAATGCTTATTACGCATAACATTTAGTGCACTTTCAAAATCACAACGGATTACATCCCAAGTGTTGTCTGTTGAAACTGCGCATCCTTGTGTTATCTGTTATGAAACTTCTGACAGTGTAGGAATAAAGTTTTTAGTAACTATATGCAAGTTTGGGCGAAAGCTAGCGTATGTCCCAAAACTCAGTAATTGGTAGTTTTACATTATCGTGTTGAAAAGTTAATCTCATTTCTCACCCAAGTTTCTCAGTTTTAGAGTTGTTGTTGTGTTTCCTATCTCTCTTCCTTCTCAGCATATGATAGTTTCAGTGAACTCTGAAGTGGACGTATGATAGTTTCGTCCTCGACAGACGAATTGCATTCGAAATGATCAGGCTTTCGCTTATACCAACTTCTGACTGTATGTATAAATTTTTAATCTAACCCTATGATATATTGCTTGTATTTTTTCAGCCTGATGGTGACTTTCATGGCACAGCTCGGTATCCTCTGATTGCAAATCTAGATTCCAGATCCCTGGCTGTCCTGAACGACTTCGTGTCCACTGACGTCGAAAGAATTAGCATGAAAGACTTAGATGATGTCATGACAAACATGTTTGAAAAGGGCGATGATTGTGTACTGGAAAAGAAATACTGTATCGAAGTGGATTCTTGGAGGAACTTCTTTTCTTCAGTTAAGAGATTCTGCATAGATGCTACGATGGATCATCTTGATGTAAGCATGATTTTTGGATTGATAAAAATAAATTTACTTTTCTATTGAGCCCACAAAGCCTTATAAGGTATGGCAATCAAGAGCGCTTATGGCGGTCTGGAAAGCTATGCCACTTTATTGCGTCGGCTGTTTTTGCGACTTCAGCAAACGCTTCACTTTTTCACTTTCCTGACCTATTTTGGCTCTCCGCGAGTTTTTGAATGCTCAGCGATTTTTTTTTTTTTTTTTTGGGAGAGCGAATCCACGGCGGAGTGGAAAGTGATCTTGCAAAGTTGTGAAATTGGAACGTTTTCCGGAACGACTTTCCGGAATGGCTTTCCGGAACGGCTTTCCGGAACGGAATCCACGAGTTCTGACGCGTGGCAAATTTTCGCTTTGCTTCCGGAAAGCGAATCCTTAAAGCACAACTCTTACTAGAAATGATCTTTTCCCTATAAAATGGATCGGAAAAAACGTTTTCGAAAATACCATTACTTTCCACCTGAAACTAGCGATTCTCTTGTTAGCGCTTGTCGATTACATCCAGCCTCCCTGCTTTCCGACGCGGCGGCTGGGCGCAAAAGATTTGAAAACTGAACGTGCCTTGGGTAAAAAGTGGGAAAACTAAGCAAATAAGAGAAGCAATAAACAGAAGATTATCACATTCTTATGTGTAAAAGAGTTGTCAGCGGACAATGAAGGTTCCGGTAAACTTTTTGTTGGGTAACGGGAAAACTCGGCAAGGCCGAAAAATCGCTAAAAATTCGTAGTTACGAAACGAAACAATGGAGAAAGGTGGGGATTTTAGAAGCTTCTAATTCCATATGGGAGCTAAGTATATTATAAAAGGCAGAATAAGCAAGAGGGGTCCTTTAAGAGCGCAGAATAGTCCTTTATACATCAGACAAAAAAGCACAATCACATCAAGCCTATACTTCAAAACAGATTGTGCTTCATTGATAGCCTGAGTTTTTTGTATTCTAAATTATTCTTAGCGGCAACTATAAGTGATAACGACTGAATCGAGAGTCCCAGCCCGTATGGAAATAATTCAAGTCATTGCATTATGGGACATTTTTCCAATCGTAAACAATGGAAAACAATTGGAAACGATCGTAAACAATTGTTTTTTTTTACGATTAGAAACAGTTGTTTACGATTGGAAACAGTTATTTACGATTGTAAATGTAACTGTAAAATGGACTGTTTACAATCGTAAACAACTGTTTCCATCGTAGGAAATATGTCCCATAATACGATGACTTGAATTATTTCCAAACGGGAGAGGTGATTCTGTGATTCATACAAGTAAAACCATTATTATACTGAACAAACCTTACAGCTTTTTTTTTTAAAGGTGGACGTATACCCGGTGAATCCTTCGAATTGATGTTTTTACAGATTGTGTCAAAATATTTCAGTAGGCTATTCAAATATCAAATTGAAAATAAACTTCATTTTCAGTAAAACTTTAACGAGCCTATTTTTCGTTGTTTGTAACGCAATTGTAGTCAGAACACAACAGTATTCTAGAGTTTCTGCAGAGATGGTTACTACGGAGAGTTACCGGTAAAACCTCGAAAAATTCCGGTAAAATTCTTGCTTCGAGTTGATGTTTTTTTTTTTCAACAGATTTGGTTGGCGATTGGTCTTGTCTTGTCACTCATTTTGGTGGCTGTTTATGTCTCCAGAAGTTCTCCTCTGTATGCCTCCGTCGTTCTTCTTGGCACCATATTCTTTTGCCTGAGCTGGCACTCACACTATCAATTACTTATGCAGGTAAGGGCAATAATCTGTTATTTTGACGTACATACAGCCAAAGACCGGTAATAATAATGACATAATGCATGGGCAGCCCATTGGCCCCGGGAATGGCACTGTGAAATTGCTGAATTCCAACAATCTATAAAGGTGAGTCTTCACCTTCCGGAATCTGGGTTCTCAGATTTTCCGAGATTTTTTTTTCAATTTCTTCTGCGATACTTACAAAATCCGGAAGTTCAAAAGCCCCTTTTTCCGGATTATTTTGAGATACTTTTGGGGACCCGTTCACATTCCAGATGCAATTTACAGAAGACGTCAAAGAATAATCTGGAAGCCCAGATTCCGGAAATTCCGGAAGGTGAAGACCGGACTTAAGCTAATCATAAGACGAGGTTTAGAACAACATGACTGGGTCGAAAGACATCTGACTGGGGTCTACTACATGTGAGTCTAGGGCAGCGTTCCAGTGAAGTTATTACAAGTTACTATTATAAGAGGAGGGGCGAGCACCGTATTGTGGTACTTATCACGCTCTCAGGAACGAAAAAAATAACAACGCGGACATTTTAATGAAGACAAGCCTAGAGAAATTGATTGCTGATTTGCATATATAAGATTTGAGTAATTGTAAATATACTTTTGATTTTGATTTAGTTTATTTATTTATAATTGTCAATTTTTTTGCCTAATTTCAATTGTGCGAGTTGTGAGATTTGTACCATTGTGTTCTTTGTGACGCGTCCAAACTATCTTGTGATGATATTGGCAAGAAACAAATTGAATTGAATTGAATACGTCATCACTCTTACGGGAGTTCCTGCAGAACCGATAGTTATTATCGCTTATGATGCTCGGGACCATCATAAATAAATTGTAACGATCGGAACAGTCGTGGAACGAGAATAATAAGAGGGAGGAGCCAATTTACTTATTATGGAGGGCTCTGGAATGGCAATAATAACAAGAATAGTAACGATCGTAACTAATAATAAATCGCTGGAACGCCACATAGGCGGCGCTTGTCTCGACCATAGAGCTAAATATTGATCATCATTTCTTCTTATTGTCGCTGAGCTTTTGCTCGGAAGAGACAGTCAGGTTTTCCCGGCCCGATTTTCTTCACGTTCATTACGACGTTCAAAAAATTTCAACTTTCCCGAGTTCGAATTGATGATGGAAAATCCGGGCAGGAATTCCATCCAGTCCGGGAGGAGTCGACCTTGATTGTATCTCCAAGGCATTAATCTCAAGAGTGATTGCTTTTGAGCGAAGCGTTTTAGCTTTAGCTCAGTTGCTCAGCTTCGGTAAGTGAATGTCGGATATTTCTGAATCCAGCACGCTGAAATTGGGGTGTTCTCAAGTCCGCACACGCCTAGGAGACGTCATCGATTCTTGCCTGTGACAACGGTTTCAAAGTGCAACGGAAAAGCCTATAAAAACTATGTTTTTTTTAGGATGTCTTCATAAATATATACATAAAGATATTCTTTATTTCCATAATAGCACAACATTATAATATGGCTAGCAGAGGATCGTCATGACGTAACACATGTCAAAGCAGTGACGTACAATATATACAGTATATGATAATAAGGAATAGGCCTACATAGTATAATACATGTCACACAACGAGAATTAAATTGGGAAATAATAAAATAAAGTATCAAGAGTTAAAATGAGAAATAAAATAAGGTACGAATCATGATAAATATCGGTCAAACGAATTTACTAGGGGTTGAGTAATTTGAAGCCGATTTTTGTTTTCAGTTTTTAGTCTAGTGACGGGCCGATTGGGGTTGGGCGATTGGTAATCAGGTAGAATGGACCTGTGATTATCTGAAGATAGACATTTCAGTCCAAAATCCATGGTGAGCTTGTGTCTACGGTACGCCAAAGTGGGAAGACTAAGTTTTGTGAGGCTATCTTCATATGTGGAATAATCTTGCCCAAGGATAATCTTGCAAGCCCGCTTCTGTATCCTCTCTAGTTTCTCCGTCTGACTTTTGGTAAGGCCCGGATGCCAAACAGGACACGAGTATTCCGTTGCAGGGCGTACATACGGGCAAAATAAGGATCTCATGAGTTTCGTTGGTATTCTAAATCTTCGGAGCATCGCAAGGGATTTCAGAAGTAGAGAAGATTTGTGTAGGATAGTGTCAACATGAGAATCCCATTTTAAAATCTTGTCAATTGTGATTCCAAGGAGTTTCACCTTTTCGCGGTAGCCAAACCGATATTTTCTTGATGTGGTAACTCTCTCTTTAAAAATTCATGCGACTCGAATTCGATTTCAGAACCGGAAAAACTGTGCTTCAGTGATAAGCTGGAAGTAATTGAAGCTTTGTACCAATAGAACGCGAAAACGACTCGTCCGCGCGAACAAGGCTTAAAGGTTCAGTGAAGAGTCTATGGTTCCAATTTCCCACCGCAGCGATACAATTGCTGCATCTTATTCAGATTCCCCGGAAGATAAAATGTGCAAAGAATGCAAACAAATGTAAAAGTAAAATCGGCAGTGGCGCTAGTTGTTGAGAAGGAAAATAATGGAATAGGATCATATTTCAGGGCTACTTAAACGCTATGTACACTGTAAAAAGTTTCTCCGAGTAAGGATTAAAGTTAACTGCAGTATTTGCTACTGGGATTAACTTATCTCTACTGGGATTAAGATTAATCCGAATTAGAGATAATCTTGTCTCATTAGAGACAAGATTGATCCCAATAGCAAATACTGCAAGATTTTTTTTTACAGTGTACTTTCAGTTTCAGGAACCGGCAGTGCCAAAATTGAATGCCAACAACGGTTTGCGAAAGCTCGCCGATGTGGATTGCTCTCCGGTCAACCATCCAATCGGTTTTCATGTTTTCGCCAAAGGCGTATTCTCGCCGTTCCACGGGGAGTCGAGGGAACGGCGAAAATAAAGGGAGTCATTCCACGTGGACGGAAAACAGCGAGAACACGAGGAATGCCTCCATATTCGATTTTGATATAAAAAAAAAATTCATGCAACGGCATTAGTCTGGGTCTATTTTAAACATTCCTTGAGCCCAAGCTGATTTTGAAACATATATTAAAATAATGTATACAACGGTTACGTCCGTTGTCTATATTGTTTGAATATGGGTCTATTTTACTTTCACTCTTGTTAATTCTGATCGTTTTTAACTTAATTTTACATTGTTATTATTTACAATAACAAATTCATAAACACAATGAAATGGGCTTTTTTTTCTCAAAATCAGTTCAGATCACAAATAAACTCATTTTTTGTCTCAGACATTATTATTATCCATCCCTTACGTCTGATTTTCCAAAAAACAACAACACCAGCAACTCCCGAAATCGATTCCCCACCGAATATGAAAGGGAGTCCTTTTTGATGATGGTGATGATAACTGAAGCATTTTCCGTCCGTGGGGTCTCGCGAGAATACGGGGGGTGAGTCCCCGGGACAAAAAAAAACGCGGGGACTCCTCAAAAGTCAAAAGGAGTATACGGGGAACGGCGTGAATACGCCTCAAGTTCCAATTTGCCGCGCGAAGCACGGCACGTCATTAAGTTGGTTCAAAAAACACCTAATGGAAGAAGTTGCAGTATCAGACCTTGTTATGGACAATGCTGTATTTAATAGTAATAACATAATAACTCATTTATTTGCTTAATAGCATCTACAACTGCTAGCTGGATCGTCAACATAACAAATTACGAATCACGGCTGATTGATATTCTGACAGTTAAAATTACGAATAAAATAAGGCACAAACGAAGATAAATACCTTTCGGTTGAGTTTATGGGGGGCTGAAGAAGCCGTGGCTTGTCAATGTTAGCTAGTCTTCCCCTTGTGTTCGGTCTGGTCTGCTCTGGAGTCTCGAAGTCTGGGAAAATAGTCCGATCGTGCTCAGAAGTTAAACATTTTTTTCCAAAGTTCATCGTCAGTTGATGTCTCCTATCCGCAAGGGTCGGCAACTGAAGCTTGACCAGAGCATCCTCATAGGAAACATAATCCGGACCAAGCATCACTTTGCACGACCTCTTTTGGATAGACTCGAGTCTTTCTGTCTGTTCTACTGTCAGTCCGGAATGCCATACAGGACACGCATATTCCACGCAGGGACGAAAGTATATACAGTAGATTGGTTTTAAAACTCGAGGAGGGATTGCAAATCGGCGAAGGACGGCAAAAGACTTTAACAGTGGGGCAAATCTTACAATGATGGAATCAACATGTGTTCTCCACTTCAAGTCATTATCTATTTTCACCCCAAGAAGTTTAACAGAGGTTTTTATTTCCAGACCAATTTCTTGAATAGCCGGCAATTCCCGTTTGAACCTCTCATTACCATGCTTTTCGTTATACTAACGGACAACTTGACTTCATCCAAATCCTTTTTCAAAAGTTCGAAAAGAGAAGATAGGGAAACCTCAGTCGGGGTCATAGGAAACGTCCGGAGGGATAATGTCGATAGGTCGTCAGCAAACTTAAAACGATTTAAAACATGGGTCGAAACGCGGTTAAAAATGATCGAAAAGATTAAAGGCCCCAACTTTGTGCCTTGCGGGGTTCCACAAAATATATCTAGAAAGCTGGAAATGTTGCCTGGACTTAACATAACACACTGAGTCCTACCCGTTAAAAAACTAGCAACTAACCGAACAATGAGTTTGAATTTGAGTTTGAATCTATGAATCTACTTGCAGCGGGCCATGGCAAAACGGCAGTCAGACATGGCGAAGATGACCGCCGTACCGTTAGAATGCAAGCCACACGAAATGCAATTGCATCAGTCGTTGTGGCATTGGACAAAAACTACGATTTTTATGGGTGAGTTGAACCACCTTTTTTTTTTTTTTTTATCTAGACGCATTTAATAATAATAACATGCTTCATCTTAAAAGGGTCTCTAGATAACTCGAAGAAATTTATATTAATATTATTATTGATTAGAGTTAAAATCTTATCTAAAATACATTTGAAACCTTAATCGATTCAGCATTAACCGCATCTTCGGTAAGGCTTTTCCAAGGACCAAGTAGGTCGATCATATAACTATTCTTTGAGCCAGGCAGACTGCTCAGATTCAGTAAGTAAATAATAATGATATAATGCAGCAGTAAAAGATTTCGTCGCTTAATAACTCTGAGGAACTGCGAGTAATCGCACTGAGCAGATTTGAAATTCTTATCGATTATACACTTGAAACTGTTGATCGATTCGACATTAACGGCATCTTCGGCGAGGCTTTTCCACTGACCAACAATCCTTTTACCAGAACTCCACTTATACCAAGAACAAATAATCTGATAGAGAGCGTGTTCCACCCTACTTAACATAGTTACCACGCGTGACGTCACGAATTCTGGCTTTTTGCCGTCAAGGCTGGAACGATTTTTCTAGAATATCATGCCACGGGCGAATCCGACCAATCACGTTACGGAGATGCGTAGTTACCACGCTTACTACGCTTCCGAACATGGTAAACAAATAGTTACTATTTCTAGAAGGTTGGAACGGTCAGCGTAGTAACTTTTTATGAGATCGGAACGAAAATAGTAACTAATATTTGCTATTGTTAGAAGGGTCGAACACGCTCAGAACCTCCGTCTTTGGTCCCATGCAGCGACTATGGATACCCCAATAAAACTGAGCGGAGTTGATACCCGTCTACGTCTCTCTTCGCCGTTGCACATACCAGGTGAAAAACCGTAGGAGCCTGCAGGGGTTGAGAACCCGGTCTGCAACGAATTAGACGTGACGTCACAATGGTAGACAACCATTCAGCTGCAAAGGACGACTCAGACGGCGTTTGCATTCTTCTGTGGAGTTGTTCTGCGATACAGCTGTTTTTAGAGGTAACAAATTGTGATGTTCTGCGTAGCTCCTCCGCTCGTTTGCATCGGGTAGGGTATCAGAATATATTTGACTCCGCATGGTCGTATTACAGAGATAGGGAAACGGAGGTTCTTGTAGATTATTTGTTCTTGCTGATACACATAATTGTGGAATCGTGATTTTGCAAGCTTGAAAGTGTGTCCCCTGTGCTGACGTTTTTTTTTTTTTTTTTTTTTTTATCGAATCGGTCACTTGTTGTAACTTCCGTTGATCAATTTGAATGTCTCAGTCAAGTCTCCTAAAAAAATCTCGATGTAGGAAAGACTGTCGTATCTGTTTTGTCAACGGATTTCGTCAGAAGTATTTCTGTCAGTTTGGTTAAAAAGTCGAAGTAAATTTTATGCATTGCGCGATATTATTTTTATTTATTTTGCCGACAGAATACGCAGAATAAAGAAACAAACGAAACTCGTTACAAACCTAGAAAAAGTGCTGCCTGTGCGTCATCCCCAAACAAATGAGCCACAGATTTTAAATTCCTACAAAAGACTTTTCGCTGAATCGCCCTACCAACCACTCCTTCCCCCTGTGTTCCACTCCAGAAACCTCCCTCCCTAATACTTTAGCTCGTCGTAAAAAAGTGCTCAGTATATCCTAACGCCTGTCGACGTATCGACGAGAGAAAAAGACCACCACTACCTTAACTTTACCTGGATATTTACATTGTTCTCCAAGTGTCGTGAAATTCTGCCCAGGTTCAGAAGACCTGAAACTGAACCGGACCGGAAAATACGTGACCCGCTTAGACTGGAGAGATCGGGATTGATCGGGATGCTCTAGATAAATCATTTACAGAACCTGATTGGGTCCGGGCACTGTGGGGGGAGTTGGAGGGGGGGGGGGGGGGGGGGCGGAATTCCGGTGATCGCGAGGTAAGGTACTTCCAGATGTGCTAGGACGATGAAACTTGGCTTCAATATTAGAGATTCGACAAGATTGGCTTAGAAATCGCCACTTCCAAAATCCGGCGATTCCTTAAAGTACCAATCTTGACCGCAAAGTAAGAAAAATACTTTTAAGCAAAATCTACATTTTCATGATCCCCATGAGCCCATTATCATTTTTGCCTCAAGGGTTTTGCTTACAAATGAAGCTCTAGCTCCATTAAAGTGCGCATCTTAACCGAAAAGTGAAAAAAAAATACTTTTTGACCAAACGATATATATTAATGATACCCAAGGGCCTGTTATCCTTTTTGCCTCAAGGGTTTTGCTTACAGATGAATTTCTAGCGCCTTTAAAGTGCGCATCATTACAGCCAAGTTCTAAAACAAAATACTTTTTACGAAACGATACATTCTCGTGAATTTCAAGTCCATGATTATTCTTATCTCAAGGGTTATGCTTACAGATAATCAGAACAAACCCACGAAAAGGCAAATGCTATATTTCATCCTCTGAACCAGCCTTGCAAGTGCCATATGTTGTTTTTTTGTTTTACTGTTTGTTTTTTTTACTTTTACTTTTTTAGCCGACGATCCTTGTGACAAATATTACCAGGTCCTTCTTACGGACCCAACACTAGAAGTGACGGCCCTGGTCGCGCTGTGGGATCTGACTGCAACAGTTATCTTCCACCCACTAGACCACGTTGGAGATAGTCTGGGAAAATTCTTTGGCAACTTCTTAGGTAAGGTTCGATCCGGCTTTGTCACTGGGCTATAGTGTAGGTGATTGCAACCTGCCGCTTATTTTCTGGGAAAGTATATAAGTTGCGTTTTTAGTGGAGTGTTCCTTGGAACAATCCACTATTGCGAGCGCTGTAGCAGCTTTCGGCTTCCGGTTTTCGGTTTTCGCCGTATTTTGTGGAGCTCATAACTCGTGAACCAGTGCAAGATCAAGTTCAAACTTGGTACACTTGTCGGTATTGGGGTCTAGTTGTGCCTTTTGGGAGTCCCCCCCCCCCCCCAACCCGGTTCACGGGCAAATGGGCCCAGATTGCCCAGTGAATAATGTTCATAACTTGACCAGAACTGGACATAGGACGATGAAGTTTCTTGGACGTGTAGATCCTAGGGCTGGGAAATTGCTTTTAAAGTTGCAACTCCAACCAGGAGCCCAGATTGCCCAGGAGTAAAGTTCGTTACCCGTGACACGAATCAACGGGTATCAAGTTGAAACTTGGTAGGATTGTGAGCATTGGGGTCTGTTTTTACTTTTTGCGGGTCCCAAACCCCACCCCCACTTGGTTCAGGGTCAATTGGGCCCAGATTGCCCATTTTTTAATGTTTTTGACATTAACTAAAAATTCCTTTGTGCTTTTGGATCATAGGGGTTGCGGAGAGTTGAACCACCCCCACCCTCCCCGTTCATGGGCAAGTATGGGCCCAAATTGCCCATGAAAAAAGTTTTTTAACCCGTGACTGGAATCAAACTCTAAGCTGGTATACTTGAGGAAAAAAGGTTTAAATACGTATTTTGATGGGTCCCGACCCCCCCCCCCCTCTCCCGTTCATGGGCAGCTGGGCCCAGATTTCCCATGAGTTAAGTTCGTCTATGACAGGTCTCCAGTCCAACTCTTGTATTTTTGGGGAGATATATCTATGGATGAGGATTTGGCGTAACAGCAACAAATAAGACGACGCGACGTACTTTAATCTCTAATGAACAGTTGGAAACTTGACTGTTTTGTCATATGATCGATGATACGCCGTTCTTAATGAATCGTGACAAAGGGGGCATTAGGCTGCTACGATTTGGTTTATTGCACTTGTTATCCTTGCTAATGGAAAAGAGGTGTAAAGGGTGGGACTGGCTGGCAGACCATTCAATGCAAAAAATATCTACACCTGATTCAGTATCGAACTAATGCTATTCGTGCAAGATCTTCAACATTTCTTTGGATTTATACTGGCGGTTTGTTTACATTTAGAGCTTTTAAAGTGGGATGATTAGAAATGAGATTATTTCAATACTTGTTTGGTTATTGGGGATGAGAAATGTCTTGGTTCTAAAGCTGTCTGTATATAAAATGTGATAAACATTTTACTTTTACGTTCCACGTCTGAGCGCTTGCGCACTTGTTGTAGATACCATGGTATCTGTCACCACGGTAACTGGATCTGCAATAGTCGTTTTTGCAACCGTGGTATCTGCTACTAAGCTACGGTTGCTCTGCAAAAACGACAATTTCCGAAATTGTACTTTTCGAAGTCATCCAAAAGAACAAGACCAAACTTTTCGATGGGATCCCAAAAATTCAATATCTGATCCAGACAACTGGGTCTTGTCTTAGCCAGATCCAGTCATCGCCAGAATCCTTGAACATTCTTACAATTAAAATTCAGAAACAGATTAAGGCCAAATAGCTAATCATCTGAGAAAACCAAGTTCAGATATGGATTCAGCATGTGTGTTTACCCGTATAAGTCATATCCGTTTTGACGAAAAGTTCCTGCCACTTCTGCCAGTTTGCCGGTTTCGGCCGAACTCTAGAACTACTTGTCCGGCGAAAAAAGAATACTCAAAAATGAACTCAGGGTATCTTCTTTCCCCAATAATGAGCATCTAATCAACTTCAAATAAAAATTTAACTTATAACAAATTTTCCGACTCCAGCCGGATTCCGGTCGAACTATATGTCTGGGTAAATTATAATTGTCACACACGGATTCAGCGTCTCTTCTTACCCCTAAATCGGTTATCTAGTCAGCTAGAAATAAAACTTTAACTTCTAACAATTTCCCGGTTTTGGCCGGATTCCGGGCGAACTACATGTCCCGGTAGAAAATTGTTTTCACATAAAAGTTCAGCATGTCTTCTTGCCCTAAATCGGACATCTGATCAACTCCAAATAAAACTTTTTAATTTTAACAAACTTTCCGGTTTGGGCCGGATTCCGGGCGAACTACTTGTCCGTCGAGAAAATGGTTTTCACCATCGTCTTCAGCATGTCTTCCTACCTTTAAATCGAACATCTAATCAATTTCAAATAAAACTTTTACTTTTAACAAACTTTCCGGTTTTGGCCGGATTCCGGGCGAACTACTTGTCCGATTACAAAATGGTTTTCATCATCGTGTTCAGCATGTCTTCTTACCCCATAATCGACTATCACATTAGCTGTTTCAAAATATTTTGTTTGCCCCTTAATTTGAACCCCCTCCCCCACCCCTAAATGTAGGGCTACAAAGCCCATTTACGAACTCGACTGGTCCGCCGACCCAACGAATCCTCACACCAAGTTTCATCAAAATATCTCATTCCCTTCGAGGGTTATCGTGCTTACAGACGGACGGACGGACAGACGGACAACTTTTGTTTGTCAACTTACGTTTTGGGATCCCAAAAACTGATACCCAGTCACATCACTAAGTTCCAAAATCCCTTTCCCACCAATTTAACAAAATATTAGGCTCCATTGTTGGTAATGATGAAAGTGAGATGACTTTTTCAGATACCACGGTCGGACCGTGGTATCTGAATATCAGATACCACGATAACTGGCCAGATACTACGATAACTGCAAAAACGTCTTTTGACCGTGGTATCAGATACCACGGTAACTGCGAAAACGACTTTAGACCGTGGTATCAGATACCATGGTATCTGTAAAAACGCAACTATTGTTCCATTTGATGAGCTGCACACTGTCAAAACATTGACACATTCGCGCGGCTCTGCTACTCAGACTATAATGAAAAATTAATCCTTCGAGTCCCTTGCAAGTAAGCTAGAACTCGTTCTTCTGAGGATACATTCAGCATTGGATGCTAAAAATATTCAGGCCGGATAGATAGTCGTAGGTACAGGTATGGCTTCAAGTCTATGGGGTAAGGGCCCCGTAAGGGTGAATGGAAGGAGACGGGTCTCATGTTATATCTACCCATCTATCTGTAGCCGAACGCCTGTCGTCTGGAACATATTGACTTGACGTCTCTTGGGTTTCTGACGCGTGTCTGCCCGGTCATTTCTGGCAAACCCACGTTCAGTGCGATCAGTAGAAACTCTTGGGCCAGGACATCAACCTTGGAGAACGGTTTAGGGGGAAGGACGAAGTTATTTCATATTAAATATTCCTTCAGCCCAAGCTGACTGCGAATCATATTTAGGGCAAGGACCCTTGCCAAGAAGGGCCGAAATCTAGCTCCAATAAAATTCAGCTGACGTATCCGTTTTCCACCATCAAATATTATTTCATATTATCGTGGGTTGGGGGGGGGGGGGGGGGAGGGCTCGGATCGTGAACAGAAAATTATTGGCTATTGTTCTGTTGATCTCATTGCATTTCTTTTAAATCTAGGAAACCTGTCACTGTTTAAGGGCATTGTCGTCACTGTCGTCTTGGGTATTGTCAGTATGTTCCTACTGCTGATGATCTGCGGGTATCAGATTCGCCTCCCATTCTGGCTTGGCGGAATTGAGCCAGCAATACGGCAATATGCCCCGCCCCCTCCTCCACCCCCACAGAGGGTAGAGGATATCATCACGAACCAGGTATGTTTCAGTAACTGTCACGTATTACTGTTAACATTTCCTGTTTTGTTGTAGGAGTTACTAATCTAGATGGTTATCAAACTGCATAGACGAAGAACGACCGATCGTCTAGGAACCAACCCTAGCGGGATACTTTGATATTGCCCGTATGGAAATATTCAAGTCATAGTATTATGTGACATGTTTCCAATCGTAAACAATTGGAAACGATCGTAAACAATTGTTTTTTTTTACGTTTGGAAACAGTTGTTTACGATTGGAAACAGTTATTTACGATTGTAGACAGTGGTTTCCAGTTCTTTGCAATCGTTTGTGATTGTAAACAGTTGTTGACGATTGTATTTTTATGATTGGAAACAGTCGGTTTCAGTCACGTAAAAATACAATCGTTAACAACAGTTTACAATCGCAAACGATTGGTTTTCTTACGTTTCTAAACAGTTGTTTACGATTGGAAACAGTTATTTACGATTGTAGACAGTGGTTTCCAATTGTTTGCAATCGTTTGCGATTGTAAACAGTTGTTGACGATTGTATTTTTATGATTGGTAAAATTATGATTGGAAACAATCGGTTTCAGTCGTAAAAATACAATCGTTAACAACAGTTTACAATCGCAAACGATTGGAAACAACTGTTTCCAATCGTAAAAAAAACAATTGTTTAAGATCGTTTCCAATTGTTTACGATCGGAAAATGTCCCATAATACACCGACTTTAATTATTTCCACACAGGAATGGTGCTATCTCATACGAATTAACTGGATTAAGACGAGATTGCCCTTGGATTCGACCTAACGTTAGGCTGATTAGTGCTTTCGATCTGTTTTCCGGCACTCACATTGAGCCACGAAATATTCCATGCGGTGTTCGGTTGCATACCCGATCATCCGTTGAATTCACCTTCCAAGATTGATTAGTTCTTTCCAAATCCCGGAGCCTGTAGATTTTCTATATGGTGCTTTTGAGCTATAATAATAATAATACAAACAAAAAATTATGCCGTTGGCCCCCTAAATTGTACATCTAAAACACTTTTCGTTACACATTTCTGCAAGGTTGCCTGGTTGTCCAGGCAATTCTTTAAAGGACCCCTCTTGCTTATTCTGCCTCTTATAATATACTTGGCTCCCATATGGAATTACAAGCTTCTAAAATCCCCACCTTTCTCCATTGTTTCGTTTCGTAACTACGAATTTTTAAGCGCCTTTTCGGGCCTGCCGAGTTTTCCCGTCACCGAACGAAAAGTTTGCCGGAATCTTCAACGTCCACTGACAACTCTTTCACACATAAGGATGTGATAATCTTCTGTTTATTTGCTTAGTTTTCCCACTTTTTAACCAAGGCACGTTCAGTTTTCAAATGTTTTGCCCCCCGCCGCCGCGTCGGAGAGCAGGAAGGCTAGATATAGTCGACGAGCGCTAATAAGAGAATCGCTAGTTTCAGGTGGAAAGTAATGGTATTTTCGAAAACATTTCTCGTAAGAGTTGTGCTTTAAGGAGTCACTCGAAATCACTTGAAATGGAAGGGCAGTCCACGACTCTGTTTGGAAAGACCATCTATCAGCGTCTTTAGCAAAGAAGCCGCTCCGCTTGAAGTCGTGTCCGCGCATACCGTTCTTGTTGAAATCGAGAATTGTGTCAGCGTGCACATTAGTTGCGTTTTGCTGATACCATGGTATCTGTTACCACGGTAACTGGATCTGCAATTAGTCGTTTTTGCAGTTATCGTGGTATCTGATACACAGTGCCCTGCAAAAAAGACTATTGCCGAAATTGCACTTTTCGAAGTCATCCCAAAAGAAAAACAGATATCCAGTTACATCACTAAGTGGTAAACTTCTTTCTCACCAATCTGACAAAATTTGATGAAAGTGAGATGACTTTTCAGATACCACGGCCTGTTACCACGGTCGGACCGTAGTTTCTGAATATCTGATACCACGATAACTGGCCAGATACCACGATAACTGAAAAAACGCCTTTTGACCGTGGTATCAGATACCACGATAACTGCAAAAACGACTTTAGACCGTGGTAACAGATACCATGGTATCAGCAAAAACGCAACTATTATAATTGTTACCCTGAACTCTGTAATAAAAGGCAAGGCGGAATATCTTAGCTTAAGTCACACTTTCTAGCGACAAGGGCTAGACAAGGCTGTGTGACGTACGTTCCCACTTGTCTATTCTTGCTAATTCTTTTATGCTCAGGCGGAAGGAGCAGAGAACAGCTTGTAGATCTGTAATCATACTGATAGAGGCATAAGCTTAGTCGAAAGTTTACTTCCAGCTCGTTGCAAGTATTTCCAAGAAGTTTTCGGAAATGTCCGTGTCAGCTTCTCAAGGGGCTACGTACACCGTATTGGATCAACAAACTGGTGAGCAGGTTATCATCAGGAGGCCATCTGTCGGCCAGTATGGGAATCAGGTAGAGCCAGTTGAATACCCTCGGCCGGTATTCTACACGTTCGAGAATCAACAAGTTCGACAACGAGTTGATATAGCGCCAGTTCGTGTACCAGAAGGAGTGTTTAGAGGTGCTGTCTCCAAAGAGGTGCTATTAGAGCGGCAGTCAGCGAGTGCAGCCGATTTTGTGACCAGCAGTGATGAACGAGGTGAACCCAGAGAAGGCGGATTTGTACAAGCTCTTAGTACAACCGGAAGCACACACAACAGAAGTGTGCCACAGTCTAGTGTGCTAATGTCATCTATGCGGCCGGATTCTCAGTCACATCTGAGCGCCAGTCGGGAACGACCCCAGCTCTTGGTAGGCGAGATTCAAGGCTCTGACTTCGAAGTTGCAGAACGGTCTGAACCACTCCTCCGTAGAGTTGCCACTGCTACTGATCCTGGAGTGCCGGAAAGTGTGCTAGTAAGAAATGTGCATGAGACTGAAGCTGTGCAGTCCACGTTGGGCTTAGGGGATGAAAGCGACGCTCGAATTTCACTTCAAGATACTCCGGTAGTAGAAGCAGAGATTAGTGAGAACGTGGCAATTGCGGCTTCCAAAGTCGGTGTGCTGCCGAGTGCTGCCGCAGATGGGGTTGAAAAACTCGCAGTGGTGTTGGAAGAGCATATTGGCTCGCGACCGCTTTCATCAGAAGATTCCGACTCGGAGTTTGAGGTGTTGAAGGATGACTAAGGGGTTGTTGCCTGCTCGCAAGATTGAAAAAATAATTGGGACCTTAATTAAAACCCGGGATCTGAGAGTCACGGTAAAATTATTTGTTTTACTCCTATTACTCCTTGCCTGCTCGCAAGATTGAAAAATGATTGAGGCTTTAATTAAAACCCCGGAATCTCAGTCATGGTAAAATTATTTGTTTTACTCTCGTTCACAGTTAGAGCAGAAACTTCGGTTTTGAAGAAAAAGAAGATTCCTTCAAAATGAAGTCAAAGTCGCCGGAATGCGGAGTTCTAGGGCATTGAAATCGGGATGCTTGGGTTTCGTAAGATAATATAGTGTATATCAGAAGACATCATCGCGCAGAACCTTCTTTTGCATTGGGCTTTCCCCACTTTGAGTGATCCCGGATCCGTAATGATTCGGTTGTGATATTTCATTTTAAAATATATCGATATTGTTCAAACGGGTTTATTCAACAAGCGAAAAACAACAAAATACAGTATATGGCTAAAACGTACCACGACCAGGGACGGGGAATGGTATCTCGGAATTAATATGCCAGACACGGCATCACATAGGGGGGGGGGGGGGGGGGCAAATTAGCCTATGGCCGATCGTTGATCATATCGGCGCCTGATGTTCACCCAGGATGTGAGTAGAAATCCCTAACAAAATAACTAAGTCTCGATTAAAAATTTTGATGTGGGCAGCAGCGTACTCTGGCCATTTCCGTGAAACTATCAAGCATTATTTCAGAGCAAAGGTCTGTGAGAAGATGGAACTTCATACAAGGGAATTTCACCGTAACAAATAAACCAGAAAGTAATTTAGAATTTAGCAGGCTGAGTCATCAATGTCGTAAACAGCCTCTAAGGCTCCGACTTAGGTAAACGTCCCTTGTTTAAGTTCCATCAATAACAAATAATGCAATAGAACCTCCGTCTTTGGTCCCATGCAGCGACTATGGATACCCCGATAAAACTGAGCGGAGATAGAGGTACTTGCTTGGAGGTTTAAGTTGACACCCGTCTACTTCCCTCTTCGCCGCTGCGTATACCAGATTTATATATGACGATTTCGACAAATTTGGATTTCATCACGATAGTTCGAAAAGAATAAAAGCGACATCTATCATAACTATCTATGAAAGACTGAAGGATGCAGGCAGGTTTGGAGAACCCGGTCTGAAGCGAGTTTGACGCGGCGTCACAAAGGTAGACAACTAATCAGCTGTAAAGGACGACTCGGACGGCGTTCGTATTCTTCTACGGGATTCCACTGCGATATAACTGTTTGTAGGGGTAAAAAATTATGATGTTCTGCGCAGCTCCTCCTCCGGTCGTTAGCATCAGGTAGGGTATCAGAATGGATTCAACTCCGCATGGTCGTCTTACAGAGATAGGGAGACGGAGGTTCTTGTGATTATTTGTTCTTGGTTGTAACTATCCCGTGGCGTGAGGTTGTGAATTGTCAAGACAAACTTGCCTCGAGTCAAATCACTGTTCCAGTGCCCCGTTACTGACGCGACTGTATTGGTTTGCGAACCATGTTCAGAAACCCCTCGATAGCTCATTTGGTCAGAGCGTCGGTGCGAGAAGCCGAAGGTTACGGGTTCAAATCCGCTTGAGCAGCATTTTTGTTTTTCAGTTGACTACTATTATCATTATAACAAGGCACAGACTAGATCATTTACACTAACAGGTCTTAGCTACTACAATCACACACTTCAAAACAAACTAGATGCAACATAAAAGCATTGCGAAGTATTTAAGGTAAAAGCCGACTTGATTAAAACAAACAACACAAAGAAAAAATCAAATAGGTTTGTTACCAATAGTTGCAGCGGCTACAGCACTGTAGCCGGAGGTTAGACATGTAGGCGAGATAAGACGAAAGCTTTTACCCCAAGCTCTTGACCATTCATACACATATATTCATCACAACCCTTCCCTATGTTCGTACCCTGAGAGAAATCCTTGATGCACTGCAATATTCGACATGTGCAGTTCTAAAGACAAAGTAAGACATGGCGCACGTCCCCGCGAATTCGATACCATTGAAGGACGAACACAAAAATATGATAAAATATAACTAAGGAAATCGTACGTGCTGATTATGCATGTGCGGAGAATGTCACCATTCGTGGCAGTTCACTCATTTTGGAGGTACTGCCTATATCGATACAACGTGGTCAAGATTCAATATTTCCATGCTCAAACGCCAAAAGAGGCTTCCCTAACTTTCAATACGCACGATTTTACCGACGGACGCAGAGCTCCTGGCAATAGCCTTAAACCCATGACGACGAACACGACCAAGAACTCCGTGGATCTTAAATAGCCAATGTCCCATCGTACATTATCTGCCGCTGCCATAAACGATGTTGGATTGTACACATTACATTTACCGACCCAATTCCAGGTATATATATAAATAAAACGGAACTAAGGGTCTAGTTACCGAGTTAATGAAACCAACTTCCTTCTAGCCTAAAGGCTACTTTTTGTTTTTAGTATTTCTGGACTTTCCTTCAGGTTTCTCCGGATTCTGTGCAACTATCGATCAGTAGAAAGCGACGCAAATCGATCAATTAAGCTTCTCTCTTAACAAGACTGACAAACGTGACTCCCGGGCTATACAACAAAGAGAACGTAACTGAATTATAATTGGGCAGAAAAAGCCGTGTCTGACCAAGGCCTAAACGCAGGCTGCACTAGGCCGATCTGTCTATATGCTATTGTTTTACTAGTAACATGAGGCCAGCCAGTAATACTGTCGCTAGGCCCACAGACAGGTTGGAACTAAGGGATTTAACTTCACAGGGCGTTGACTTAAGAGCGGCTGTCATCAAGCTTTCTGCAAGATTTCCGGGGGTCGGGTCGGGGCATGTTGTCAGCGCACTTGAGAAGCATTCCCTGAAGAAGTTGTACTTCCTAAAATATATACATTGCTGGTTATAAAACCACCCACTCCTGCAATTATCGCAGGGCATGACCAAAACAGATGACCCAATCAAATAGTTGTCTTTTTTTTTAATGTAATTTATTGGCTTGGTGGATTGTAAAATTAGGAATAGCCGCAAATCCGATAGGAGGTCTATAGGCGGAAGTATTCACTGATAAGAAAAGCATCGACAGTTTTGACCGAACTGGACGGTTATGGAACGTAAAGAAAAGGAATAGAGTAGAATTCAAACAAAATTACCAGTTAATTTAGTTGAGAACCTGCAGCGCAGATTCGACTGAAGAATCCAAGCGTATTTTCTTTGACTTCGGTAAAACAGTCGGGCATAGAACATGGGTCACAGAAATGGCTCGGACATAATCTGCTTGCGCACTTCTTCCCGCTAACACAAAAAGTTGACTTACGCGCAGCTTTCTTCGTCGAAGGATATAACTTCCGTTCCAGAGAAGGCGGATGGGTCGAACTTCGTTCCGGAAAAATCCGAGCTGCAGTTCAACAGTGATTCATGATTGTTCGACAGGCACTCCAGCCCATCTTCCGACAGAAAAACTGTAAGTAAATACATGTAGTCAAGTGCGGCACATGTTCTACTTAAATAAGTTAGTTTGAACCCACTGTTCATGGTAATCACTGCAATGGCATAGAAACGTCAGACACGCCAGTGACACGAAATACGACAATTTGAAGGCCATCAGGACGGTACCCATGGTGGCTGCTTTTGCAAATGGCTAGCCCCTTTGTCCACCACCTGGATGCGGTTCCGGCAGCAACAGGATTCTCAATTTTCCTTCCACGAGCATAATGAATCATAACTGAATATATCAATTTAATATATCCGTACTAGGGGTCGGCACCGTTTCTGTTTTTGAGATCCCAAAACGTAAGTGGAGGGTTACCTACGACATCGCAAAAATGTCCGTCTGTCTGTGAGCACGATAACTTTCGAAGGGAATGAGATATTTTGATGAAACTTGGTGTGAGGATTCTTTGGATAAAGGGTAAGTCCAAGTTCGCAGATGGGCTCGGTAGCTTTACGTTTAGGGGTGGGGGTTTCAAATTAAGGGGCAAAAAAAATATTTTTTTAAAAGCTATTGAGATAGTTGATTTAGGGGCAAGGAGACATGCTGAATCCGAATATGAAAGTTAATTTGTTGCCGGACAAGTAGTTCACCCGGAATCCGGTGAAAACCGGACACAAAACTTGTCGACCAGTTTTCCGCTATAGCGGTCCTACCCCTTTATTCTCAAATGATTATAGCTCTGCGTACGTGGCCGACAATCATTTGTTTGGTCAGTGGCGTCATCGAAGGTCGAAGGGGGTCTCTAAGGTGGCAGAGGCGAAAGACACATGGGGTGGATGTGTTTATTTTATAGCGGGTTTCGATAGGGAGGAATTGAAATTATTAATTAGTATGCATGCTCATATTTTACCGCCGGGAGATAGGAGGAGGTACACGGGTAGGCCGATTGGGAGAATTGGTCCTTACTTCTGCCCAATGTGTGGAGAGCGAGAGTGTGTGCGACATCTTATGTGTTACTGTAGGAAATGTAGTAGGAATAAGTGAGGGATTGCTCACTGAAAAAGTTGTACTTGGTAGGGGAGGGGTTATTCACTGGAAAAAAGATGTACTGGATAAGTAAGGGGTTGCTCTGTGGGTGTACTAAAGTTGTCTGGGGAGGGGGTGGGGTGAGACGGTCCCAGGTACTCGTGAACCAATCCCAGGTGCACGCGAGGGTTTAGGAATTGGATGTACCCGTTAATGGAGTACTCGAGGGGTTAGACACTTGGGTGAGCCAATCCTAGGTGCTAGGTGTGTGTGAGCCAGTCCTAGGTGCTCGGTGAACCAATCCCAGGCCTATGCGAGGGGTTACTCACTTGCACAAAAAAAAATCAGGGGTTAGGAGCTGGGTCTTGAGGGGGATTCCCCGGGGGAATTATCGAATTTTGAACTTTATTTCCTTGACGGATAAGCTGGCAAAATTTGCACGGTTCGGCTCCAGCGTCACCAGATCTTTTGCTCTGCATGCAGTTCGCCGGGAATGCTGCTAAATTACGAGATATTTGGTAGAAAAACAACAACACAATTCTAAAATACCTTTTTGAGGTCGATTAAAAATAAGATAAAGGAGCAAACATGCTTGTTGAATCCGTATCTGAGCTTGGTTTCCTCATTTGATTAGTTGTTTGCCCGTAATCAAAAAAAACTTCAAAATGGTAACATTTTTGTTGTAGGCTACATATTCAAGCGGTTGGTTATGGATAAATAGCAAAAATGTTAAAGGGGTCTAGCGAAGACTTGGAAATGTACAAGATTCGATTGTCTGGATCAAGAAGTCTGATAAAGATTAAAATTTTTGGGATCCCAACGAAACCTTTGGTCTTAATGTTTTACTACCGTTTTCTGTTCTGTTTTTTTTTTTTAAATAACAGAAAAACAGAAAACAGGTAGCCGGTTTTTCAATGCCGTTTCTGTTTCTGTTCCGTTTTTTATTTGACCGTTTTAGCCGTTTCTGTTTTTATTTTACCTGTTTTTTCCAAATTTCCGTTTTTTGTTACTACTTATACGCGTGGTGTCCCGGCGTCATCTAGCGGTTTTAATCTCCCGGCGGATCATGCCATCTACCGATATTTTCCGCTTTTCGGAAGGACAGATTTGTGAGTCAGAATAGAGAGCCCCCTACCCAACGAAACGGATACATTTATTCCATCATTCGAGGAAGCATAACAACAAAAATAAAATTAGGAGGTATAGGACTTTCGACTTACAGACTAAATTATCAGCCTTTGATAACCATTCTGAGCCAGTGAATTGCTGGAAACGTTAATCTGGCTATTTCTTGTTGGTATAATAACACTTTTGTGAAACGGAGTCTCGCACCCCATTGGTCGGTTAAGACGCGTTTTTGAAATCCAACCCATAGGAAGCCCGAAATCGTTTGTAGGGAAAGTTTGAAGCCTTCAAGTTCCCATTTCTGATGAAACTTTTCTACAAAGCTGTAATTACACAACTAAGGAAGAGCCAGCGAACTTTTCCAGTGTTCAAAAGTTTTTTTTTTCACTTGTCGGGAAACATGCGAAAGGGTGCTAGAAGTTCATTTTTAAGCAAACCCCTTGTGGCGCAAATGATCATGGACCTTCGGGGGATCATGAAATATATCGTTTGGTCAAAAGTAATTTTTCACTTTGCGGTTAAGGTGCGCACTTCAAGGGAGCTGGCAGTTCATTTCTGTACTTTAAGGGATGGTCGGATCTCGAAAATGACAATTTGTGAGCCAATCCTGTCGAGTCTCCAATATTCCAGCCAAGTTTCATCGTTCTAGCACATATGTAAGTACCTTAACTCGCGATCACCGTAATTCCGGACCCCTCCAACTCCCCCCACAGTGCACGAATCCGGTCCGATGTCACGGGTGTACCTAGTTCTTGTGTTTTGGTCTTCCCACCAAGTTTCTTCCCGATTAGTCCACTCTAAGCATGACAAATATTTCCAGTACTCCCCTCCACCTCCTCCCCCACATTCATCGGATCCGGTCCGGACTTGAAATGGGACATCCGAGAAACGAGGTCTATCCAAATACCAAGGTTCATTAAGATCCGATCACCCGTTCGAAAGTTATATATACCTCAAGATTCCGGATTCCTGCTCCCTCCACTCCTCCACGATGATCGGATCGGGGAACTGACTATTTCTATGTCAATTTGGTCGGGTCTGTGATATGCCTGCCAAGTTTCATCGTCCTAGCCCACCTGGGAGTACCTTAACTCCGGATGACCGGAACCGCCTCCAACTTCCCCCACAGTGCCCAAATCCGGTCCAGTTCTGTCTACGATGTACCAAGGGCTTGCGCTTGTTCTTCCCACCGAGTTTAATCCTGATCGCTCAACTTTCAGCATGTCACACGACTTCCGGTCCCCCCTTCCGACTCCCCCCCCCCACATTCATCGGATACGGACCGGACTTGAAATGGAACGTCTGAGACACGAGGTCGTTCTAAATATCAAGTTTCATTAAGACCCAATCACCCGTTCCAAAGTTATACATATACGTCAATATTTCGGATTCCCCCTCACTACCCCACGGTGGTCGGATCGTCGAAGTGACTATTTCCAAGTTAGTTTTGTCAGATCCCTGATACGCCTGCCACGTTTCATCGTCCTAGCATATTTGGAAGTACCCTAACTCGAGAACAGTGGACGACCTACCGACCGACCGAAAAGTGATCGATATATGGCACTTGAGTGAAGCTCATGCTCAAACGCTCGGCCATGCTGACAGGGGTGACCACGTTTCTCACACGTAGTTGTACCCCTTCTTCTGCATAGGGGTATCAGTACACAGTACTTTGGGAACTAAAAGAATTAGGTATTTAATTTTTTACCTTGAAATTTTTTGCTTTTAAAGGGTACTGGTACCCTTCTGGGGAATAAGGGGTACATATACGTATGACTTCCATACTCACCACTGCCAGCATACCCCAGCATTTGACCACGGGTATAACAAGACCAAAGGTGTCGATGGGATCCCAAAAATTCAATATTTGATCCAGACAGTTGGGTCTTGTCTACGCCAGATCCAGTCTTCGCCAGACTCCTTGAACATTTTTACTATTAAAATTCAGAAACAGATTAAGGCCAAAAAGCTAATCATCTGAGAAAACCAAGTTCAGATATGGATTCAGCATGTTTGTGTTTACCCCTATAAGTCATATCTGTTTGGACGAAAACTTCCTGCCTTACTTCTGCGAATTTCCCAGTTTCGGCCGAATTCCGGAACTACCTGTCCGCAAAAAAAAAAAAGAGCTAAAATCGAACTCAGCTTATCTTCTTTCCCCTATATCGAACATCTAATCAACTTCAAATTAAAATTTAACTTAAAGCAAATTTTCCGGTTCCAGCCGGATTCTGGGCAAACTATATGTCCGGGTACAAAATGACTGTCATACACGGATTCAGCATCTCTTCTTACCCCTAAATCGGATATCTAATCAACTACGAAGACTTTTAACAATTTTCCGGTTTTGGCCGGATTCCGGGCGAACTACTTGCCCGGCGAGAATATGATTTTCACCATCGTGTTCAGCATGTCTTACTACCCTTAAACCGAACATATAATTAGCTTCAAATAAAACTTTTACTTTTAACAGATTTTCCGGTTTTGGCCGGATTCCGGGCTAACTACTTGTCCGGCGAGAAAATGGTTTTCACCATCGTGTTCAGCAAGTCTTCTTACCCCTAAATCGAACATCCAATCAACTTCAAACAAAACTTTTACTTTTAACAAACTTTCCGGTTTTGGCCGGATTCCGGGCGAACTAATTGTCCGGCGAGAAAATGATTTTGACCATCGTGGTCAGCATGTCTTCTTACCCCATAATCGACTGTCCCATTAGCTGTTTAAAAATATTTTGCTTGACCCTTAATTTAAACCCCCTCCCCCACCCCTAAATATAGGGCTACAAAGCCCATCTACGAACTCGACCTTACTCTTGGCACAAACAATCCTCACACCAAGTCTCATCAAAATATCCGTTCCCTTCGAGAGTTATCATGCTTACAGACGGACGGACAGACAGACAGACGGACGGACGGACGGACAGACAGACGGACGGACGGACGGACAACTTTTACGATGTCACAGGTATCCCTCCACTTACGTTTAGACCCTCCCTGAGTCCCCTCCTCACGCTATTCACTTTCCAACAGCCGCCTTACCGTTCAAAATGGTCGCCTTACTGTTATCTTATAAACCTAAAGTAGTAGGAAAAAAACAGAAAAACCTGTTAAAACGGCCGTTTTTTTGGGAAAAAAACGGTCCGTTTCTGTTTTTCCGGAAACAAAAACAGAAAAACAGAAACGGTTTTCCGTTTTTTTATCACCGTTTCTGTTTCTGTTCCGTTTTTTATATGCCTTTTTTTTACCGTTTCTGTTTTCGCCAAAAACAGAAACGGTGCCGACCCCTAATCCGCAGATGCCCGAAGCT
This sequence comes from Branchinecta sandiegonensis, assembly GCA_030848855.1. Classification (NCBI taxonomy): domain Eukaryota; kingdom Metazoa; phylum Arthropoda; class Branchiopoda; order Anostraca; family Branchinectidae; genus Branchinecta; species Branchinecta sandiegonensis. The sequence continues at coordinate 8,830,151 of JAUPMV010000009.1, forward strand.
TTCTGATTTAAGAAATATTTATCTAGATGGTGTAATTTTGTCAGTTCCTGAAATTTTGAGTAATAGTAACCCTACCGTTACTATCCGAGTGGGCGTGTATATGATAAATGTTTAGAATTTAGAAGGAGTCTGATTGTTTAAGTTACATTTTTGTTTCTGTGTATATGGCCCTTGGGCTTTTGAAATACAGTGATCTATCTATCTATCTATATGTGAGTTTTAAGGTCAACCTTGCAAATATTTTAAATTTCTTGCTTTACTTTCTGAAAATTAGTGGCTATGTAGAGAAGGAATACCTGAAATCTTGACTGGTATTAATGGCGGTCCACTTGAGAGGGTAAGTTTGTTTCAAGTAGAATCTGAAGACTGGATTAGGACTAGTATGTCCAGGTTTTGATAAGGTCTTTAAGCCGGAAAGTAAGAAGCACGAAACGAAACGCAGTTGTCGGTCTGTAGGCCTACTCACGGGCTATTCTGTCACCATCAGTGTGGCAGATGAAATCCAGACTTGCGTTAATAGCTGCTACCATGTGCTTCAAGTCAACTTTCTCCTTGTCGTTCAGACATGATCTGTATGCGTCATGAACAGGTCGCAGGCAGGCATGGAACGCTGGTACACGTCTGAAAAAGGGGCCAAGATTTAAAGTGATAATAGCCTGTTTTGTATGTTTAATTCTGAATTACTTTTTTAGTTCATGCAACTAGTCGAGTTACTGCGACGGGAAACCAAAATGAGAAAAAAGCAAGGTACTTCGGAGATATTCATTTACGATTACGTTTTAGATACTCTGTATTCCTCTAGAACAAGACCAAAGGTTTCGATGGGATCCCAAAAATGGAAGATTTATTGGACCTCTTGATCCAGATCCAATCGGGTCCTGCAGATTTCTAGTCTTCGCAAGACACTAGACGCACATTACTCTTTGCTACTCATAATCAGTAGAGAATGTACACAAATTATAGGCTACCGAGTGATGTTTTTGACAAATTATGACCAAACGACTAACCGGATATGGATCCAACATATTGGTTTGGCATTGTCAAATATGGTTATCCCTCTGTTACCCTTCTGAATACTCCTAGCAGCAAGAAAATGAACTTCAGAAATGGATCTCGCTGATCTCCGTGTGTTCTTACACTGATGCGAACCTCTAACCGACTTAAAAATGACAAGTTCCAGATACAGATTCAGAATGGCTGTTTACCCTGGATCGAAAGTCCACACGACTTCACAATAAAATTTTATTGCTTATTAAGTTTCAGGTTTAGCCGGATTCCGGACGAACTAGTTGTCCGGCGAAAAAAAAGTCTCAGATATGGACTCAGCATGTCTCCCCGATGAAAAATTTGTGGCCTGCGTAGTTGTACGAAAACGTTGCATGTAATACTATGTAATAGCAAAGAATACTATAATTTAATGTGCCTCAGACTGGTCCAATCTTATGTAGTAGTATCCAGTAGCACCCTGTATTGCCATGGTAGCATCCAGTCTTGTTAATAGTAGCATGCAGTAGTATGCAGTAACACGGTAGCCCTGAAGTAGAAGCATGTAGTAGCATTAGTTAGTACTGCATGTTACTTTTTCGTACAACTTTGTTCTACTATTTTGAGATAAATTTTTCATCGGGTCCTTAATACCCCTTAATCGACTATCTCATTGGATTTTAAAACTATTTTTTCGTCCCTTAATTTGAAACCCCTCACCCACCCCTAAATTTACAGCTATGGGGTCCATCTACGAACTTGACCTTTAGTTTGAAGCAAAGGATCCTCACACCAAGTTTTAGCAAACTATCTCAATCCCTTCGAGATCTTCGTGCTAACAGATAGACGGACGGACGCACAACTTTAAGAAGTCATAGGTATCCCGTCACTTATGTTTTGGGATACCAAAAACTGATAGGAAGTAAGTTGATAACTGAGTGTCAAAGAAAGAATATAAGGTTTGAAGCCAAGCTGACCATTCATTCCCAACAAAAATAGAAAAACGAGATTTTTGGATTTTTTCCGAAATATCCAAAAAATTATTTATCCCTCGCACATCATCTTAGAGGGATAATTAGCTGATCAAGAAAAAAACCCGAAAATCTTATTTTCAAAGAAAGATCAGAGCAGCCCAATTCACAGGTCGAATAACTCTTCACTGATGCGTCGTAGTAATTACGTCTGACAATTTCCCTTTTCCGACCCAAAAACACGAATAGCGGCGACGACATTAGCAGGAACTCTTACTAGAAATTATCTTTTCACGAAAAAACGGTTCAAAAATACTGTTTCTCAAAAATACCAATACTTGCCCCGTGAACTTCGCGATTTTCTAGTGGACGTTGGACGCAAAATATCTAAAACACAAGATAGACCTGTTGGCCTATCGAGTCTTCCAACATGAAAAACAAAATTCTGAAGCTTCTCATGCCCTTATTTTGAAAGAGTTGTCGGCGGTCCGACAACTCTTGAACTTGACGCTGCGCGACTGAGAAACTCGGCGACCGGAAAAGCGCCAAAACTCGTAGTGCAAAACAAAGCAATGGCGAAGGGCCCGTAACGGAAGGCTGGGTGAAAACCGGTGATATTTTGTTTCTCTGCAGCTGTAGCGCGTTACCTTTGCCAGAGGCAAAAGATGTTAAAGGACACCTGAATGAAGAGTACCAAGTATCATCCCTATCGGTAAGACTTCCGTTAACATTGCCTGCAGAAAACTCAGTCCAAATACGAAATAGTGTTTCCAAGCTATGATTTTTGCTCCATTTTGCATCTGTCCTTATTTCAGTACCGAACAATTTTAGAAATGAACAAATGTCTCCAATCAACCCTTCTTCTGGAATATTTTTTAACCAGTTTAGCCAAAATGTATATCTAGAAGAAATTCCAATACGATCCGGCCAGCGCTGTACAAGTTTTGAATGAATCGCGCTTTTTGTCTTGCAGTCTGCATGTGCAAACCTCCAGAAACGAACATCCCTATTTTGGAAACGTTACGCTCAGGAGAAGAATGCTCTCCGTGGCCATGTCTGTAAATGCATTCTCCGTGGTGTGTTCAAGTATGGTTTCATTGTTCACGTGTCCTTTAAAGACTGCCAACGGCTGATTCTCCTTGGGAAGGGGTGAGATGCACCATAGCTTCAACGCGACTTATTCCAACCCAGAAATATTAAAAAGTAAAAAAATAAAAATGTTTGGGAAGATACTACGCGGGTTAGAAGACCTAATTATCGATTCTTGGCGACACGGTGACGGTCACAGGCGCTTATGCCGCAAGTTTGGGCTGGAACACCTAGATTGGGCTTTACGAAATTCAATGGGATCCACGACCTAAGCTTTCTTAGTTCCTAGACCGTTTCGAAGACAGGGGGGAAGGTGCGAGGTACATTTAAATGTCGCGTGGTGCTGGAGCTGGAAAACTTGCGGGCACATACTTGCAATAGTTTTCCAAAAAAGAGTCGATTTTCCCTTCAAGCTCAGCTAATTCTTTTTCTTCCCTGATGGCGGCAAAATCAAAATTCTTTCCAAAGCATTCCTTGAAGTTCGTCATTTCTTCCTGGAAAAGAAATAATCTTTTACGCCTAACATACTGTAATCTTTCTGCACCCATAAAACTTTCTTATCAGCAAGTACTTTAAGTAGCCTACTTCGAAATTTCGAAAATACAGGCTTAGGCTTGGCAACAGAAAGTATGCGAACGTGTCGTTGCCTACAGTTATAATTGGACATGAGTCAAGTTCGTCAACATTTTTTATCGTCCCTGTTCCGTTTACGATTTAATTGGTGATCGAGTCGAATGAAGCCAAGTTCACACGGGGATTAAGATTCGAATGGCTCAGTTGATCGATACTTGCCTTTTAGTTTAGGCAATCTGCAAACGGAAGACGACTTGATCATACAAAAAAACAGTCATATTTGATAGTGCAAAACGGACACTTCAGCTGAATTTTATTAGAGCTATATTTCGGCCCTTTTTGGCAAGGGTCCTCTTCAGGTTCAAAGCCGCTCAAGTTGGAAAGACGGAACTTGTGGGAAAACAAAATTAAGATTCTAGCTTAGCGTTAAATATTTTAAATATTTAGCCGGATTTAGCGTGAGATATAGCTCTAATAAAATTCAGCTGACGTATCCATTTTGCACTATCAAATATGGTTCGCAGTCAGCTTGGGCTGAAGGAATATTTATCGAAAAATCAATCCTAGTTAACTAAGCAAAGATCTCGCGGTCACTCTGAAAACTGAGGATCTCCTGTAGCGGATTATTCAAGAACATTACGTCTAAGCAGGCTTCTTGACACTGTAAAGATTGCACGAGCTGGCTGATAAATGGCCGCTTCTGCTTTATCGGTTACATTTTCGTTCGGAAAGCCAGCAGAAGCGACATCAGCCGCTTCAGACTTCTGTTGCATCTCTTCGTATTTATGTGCGAAACCACATCAGTTCAGTTTCATTGTTTCAGTTTCATTGGACTATATTTAAAAAACAAATGAATACACAATTTATATTCCTGCCAAGAAAGCACAAATGTAGTGCTTGGCTAGGGCAGGGAAATAACCTATACTAATTTAAACATCAAACAGAATCAACTAACTGAACATTCTATTTAAAGAAAAAAAGAGGAGAGGAAAAAAAAAATAATCTATTTTTTCAACTTTAAAAAGGAGAGAGAAAATAAGGGAAAGAAGGAACGAGAAGAAAGAAAACAAAAGAAAAACAGGGGGGGTCTAAAGGAGGATAAAATGATATTGCCAACCATGGCGCCATTTGGGGGTGGGTGGGAGCAGGGGGGCTTATGGCTCCTCCTATTTCAACATTTTCCTCCAAGAGACGAAATGCAAAGCAATGATTTTACTTTCAGGTATATTCGAAAACTACTTCAAATTTACACGAAAAAGAGTAACCAAATTTTGAATCTGTGTAATAAGGTCACCCCCCAAGGTTTACTGAGATGGCGCAACTGATTGCCAAAGCAATAATATGCTTTAACAAGAAAACCAAAAAAAAAACAACCCGTATGGAAATAATTCAATTCATTGTGTTATGGGACATTTTTCTAATCATAAACAACTGAAAACAACTGGAAACGATCGTAAACAATTGTTTTTTTACAACTGGAAACAGTTGTTTACAATTAGAAACAGTTGTTTCCAATTGTTTCCAATCGTTTGCGATTGTAAACAGTTGTCAACGATTGTATTTTTACGATTGGAAACAATCGGTTTCGATCGTAAAAATACAATCGTTCACAATTGTTTACAATCGTAAAAAACAATTGTTTACGATTGTTTCCAATTGTTTTCAATTGTTTACGATTGGAAAAATGTCCCATAATACAATGACTTGAATTATTTCCATACGGGAAAGGTTTCGATGGGATCCCAACAATTTAATATTTGATACAGACAATTGGGTCTTGCCTTCGCCAGACTCGTTGGACATTTTTACTATTAACATTAGAAATAGATTAAGGCCAAATAGCTAATCATTAGATATGGATTCAGCATTTACCCCTGTAAGTCATATCTATTTTGACGAAACTGATCGAAACTTCCTGCCTTACTTCTGGCAAATTTCCGATTTCGGCCGAATTCCCACTGCTTGTCCGGCAAAAAGATGAAACTCAAAAACGATTTCAGAGTATCTCCTTACCCTATAACATCTAATCAACTTTAAATAAAACTTTAACTTCTAGCAAATTTTCCGGTTTTGGCCGGATTCCGCGCGAGCGACTTGTCCGGCGAGAAAGTGGTTTTCACACTCGTGTTCAGCATGTTTTATTACTCCTTAATCGACTATCTCATTAGCTGTTTAAAAATACTGTGTTTGCCCCTTCATTTGAACCCCCACCTCTAAATATAGGGCTACAGATCCCATCTACGAATTCGACCTTTACCTTGACCCAAAGAATCCTCACACCAAGTTTCACCAAAATATATCATTCCCTTCGAGAGTTATCGTGCTGACATACGGACGGATAGACAGACGGAAGGACAACTATTGTGATGTCATAGGTATCCTTCCACTTACGTTTTGGGGTCTAAAAACATTCTGATGTCATTTGATTCCAGATTCTCATATTTGGTCGAGGGTTCAGTCCTGATCAGACTTCAATTCAGGATGTCCTTCACTGAAAAGATGCTACTAGCCGACAAAAATCACATAGTGCCCGTAACACATGTTCGTCCCGAATTCTACGTATTTTACCCCCGTATTTTGCCCGACGCAGTCCCGGAGGCTGTAGCTGTTTATGTCTCATCCTCCTAAATTCGCACGAACTTATTTGTATGCCGTTTTTCTCCCCATATTTAATTTAATTAAATAACAACAATGCTGCAATAAAGGACCTGTTGTACATGCGGCAATGGGGTTGGGTAGGGAGTGGGACCTCGAATAAAATCTAGGTTCTTTGAGGATTTTCATTCAGCCCACGCACCAAATTTCGGGTTTGCAAGACTTATCCAAGGTTCTGAATCTCAGGAAAACCCATAGGTTTTTCGATGTAGTTTGATTCCAGATTAACATATTTAGTCGAGGTTTCGATCCTGATTAGGCTATTTTGCTAAAAGGACCTGTCTTACCTATAATACTAATGCAACCTACTTCCATAGTCACTCCATATATTTCTAAACCCAGAGACTCCAATTTCGTACGGTACATTCTAACCCCTCTAACAAAACAACGCTGATTTTCTCACTTGCCGTGTTTTGCTACGTTCGATGTGTATTACGCTGTCGACGGTTGTCTGCGAGGAGTTTTTCAATCAGGAAAACCGGTTATGTAAATAGTTTCCCTGTTTTCGCTACGAGTCAACGGGTGTCGGAAAAGGCGTAAAACAGCCAAAACCGTGGGGTTGAAAACACAGCATAGTTTTAAAGTATTCAAATACTTTAAAATACTGTAAGTAGAAGAGTAAATAGTGCGAGGGGTCCTTTTACAACTGCATGTTAGACAACGGCCAGGAAACAGATGATAGCGACTCCGGGTGTAAACGAATTTTGTGAAAAATACTGACCGAAAGCACACAACCGGAGCTGAGAAAATTAAAGAATTGACATAGTTACTGGCACCAATGCTTTAAGCTTAGTTCATACTGCGACGGAACACTTTCAGAGGGAACTACGCTTTAAATAGGAACGACAGGAAAAGGTGTCATTTGCCTAATTTTTAGGGCGCTTCCTGTTTTCATCTCAAGCGCCAATATTATACCGATCGTTTTTCCGTCGTTCGGTCCGATGATCGCAAGTTAGGGAGCTTCCAAGTGGGCAGAATCTGGCTTTCGTTTAATCGCGCTGCGGACTATCGCAAAATGCTACGGGGACGGCGACAAGTTCAAGGTGACTCATTCCCAGACATTCGTTTTCCTTTCTCCCAGACCAAGAACAAATAATCATAAGAAGCGCCGTCTCCCTATCTCTGTAACACGACCATGCGGAGTCGAATATTCCATCAATACCCTGCCTGATGCAAACGAGCGAGCTACGCAGAACATCATAATTCATTACCTCTACAAACAGCTATATCGCGGTAGAGCCCCGCAGAAGAAATTTCATTACGAACGCCGGCTGAGTCGTCCTTTACAGCTGATTGTTTGTCTACCACTGTGACGTCATACGTGACGCAATGCAAAGCGGAGTCTCCACACCTGCAGGCCTCCTACAGTTTTTAATCTGGTATGCGAAGCGGCGAAGAGGGAAGTAGACGGGTACCAACTCGAAGCTCACAACAAGTACCTCTAGCTCCGCTCGGTTTTGTCGGGGTATCCATAGTCACTCCATGGGACAAAGACGGAGGTTCTATTTGATTATTTGTTCTTGCCTCTACGGAGTTAGTAATGACCGAAGAACGGAACTGGGCAGAGAAACTGACAATGGCTTGTTAATGTCTTCAGTTGACGTTTACGAAACTTCTTCCGCGACATATTTGTGTCCCACACACTTCTGAATGTCTGTCGCGGAAACAGAAGTGAGTGCCACACAAACGACCCACAAGTTGAACCTCTCAGAAACACCGTTCCGCCTTTTTCTGCGGAGATTTCAAACGCTTGAGAAAAAAATGGAAATTCAGATAAAATTTTAATAAACAGATCATCAGGCTTACGCCCTTGCCATTCTGTAATAGAAGGATCCTCAGTTGTATGTCTATCTGCCTGACAGAGTAGTTCGTGTTATTATGACCGTGTTCCATCCTACTTACCGGGGTTACTACGCATGACGTCACAAATTCTTCCTTTCTGTAGCTAAGGCTGGAACGATTTTTCTATTTTCCAGCAGAATCATGCCACGGGCGAATCCGACCAATCACGTGGCACAGATCCGTAGTTACTACGCTTACTACGCTCCCGAGCGTGGTAAGCAAATAGTTACTATTAGTTACTATTTCGAGAAGGTTGGAACGGTCAGCGTAGTAACTTTTCGTGATGTTGAAACGGATTTAGTAACTAATAGTTACAATTGGTACGAGGGTGGAACACGCTCTGTATGGACTCTGATTTGCCGCTAAATTTGAATTCCCCGCCAAATTTTGAACCACAAACTCGAAATCGCCTCGAGAGTTGCTTCTTGGTCACGGGAGCAGACTCGTTGGCCACACAAACGCCACACTATTTGAGCCAAAACCAAGCCACAGCCTCTTAGTGGGATCGCGGAAAACCGCCTTTTATAACAAGGCAAAAGAGCAAAAGATCCATTATAACTTCTCACCTCAAACTTGTCATGTGCTGCTTTCCCAGCCTGAGAGACACACTTCAGCTCCAAACCTGTCGACCAGTTGCCTGTCTGATAACAATCATTCCAGGATGCTGGATCTCCTTGTAATAGATTCTCACAAGACGATGGCTCATCTTCTGCAAAACACACAAAATACTGTAAAGAAGGCATCAGTTCTCTGGGTACGTTTGTGAGATAAAGAGCCTCTAATGAATTCACTACCTATCTCGGCACTGTAATTAGTATTTATTTATGTACTAAAATGCTAGAACTTGGTCTATTGGCCTAGAAGGAAAAGAATCTTGTGTAGGCCTACCTAAACTACAACTTAAAGATTCAAGGAAATGAAACACAACCGAAAAAGACACAAAAAAGAGGAAAACAGAAAAAAAGAAAAAGGAGAAACTGAGTAAGTGTGTACGGGTATTTTTGAAAAAGGTATTGAAATCTGTTGATTGGTGAAGATGCGTGGATATACTGTTCCATAGTTTAATGCTTTTGTATATGGCAGAATTTCGGTAGGCAGTTGTCAGTCTTAAAGGAAGAATCAACTGATGGAGAGTAGAACGTAGGGAACGATTTTGGTGTACAGTACGGCAAGGTATGTAATAATTTCGGAGAGAAGTGGCTAAATTATCAAGTGAAGCGGAGTGGGCCAGGCAAAAAGTCTGAGCGAGTCTGCATAGGAGCAGATATGGCTATTTGAGGGGTTAAGGTGACGCTGCGATTTTCTGCTAAGTGACCCCTCTTGCTTATTCTGCCTTTCGTATTATCCCTAGCTCAGATTCAGGAATCCCCGCCTTTCGCCAATGCTTCGATTTTTACCTACGACTTTTTGACGCTTCTTAGGCCTAGGATCAAAGTCCGGCAACGCAATCTTAGCCAAAAGCTTCAAGGTCTGTTAACAACTCTTTCACAAATAAGGACATGCGAAGCTTTAAGTATTATACTCCATTTTGGAAGACACGGTAGACGTGCAACTTCTGTTTTGTTCTTATTTTGTTTTGCTTGGTTTTACCACTTCTAACCAAGGCGCATTCAATTTTCAAATATTCTGCGTCCAGCCGCCGCGTCGGAGAGACGGAGGCTGGACAGAGTCGGCTAGCCCTAACAAGAAAATCGTTAATTTGTTGTGGACGGTAATGGTATTTCTGAGCCATTTTGTCCTGAAAAGATCATTCGATATAAGAGTTGAATTTAAGTTTACTTACTTAAGAGTCAAAAACCAGAGTATTTAAGCGGTGTGCAATGCAGCCACAACAATGGCAGTTTCAGACAGTAACAGCAAAAACAAAGTACCAGAGAAACCTCAAAGCTCCTTTGAATATTATATGTCTAATAATCTTCAACAAATGAACTGCATGTCATGAGTAGCTTCCAAAAAATTAGACACCATTTTCACAAAAATCAAAGGATATCTGTAAGACCTTTTATCAGTAGGGCACTGACACTTGTTTTGGAAAACCCTCTTGAGCAGAGCAGAGGCGTTACTAGCAAAAATGTTTTTTTTTTAGGGGGGGGGGGGCAAGGTATTTACCGACTGGGTAGTCATTTTTACCAACTGTTTTTGGAAAAAGGGAATATTTTCAAAGGAGAAGGAAAAAATTGCTGATTTTAAGAGAAACTGACTGTTTTAAAAAAAAAATCAACTATTTTTACTAAAAATACAAATAAACAGGATACCTTGCTATTAGCACCCCCCCTGAATGAAATATAGATCTGCAATTCCCCCTGTTTCTTTCCAGCCTCTACACTTATCAAATATGTGAAACTGGGCCTTGATCAGTCTACCACAAACCCCTGGTTTTGGGAAAGCCTATGCCAAATGCTGGGTATATCTAGCCTTTGGTACAGTAGAGGTATGCTTATGTGAACACTTTTTTAACTGTTACACTACCTTGCTTTTGTCAATTGCATATAAAACAGTAAAAGAGAAAAGAAAAATTATAAACTTAATATCAGCTAACAGCCAAGTATTTCAGGGTTATCCCAACACAAACTTGAAGCAGAAATTCAATTTATTTTCTTTGATTTTTAATTTTTAAAAAAATCTTCTTCCTCTTTTGACTGCATCTGCAGGTTCGGACCGCCATCTTTTCCATTCAAGTTGCATTCCACTTGGCAAAATTTTCAAAATTAACAAAGGAAATCAGCTAATAATTCAGTCACTTTCATCACTGAATCAGCAAAATATTCAAAAAGTGCAAACAGCGTGAATGGTTATTATCAGTATTTATTGGAAAAAGTGCCTTGTTTGGGTTTTAGTTTTTTCTTCGGCGATCGTTCACATTTACCAGACGTTCACATAAGCATACCTCTACTGTATACCCTATGCCTAACACTGGATACACTATGCCAAATGCTGGATACTGGGACCCAATAAAATATTGATGATTTGAGTAAAGCTCACAAATCATCCAATCAGAATTCATCTGTAGTGAGGTAGGTCAAGGTTAGGGTACCAACAGCTTTCAGCTAACAGCCAAGTATTTCAGGGTTATCCCAACACAAACTTGAAGCAAAAATTCAATTTATTTTCTTTGATTTTTAATTTTTTTAAAAATCTTCTTCCTCTTTTGACTGCATCTGCAGGTTCGGACCGCCATCTTTTCCATTCAAGTTGCGTTCCACTAGGCAAAATTTTCAAAGGAAATCAGCTAATAATTCAGTCACTTTCATCACTGAATCAGCAAAATATTCAAAAAGTGCAAACAGCGTGAATGGTTATTATCAGTATTTATTGAAAAAAGTGCCTTATTTGGGTTTTAGTTTTTTCTTCGGCGATCGTTCACATTTACCAGACGTTCACATAAGCATACCTCTACTGTATACCCTATGCCTAACGCTGGATACACTATGCCAAATGCTGGATACTGGGACCCAATAAAATATTGGTGATTTGAGTAAAGCTCACAAATCATTCAATCAGAATTCATCTGTAGTGAGGTAGGTCAAGGTTAGGGTACCAACAGCTATCAAGAGTTTGGCATAGGGTATCCAGGCGTTAGGCATAGACTATGACAAACATTATATGTGCCCAGGCACAGGGCACCCAAAAATCAGGGGTTTGTGGTTGACTGGCCTTGATTGAAAGGTCTAATTATTCTCTTCAACCTAATATTTTCTCTGTCTTCATTGAACAAAGTTGCAGCATTGTCAAATGCCTTTCTTCTAAAAACCTGCTAACCATGGCCAAATTGTTTTGTAGCACCTTCCGTTTCCAATTTTCTTTGTGCCTTTGCTAAGCAATAAACTGATAAAATGTTGACTAGCCTAGCCCAAATCAAGAACAGACCTATAGGCCGTTGATAACTTGCCTATAATTTCAGCAGATGCCATGAAGATTTTAAAGAACATAAGCACAAAGAACACCGAATAATATGGCTCTCTCATTTTCTTGCCAGTTCTTTGTTGTTCCATCAGTGACCTGTCCAGCATTTAGCTAGCATTTTGAATTCAATGCTGCCGGCCAGAAAAGAATAAACAAATTGAGCAGTAGAGGAGTTGATTGTCCACGGCAAAGGTTGTGTGTTTTGCTGATGATGTGCTGAAAACTGCAGCAACTGATTGAAGATTTGAGTTGGAAACGAATCTGGAGCAAACCAAAAAATTACTCAAATTATTTCTGGGGCAGAAGCTTGATTAAATTTATGAGTCAATATACTAGAGAGTATTTAAGATGCCCTAGAACATGTCTAGTTTGAGTAGAAGAACCGCAAGCTGTTCCGTCTAAAAGGATTGTTTTGGATTAAGCCATATTTCAGAAAAGAAAAGAGGATTATTGAACCCCAAAAAAGACACTGTAATTGTATTTCACAAAAGGGTAGGTTGGCATGTTATAGGTGCCTTCGTTGTATTCGAGGCCGTTTCTAATCATTCCTCACCATTATTCGGTTCTTCTCTTGTAGTTAAATATTCTTTGAGCCCAAGCTGACTTTGAAACATTTATTCAAACAATGTTAACAACGGGTACGTCAGCTACGATTCTTCATCAGTGATATTTTGGCCCTTTTTGGCAAGGGTCCTCGTCAGACTGTGAATCCTCTGGTTCAACTTCTAGGCAGGAAACAAACCTGTAATAAATAACTGAAGCTTCTACCGACTATAAATATCTTATTAAAGTAAGTTATCTTCAAATACCACTATAGTGAAAAAACTAGTCCTGAGATTTAATTTTTGACATGGATGCTGTTTTTGCTGGACGATTGGGGCGATGACAGGAAAGGGTTTGTTCTGCATTTTGGTCAACTTAGGTTTATTTATTAATAAGGGACTATTATTTTATTAATAACCTTGTTCTATGTTTCTATTATCTAGTACTTGTCTGTATCTATTAATTTGAATAATGACTGCACGGAAAAACTAGTGCTGAGATTTAATTTTTGACACGGCTGCTGTATTTGCTGCTCGATTGGGGCGACGGCAAGAAACATTTTTTTCTGCATTTTGATCAACTTCGGTTTTGTTGTTAATAAGGGACTGAGGCTTAAATTTTCTTCCCTTAACAACCCCGTTCCACATTTCTGGTAGGGAGTACTCGCCTGTATCTCGGTTAATGCCTGCTCGGTTTTTCTTTATCTCAACTGCTTCTCGAAGTTTGGTTTCCGTCTCAGTGGTGATTTCACTAGAACCCACCTCCTGAGCAGGTTCTCGTCTGGATCTCTGACTGACCTTGTCGTTGTTGTTGTTGAGCACCAACCAGAAATTGGTTAGTTCGAAAATGAGTTATAGGACTAGGAAGCAGTCACCAGTGAATCCCGTACCCATGGGGTTGATTCGGGCACCATTTTCAGGATACAAAGTATTTTTACTCAGCTTCAGTTAAAAGATGTATAAAAAAGGAAAAGATAATATTACGCAAACATTCCTTCAGACCAAGCTGACTACAAATCGTATTTGATAGTGCAAGATGGATACGTCAGCTGAATTTTGTTAGAGCTATATTTCTGCCCTTCTTGGCAAGGCCAAGGCAGTCTACCCAGGGTAGACCAGTCATGCACAAATCCTCGATTTTTGGGTACGGTGCCCCAACGTCTGGGCATGCCTGGACGTTAGGGCATGGTGCCCTTGCGTTGGGGCACCATGCCCTGGAGCATGGGCAGGGCACCCCTGTGAAATTTAGTCCAACTGAGACTTACTACAAACATAAATAGGGTCTTCTTCCTGTCCTAGATCAAAAGATACCTGGTTTTACTTTCTATCAAACCTCATTTCCCAAGTTTCAAAATGTTAGAGCACTTCCAAGATACAAAGAGTTTTTTGGAGGCCACTTTTGTTCTAGTGGGTTTACTCTATCCTTTTTCAGAAAACTCCTGCTAGGTAACATGGATGAGGCAAGCTTTTCAATCTGTTCACTGGAGCAAATATTTCCTTTAAATTGTTTGCCTTTTATTGTATTTATTTTGAGTGATTTTTTTTCTTAACAATTGTTATCGAAATTCACTGCACTCAAAAGAAATACAATAAAAGGTGAACAATCTAAATGAATTTGGAAGGGAAGGAAATTTAATTCCTAAAGGAAGAATTTTAAAAGCTTACCACATCCATTCTACCTAGCGATGACTACCTAAGAAGGATAGAGTAACCTAGCGGTGACAACCTGGGAAAGGATTGAGTAGCCTAGTGGCAACTACCTGGAAAAGGATAGAGTAAACCCACTAGAAAAGAAGTGGCCTTCACAAAACTCTATGTATCTTGGAAGTGCTCTAACATTTAGAAAATTGGAAAATGAGGCTAGATAGAAAGTAAACTCAGGTACCTTTTGATCTAGGACAGGAAGAAGAGCCTATTTAGGTATGTAGCCAGGCTTCAGTTTAACCAAATTTCACAGGGGTACCATGCCCATGCTCCAGGGCATGGTGCCCCAACAACATATGGGCATAGGGTATCCAGCGTCAGGCATAGGCTATGCCAAATGCTAGATATACCCAGCGTTTGGCATAGGGTATCCAACAAGAGCTGTAAGCTCATATGGCACTTGCATGGGTCAAGATGATTTGATTGATCAAAAGTAAGTTTCGACTTTGCGGTTGAGATACCCACTCTAAGGGAGCTGGAACTTCATTTGTAAGCAAAACCCTTGAGGCAAAACTGCTAAAGGGCTGATGGGCATCACGAAAATGCATATATTGCTTAAAAGTATTTTTTTTACTTTGCGGTCAAGATTGGTACTTTAAGGGATAATCGGATTTGGGAAGTAGCAATTTCTAAGCAAATGTTGTTGAGTCTCCAATATTCCAGCCAAGTTTCATCGTCCTAGCACATCTGGAAGTACCTTAACGCGCGATCACCGGAATCCCAGACCCCCCCCCCCCCTCCTCCAACTCCACCCACAATAACCGGAGCCAATCCGGTTCTGTAAATGATTAATCCAGAGCATCTGTTTGTCATTCCCACGAAGTTCGATCCAGATCACACCAGTCTAAGCGGGTCAAGTATTTTCCGCCCTCTCCCAATAATTGCCGGATTCGGTCCGGAAATGAAAAAGGTCACCAGAGAAAAATGTCCTCTGTTTAATTATTAAATTTCACTCGAATCCGATCACCCGTTCCGAAGTTACGCATGACTCAATATTCCGGATTCCCCTCCCTCAACCCCCCCTCCCAAGATTAGCATATCGAGGATGTTTTTTTTTATTCCAAGTCAGTTTGACCGGGTCCCTGATATGCCTTCCAAGTTTCGTCGTGAAAATCCCCCCAAAAACGGAATTCCGGGACCCCCCCCCCCCTCAAGTGTCCGGATCCAGTCAAATTATGTAAAAGATTTACATGGACCAGATGTTTGTTCTTTCCAGCAAGTTTCACTCCGATACCATCATTCTAACCGTTTCTCGAGATTTCCGGTCCACCCCCCCCCCCCCCCAGCTCCCCCGCGGTGCACATAGCCAATCCGATTCAGCAAATGACTTACCTAGAGCATCTGTTTGTTCTTCCCACAATGTTCCATCCCGATCCCTCCATTCTAAACGGGTCACGTATTTTCCGCCCCCCCCCCCTAATAGTTGCCGGATCCGGTCCGGATATGAAAAAAATCATCGGTCCTCTGTTCAATTCTTAAATTTCACTAGAATCCGATCACCCATTCCAAAATTACGTATGACTGAAAATTTCGGATTCCCCTCCCTCCACTCCCCCCACCATTATCTGATCGACAAAATTTTTATTTTGAAGTCAGTTTGATTGGGTCCCTGATATGCCTGCCAAGTTTCACCGTGAAAATCTCCAAAAACCCCATCACCGGAATTCCGGGACCCCCCCCCCCCCATAAGTGTCCGAATCCAGTACAATGGTGTAAAGGACTTATCTAGAGCAGATGCTTGTTCTTCCCAGCAAGGTTCACTCCGATCCCTCCATTCTAACCGTTTCTTGAAATTTCCGGTCTCCCCTCCCCAACTCCCCCCTGGCTACCGAATCCGGTTAAGACTTTAATCAAGACATTACAGATATATATTCTATTCAGTTATGAAGTTTCATTACAATCCGATCATCCGTTCGAAAGTTACACACTTCTCAATTTCCCGGATTCCCCTGCCCTCCACCCCCCCCCCCCAAAATGGTCTGATCAGAAAACTGATTATTTCTAAGATTGTTTGGTCGGGTCTCTGATATGCCTGCCAAGTTTCATGGTCCTAGCACAACTGGAAGTACCCTAACTCGAAAAAGTGTGACAAAATGCCCTAAATTTTCAAGTTTCCAGCGCCCCCACTTCCCCGCATATGGTCCGATCGGGAAACTGATTATTTCCAGGTTAGTTTGGTCGGGTCCCTGATATTCCTGCCAAGTTTCATTGTCCTAGCTCATCTGGAAGTACCCTCACTTGAAAAAGTGTGACAAAATGCCCTAAATTTTCAAGTTTCCAGCGCCCCAACTCCCCCGCAAATGGTCGGATCGGGAAACTTATTATTTCCAGGTTACTTTGGTCAGGTCCCTGATATTCCTGCCAAGTTTCATTGTCCTAGCTCATCTGGAAGTACCCTAACTCGAAAAACTGTGACAAAATGCCCTAAATTTTCAAGTTTCGAGCGCCCCCACTCCCCCGCAAATGGTCGGATCGGGAAACTGATTATTTCCAGGTTCGTTTGGTCGGGTCCCTGATATTCCTGCCAAGTTTCATTGTCCTAGCTCATCTAGAAGTACCCTAACTCGGAAAAAAGTGACAAAATGCCCTAAATTTTCAAGTTTCCAGCGCCCCGCACTCCCCCGCATATGGTCGGATCGGGAAGCTGATTATTTCCAGGTTATTTTGGTCGGGTCAGTGATATGCCTGCCAAGTTTCATTGTCCTAGCCCATCTGGAAGTACCCTAACTCGGATAAGTGGGACAAAAAACTCGGACCGACCGACAGACCGACAGACGGAATTGTGATCGGTATATGGCACTTGAGCCAGAGACTGCAAGTGCCATAAAAATCAGAGATTTATGGTAGACTGGGCCAAGGGTCCTCTTCAGGCTCAAAGCTACTCAAGTTGAAAAAATGAATTTGTGGGAAAACCAACCCCCTTTTCCACAAGTTCATTGTTCCAACTTCAGCGGCTTTGAGCCTGAAGAGGACCCTTGCCAAGAAGGGCTGAAATATAGCTCTAATGAAATTCTGCTGATGTATCCATTTTGCACTATCAAAGATATTATTACAGCTCAAAAGTAACCATAGAACTGAAGAATATAAATGTTTCAAGATTAGGAGAGGTTGCATTGACTTGTAAATCATCTCTTTGCCCTTTCAAGTTTCAGCTACAGTACCGTAGAGCAGGGGCATCACATATGGGGGGGGGGGGGTGGGGAGGATGCCCCCCCCCCCCCCCCACTATGTTGGCCATTCAGTATAAAATAGCCAAGTTGGCACACGTTTTTCGTAAAAATAGTTGATTTCTCTCAAATCAGCTAATTTTTCTAAAATCAGTTAATTTTTCTGAAATCAGTCGATTTTTCTTCAAAACAGTCTTTTTTTCTTAAAAACATTTGTTTTTTTTCTACAGTCTGTAAAAATGACCAGCGATTTGGAAAAAAAGTTGCCCCCCACTAAACATTTTGGCTATTAATGCCTTTGCAGGAGACTACCCAACCTCAAACAAGATTTAAAATTTCCAGAGAAGTCTTTCGTTTAGAAAAATCTATTTGCCGCAAAAAGGAACCAACGAATATGACAACACACTAGATGGAAGCTAATAATAGAATGGTTTACTTGCTGGAGAAACAAATCTTGCTTCAGTGTTTCTAGTTAAACGTATTTTTATTTTGGAACGATAACTCCTCATTTTAACCTGAGCTCCTTGCTGTAATTTACAAAGTAATAGAAAAGGTAGAGCTGCCAAAGTTAATAACCAGAAAATCCTTGCAGCTTCAAAACGAAAAAAAGGCATTTAATTTTAAAATTTTTGTAGATTTGACTGTTGAAAAGAAACCAGATTTTGCCTTGTGACTATTCAAGTTCAAGTTCTTTTAATCTTTCAATGCAAGTAAAAAAATACATCACTGAGCAGAGAGATGAACTTGGTTTATTCAGAAGCAAGTTACACTGTAGGCTATACAATACTAAAACACACATATTTGTTGCAATGCATATCCAGTTTCCCTCACCCATGAGGAACGGCCAAACTCTAAAAAATTAAATTTTTCTTAAAAAGCAAAAATTGTTAAATTTAAATTTAAAGGTACAATACAACATAAATTTTTCAGTCAGAACCAGTTCAGTTATTCTTAAATTCAAACAGTAATAGTTGCACGAGGTTTGATCTGACAACCGTCATGGACAAGTGAGAACATAGACGGTCATCATAAATTATCCAGTAGGACGGTACTGAGTGACGTAGTGAAAACCTACTTCTCTCAGTAACCACCTTAGGATGATGTAAAGAAAAGCAAGCATTGACGGGGGTTTCATATGAATGGACTTTAAATGGGAAAAGTCTGTCATGACAGCATGGAAGTTTCATTTTAACATTTTTGCGGCAGCATTCGAGGCTGTGTAAAATTGAGGTCAGGTTCCCTTCTTGTACCTTATTATTCTAACCATTCCAAGGCCCTTGGCAAGTGATGGTAATTTAAAAATGCTTGGAGTATCAACATCATCACTGTCCAGTATATATGTCAAGACGACTTTATTCCCACTATTTAGAAAGGATATCTCCAGTTCCTTTTCCTTTTCAACTTTTCCCAGTTAATTAAACTTTTAGGTTGACCTAAACCCAAATAAACATCACAAGGATGAAGGGATTTTTTTTTTTCATCTTTACTGAAAAACATTTTAACCAAAATTAATTGCATTAAATTCATTAAATAGCCAAATTTCTATGTTTTCTCTGTTTTGTCTTCATTGTTCTAGCACTTCTAGCCAATCTATTGGCTAATTATCTTCAGTTATGGACATTTGGACTTTTTAATGTTCATCTTTTCGATTTTATAAATAGTCCACATAACAAACAACATGGTAACAATTCTGATGACATCTTTTATTATTGTATCAACTCAGTTTCATGTTTTTTATGGCACTTGCCCTTTGGCCAAGTGCCATATAGCGATCGCAATTTCTGTCCGTCCGTCGGTCCGGGTTTTGCTAGTTCGGGCACTTCTACATAAGCTAGGACAATGAAACTTGGCAGGCATATCAGGGACCACAAATGATTAAGTTGGAAAAAGTCATTTCCCCGATCCGACCATCGTTGGGGGAGTGGAGGGAGGGGGAATCCGGAATCTTGAGGAATTTATAACTTTTGAACGGGTGAACGAAATTTTATATTTGGAGAGATCTCGTGCCTCAGACGATCCACTCAAAATCCGGACCGGATCCGGTGACTTTGGGGGGAGCTGGAGGGGGGAACCGGAAATCTTGGGAAACGCTTAGAATGGAGGGAGCGGGACGAAACTTGGTGGGAAAGCCAAGCACAAGTCCTAGATACATCATTGACATAACCGGACCGGATTTGGGCACTTTGGGGGGAGTTGGGGGGGGGGGGAATTCGGTGATCCCGCGAGTTCGGTACTAGGACGATCAAATTTGGTAGGCATATCAGGGACCCGAACGGACTGCCTTAAGAATAGTCGTTTCCCCGATCCGACCATCGTAGGGGGAGTGGAGGGATGGGGAATCCGGAAATTAGTAACATGAATAACTTTGGAAGGGGTAATCGGACGTGCATGAAACTTAAGTGTCAAGAACAAGTGCCTCAGATATTCCTTTTCAAATCCAGACCGGATACGATACCTGGGGGGAGGCTGGAAGGGGGCACTGCATATCTTCTGAAAGGCTCAGATTCGAGGGATCGGGATGGAACTTGGTGGGAAGAACAAGCTTAAACCCTAGATACATTACTGACAAAACAGGACTGTATCGTGTCACGGTGGGGGGAGTTGGAGGGGGTTTATCGGAATTCCGGCGATCTCGAGTTAGAGTACTTCCAGATGTGCTAGGTCCATGAAACCCCTTCCCCGATCCGATCATCGTGGGTGGAGTAGAGGGGTGGGGAATCCGAAAGCTAGTGACATTCACTACTTTGGAATGGGTGATCGGACGTGCATGAAACTTGGTAAGTATTAAGAACAAGTGTCTTGGATGTTCAGTTTCAAGTCTGGACCGGATCTGATCACTGGGAGGGGGGGGGGGGAGCTGGAAGGGGCACCGGAAATCTCGTGAATCGCTTAAAGTCGAGGGATCGGAGTTGGACTTGGTTGGAAGAGCAAGCGTAACTCCTAGATGCATTCCTGACAAAGCAGGACCGAATCGTATTACGGTGGGGGAAGTGGAGGGGGTTTCCCGGAATTCCGGTGATCTCGGGCTAGGGTGCTTCCAGATGTGCTAGGACCATGAAACTTGGCAGGCGAATTGGGGACTCTAACATATTGACTTGAAAATAGTCCCTTCCCCAATCCGACCATCGTGGGGGGAGTAGAGGGATGGGGAATCCTGAATCAGGTGGCATACATAACTTATGAACGGGTGATCGGACGTGCATGAAACTTGACAAGTGTCAAGAACGAGTGTCTCAAATGTTCAGTTTCAAGTCCGGTGTGGGTCTGATCACTGGAAGGGGGGGGGGGTAGCTGCAGGAGGACAAACTGACAAACATGCTAACTGTTCCGACAAGTGCCATATGAGCTTTCAGCTCTTGTCTGGGATATCAACAGTCTACCATAAACCCCAAGTTTTTGGATTACCCTGTGCCAAATACTGGGCACATCTAGCATTTTGCATACCCCATGCCTAACCCTGGATATACTATGCCAAATGCTTGAAACTCTGACCCAGTCAAATATTGATAATTTGCATGAAGCTCAGAAACCAACCAATCAGAATTAATTTATATTGGAGTAGGTCAGAGTTAGGTTACCAACATGTATCCAGCATTTGGCATAGAGTATCCAGCTTTAGGCATAGGCATGCTAAACCCCAGTATTTGGCATAGGGTATAATAGAATCAGGGGTTTGCGGTATACTGGGTATCAGTAAGTATGTACTAAAGCAACTAAGACTTCACACAATTAAAACCAATGTCAGACCAGATTTCAAATTTCCAGAAAAAGTCTTCCTTTCAGAAATATATCTTACTTAAAAGGAAATTAAACACATTAAGCTATTGCAGACACCAGTTATTTAGTTCATCAGTAAATATGAAGACATATAAATACATTTTAGGTGGTTAGAGAATGGTGAGGCCTGTTGAACAAAATGCTCACAGTTCGTTCCTGTGAAGATTTTCTAGTATGCCAGTTTTCCCTTCATGTTAATTGTTTTCAGTTTCATTTTGTTTAGTTTTTTAAAATTCAGAAAGGGTCTGGCTGCTCCCTTTTTTGTTGAATTATTTTCTTTTTTCAGTTTGTTTAAGTTGCATTTACAGCAATGTTGAACTCGAATCGTAACACGTTGCGCTGTCACCCGTTTTCAGCCCCCGTGTTTTGCATAAGAGAACCGGCACAGGATTTGATACTCTACCGAGTCCGTTTGTGTTTGGATGAGGTGTTGAACTCGAAAGAAACACGGGAGCTAAAAACTCTTGAAGCCACAGAACACGGAACCCGTGCGCACTGGGTGCGCTCCGTAAAAACGACTTGTGTCGAACACAGGTTGAGAATCGCGAGCCTGAAAATGCAACTTTAGTAGTTTCAGAGTTCAGAAAGGGTCTGGACTCTGGCCTGGTCTTATAGTATTTCGGGTGTTTTAATATGGATTGTTATTTAATTTTTTTTTTTTAAGATTGCAGCTGTTGATTGTCTGGTTTTTCAGACTTCAGAAATGGTCTGTCCTGTTTTCTTTTGTGTTGGATTGTTTTCTTGTTTTAGTTTGTTTATTTGTTTTAATTGACAAAGGGATTTGACTGGTGTTTTAATGGTTGCATTTTTGCAGATACCATGCTATCTGTTACCACGGTAAGTGGATCTGCAAATAGTCGTTTTTGCAGTTACCGTGGTATCTGATACACGGTTGCTCTGCAAAGCGACTATTGCCGAAATTGGACTTCCCGAGTTCATCCCAAACGAAAAACTGATATCCAGTTACATCACTAAGTGCTAAACTTCTTTCTCATCAATTTGACAAAAATTGATGAAAGTGAGATGACTTTTTCAGATACCACGATCAGTTACCATGGTTAGACCGTGGTATCTGAATATCAGATACCACGATAACTGCAAAAACGACTTTAGACCGTGGTATCAGATACCATGGTATCTGCAAAAACGCAACTAATATTTCCTTATTTGCAGCTGTTGTGTGGTCTCAGTGACAAGCTAAGCTATGGCTGAACCCAGTGATGGACCAGCTAGTCTGGTTGGATCTCCAGCAATCGATCCTAACATATTCACGAATTACCTGCTCAAGGCAGTTCCTGTGTGGCTTGAGGAAGATATGTGTGCTGTCAACCAGTCAAACATTAATAACTTGCACAAGCTGCTGTTTGAGAAGTCGGTGCAGGATGCTGTGAGACGATTTGTTGCTGATCCACAGTACAGATCCCTCTTCGTTCAGAAATCAACCCTGAAAGGTTGGTTTATTTGTTTGTTTCCCTCAAAATTGAGAAGTATAAATACCAGAGTAATCCAGATCTATGTTCCAAAATACTTCGTAAAATTGAAACGGATGTAGAATGCTGAACTACTGTTTGAAAATTTGATCTGACATTTTAATTTGAGAACCTAGGTAGCTCAGACACTAAGTCTGCTACTTGATAGCCTTTTATCTGTTGTCTTCCAAGTGTCTTCTCATTTAAAAGGGAAACATCAATTCAGACCAGTGCACATGCCGGATGCCTAGCGGTGTCAATCCCTTGTTTCTCATTCTTCAGCAGGGATTGTGATGCTTGGTTTGGGACAAGACATCTTTCTTTTGATGTTTATGTGTAACCGTCTTTAGTGGAGTGTTCCGTGGAACAACCCACTATTGCGAACGTTGCAATAGCTTTCGGTTTCCCGTTTTCACCGTTTTTTGTGGAGCTCATAACTCGTGCATGTATCAATTTCAGACTTGGTACACTTGCGGGTATTGTGGCCTAGTTGTGCCTTTAGAGGGTCCCAACTCCCCACCCACCCGGTTCAGGGGCAATTAGGGCAAAGATTACCCATCAAGTAGAGTTCGTAACCAGTGGACAATGACAGATATCAAGTTGAAAGCTGGTACAACTATTCGTGCTGGAGTCTAATTGTACTGTGTTCTTCAAAACTGTGCTAACTGAAAATTTTTTGAAAACTGAGTTAACTATGCCATTGCTAAGAACATAGCTGATTTGGTATTCTGTTAAATTGTGCTAAGTGTTAGATGACGACATGGGCACCATCAAACAGGTAGATTAGTTTTAACTTTCTGAGTTCCTACTTTCTTAATGCAGATGGCATACACAAAACTGGGCCCAAAAATTATGAAAATGTAGTTAGCACAGTTTTGAAGAACACGGTACCATTGTACTTCGGAGGGTCCCACCCCCCACATCCATCAGGTTCAGGGGCAATTGGGCCCAGATTGCCCATTGAGTGGAGATCATAACCTCTGAACAATGACAGAGATCAAGTTAAAACTTGGTACAAATGTTGGCGCTGGGGTCTAGTTGTGCTTTTTAGGGACACCCCCCCCCCCCTCCCACCTAGTTCAGGGGCAATTGAGCCCAGATAGTGGAGCGCATAACCCTTGAACTATGACAGGCATCAATTTGAAACTTCGTATTATTTGTGGGACTGGGATCTAGTTGTAGTTTTTGTGGTCCAAAATCCCCACACTCACCCGGTTCTGGGGAAATCGGGCCAAAATTGCCCCGTGGCTAAGATCTTAACTTTATCACGGCTGGAGCTAGAATGACGAACTTTCCTGTACATACGTGTAGACTCTGGTTACGAGGAAACTCTTGAGAGTTTCACCCTCACCGTCCCCCTCACCCTCACCGTCCGTGGGCAAATAGGCCTGGATTCCCCATGACTTGAGATTTTGTGAACTGTTACAGGTATCAGATTTTAAAACTGGAATACTTTATGATATTGGGGTCTAGTGTAAAGTTATTCCCCCCCCCCCCCCCCCCACATGCCGATGAATTAGTTTCGAAGTCATAAGTCTTTAACCTCCCAGTGTTAGCTTATTTTGTTGTGCTCCCCTGGTGATGGCGTAGAAATATCCGTTTTCGTCAGAGAAGGTGAAATCTCTCTCCCCTAAAGTAACGTTCATAGGCCTAATGTATCCTTTGCTAATTCTGTCGTTTCCAGATGAAGACGCTGCTGTTGCTGATGGAGAAGATGAAATAAGAGGAGTCTCTTACTTCATTATGAATGAAGTACATTTCTCCTCCAGCAAGATGATCAGGTACACAGCCTGTTTATACTTTATTAATCTGTTATAAAATGTATTTAGCCTTAAGCTTGTCTTATTACAAAAGAAATGTGTGCTATGTACAATACTGAACTGACACTTAAGAAACAGCATCCTTGTCTTGTAAAACAGCTTGTTTGGAAAGACCATTTGGTTCAGAATAATCAGTTTGTATTCTATAATGCATGACTATTTTGTAGTTTCGTTGATCAGTCAGCTTTTATAACCTACTTTCGTGGAAAACTTCTTGTTCAAGAAAAGTTCTAGTACACACGAAATGGATTTTAGTTCATCGCTGATGAGATGGTTTATTTGTTGTTAAGGTCGGGTCAGGGGAGTTGGCGTTTGTTTTCTGCAGCGAACGAAGTGGTCATGGTCGTCACAGGCGAGTCTCAAGACTGGTGTCCCATCATGGGAGCAGGAGATGAGGAAGGTACCATTAATCCACTTTTAGTAACCTAAACGATTGTGAGAGAAATAAGCTACACAAGAAATAAGCCAATAAGCTATGCAGATCTTAAGACTTTGTTTTCTGGTGGAAATGCTGCATAACAGGGACTTCCAATGCTCTGTTGAGCCGAACAACTTCTTAAAACCCCGTTCCGTGAAGCTCTGCCTCATTCTCTCTGAAACGAATCGATAATCCACGAATCCACTATGCGATATAACCAGTTATAATATGTTTATTTATATAACTACATTATTAACTATATATAGTTATATGGGTTTTATTGTACTTCGTCCACCCATTATTAAGCCAGGGTATAAGATGACCTTGGCTCAGATGTTTCTTGTTTAAAGTGATAAAAGTGCATCAGAGCTAAAACGAATTATTATTTGTGAATAGTAGGAGTTTATTTTTCTTCTTTGTCCTCTGCTTAGTCCGAAAAATCTTTTTACGACGTTGCAATGTAAATGCAGGGTTTGGGTAGGGTGTTGATTCGGGATTTTGGGGAACCAGTGTCGTGATTTTAGCAGTCCACTTAAACAAGACCAAAGGTTTCGATGGGATCCTAAAATATTAATATCACATCCAGACAATTGGGTTCTGTCTTCTCTAGACTTCTCATGGATTTTTACTACAAAAAATCAGAAACAGATTAATGCCAAATAGCTAATCATCTGAGAAAACCAAGTTCAGATATATATGTATGTATGGATTCAGCATGTGTGTTTACCCCTATAAGTCGTATTTGTTTTGACGACACTGATCGAAACTTCCTGCCTTAGCATACTTCTGCCAAATTTCCGGTTTCTGCCGAAGTCGGGAACTACTTATCCGACAAAATAACAAAGCTCAAAAACGAATTATCAAACATCTAATAAACTTCAAATAAAGCTTTAACTCACGACAATTTTCCTGTTTCAGCCGGATTTCGGGTGAACTACGCGTCCGGGTAAAAAAAACAATTGTCATATACGGATTCATCATCTTTTCTTACCCCTCGGAATCTAATCAACTACAAATAAGACTTGCTTTTAACACATTTTCCGGATTTGGCCGGATTCAGGGCGAACTACTTGTCCGGCGAGAAAATGGTCTTAATAATAGTGTTCAGCATGTCTTTCTACCCCTAAGTCGGACATCTAATCAACTTCAAATAAAACTTTTGCTTTTAACAAATTTTCCGGTTTTGTCCGGGTACCGGATGAACTGCTTGTCCGGTTAGAAAATGGTTTTCATAATCGTGTTCACCATGTTTTTCTTTCCTTAGATCAAACATCTAATCAACTTCAAATAAAACTTTTTCTATTAACAAACTTTCCGGTTTTGGCCGGATTCCGGGCTAACTAATTGTCCGGCGGAAAAACGGATTTCACGATCGTGGTCAGCATGTCTTCTTACCCCATAATCAACTATCACATTAGCTGTTTAAAAATATTTTGCTTGCCCCTTAATTTAAACCCCCTCCCCCACCCCTAAATGTGGGGCTACAGAGACCATCTACGAACTTGACTTTACTCTTGACCCAAAGAATCCTCACACCAAGCTTCATCACAATATCTCATTCCCTTCGAGAGTTATCGTGCTGACAGACGGACGGACGGACGGACAGACGGACAACTTTTGCGATGCCATAGGTATCCCTCCACTTACGTTTTGGGATCCCAAAAACAACATCCTCTTAGTCTTAGCTTATATTTTAGTGACCGAGTAAATACAGAGTTAATTAAACCCTTTTCTTAGTGTTGTCTGCCTGAAGCGGGGTCCAATCATCGAAGCCGACAAGTCCATCCTGTCTCAGATCCAGATTATCACCCTCGGTGAAGGCTCCCCTTACGAAACCCTTCACTCTCTTGTTGCTGGTGCTGTTGCTCCGTACTTCAAGTCCTACATCAAGGAGTCGGGGAGGATAGAGAGAGATGGCGATAAAATCGCTCCTGCCGTCGAGAAGAAGATTGCTGAGCTTGAGATGGGGTTGTTGCACCTCCAGCAGAATATTGATATTCCCGAGATTACGCTACCTATCCATCCAGTCGTAGCTCAGGTGAGTTTAGTCCCGCGTCGCGTACGCGCTGCCATATAATAATAATATATTTTTGACCCGTTACAGAAAATCAAAGCGGAGTATTAATGAAAGAAACAAAACAAACACTTCACAAAATAAAAAGAACAAGAAACTAATTCGCGTTCGTATTCTGATGAATTGTATTTTAAACCGTGAATTGTATATATAAATCGTAGGTTACCATTCTAAATATATCCCCTGGTTGATCTTTTAATTGTAATGACATGTCCAGCACTATTTTTTGTCTGTAAAAGATATCTATGGATAAATAAACCGAATTGTAATTGTAATTGTAAAACAAACGAGAGAGGCCACTGTGGGCGGGCAGATACTTATATGTTGACTGGGGTAATTTCCTAGCAAGCTCAAAGTTTCGACCCGATATACGGGCAACTGTAAACTGATATGAGGTTCCGATTTCTGTACCATGGAGGCAGATACAATTGAAAGCGGGAAAACCGGAAATAATAAGAACGAACCGAGCTGATATCCTTTTTATGAAGAATAGGGCAAATACCAGAAAGAAACAAAACCGAGTGATCTGTAAAAGCCGAATATAATTTAGCAAGAGATTTTCATTGTATCTACTTCGATTAGCAACAATTTTAGAATAACTTAATTGGATTTTCTTCTTGCAATCAGCGACGGCGAGAGTCCGAAAGGATTTCAATGTTTTACTAACATTAGTTTCCAGCCACCGAAAAGATGGAAATATCACTCGTACAGAATGCGAAGTTGAGCTGAGATTGTCGATTTGTTTCGTGTTAACTGCAGGCTTATCTATTTGTGTTAGTGAGGTTCACGGTGTGTTAGTGATGGACATGTTCACCTCTCAGAGTGGTGCGGCTGACCGAAGTTGTGCAAAGAGGTTTCACTTCCAGAGGTTTAACTATTTCGTGATACAAAATACATTAATAAACATCCTGCGATCTAGGACTTAATTATAATAAGTTAAGTTAAATAATTTACTATAGAGGTTGATTGTGGAATGAGAGGGCTGCGAGAACAGTGCAGTTTTGGGCTGAATGGTGGAATGAAGATCCAAAATGCTTCTGTCGAGCGATTTGAACTGTTTCGAGTTTTGATAGGAAAACACGTTTCAAATTGACGGTTTGCTGCTAAATCCGTCTTTATTTCCGTAAATAATGCTTTAACTAGCTTCAGACTTTATAGTTAGCTGGGCATCAACATATCCTTCACGATATCTTCTCAGTCATCATCTTCTTACGTCAACGATCCGATGACCGTACTTTGGCCCGTTGATGGCGATTGGATCGTTTCACAGTCAATCGACAGTGCTCTTCCCATACCCCAATCTTTGCCAGCTGAAATTTTCGAATTGCCAGACGCTGCCATTAAATTGATTGTGATGTTTTTTATTTCGTCACTTTATTACTAGATGTACCTCTCTAGGGTTTTTTGAGAAAAAGCGAACTGCAAGAGTAATTCTTATGCGTTTATGTAGTCAGGGCGCCAGATTCTGTAGCCGCCAGATTCTGTTCTCTTAGAGCGTGTTCCACCCTTCTAACAATAGTAAATGTTAGTTACTATTTTCGTTCCAACCTCGTGAAAAGTTACTACGCTGACCGTTCCAACCTTCTGCAAATAGTAACTAATAGTAACTATTTGCTTACCATGCTCGGGAGCGTAGTAAGCGTGGTAACTACTCATCTCTGTTACGTGATTGGTCGGATCCTCCCGTGCCATGATATTTTGCTGGAAAATAGAAAAATCGTTCCAGCCTTGACGGCAAAAGGCCAGAATTCGTGACGTCATGCGTAGTAACTACGGTAAGTAGGATGGAACACACTCTTAGTACCCATGACGGAAGGTGTAAAAATGCTGAGAAGTGTTCGTGGGGTAGTCAATCTCGATAAAAAACGAATATCGTAGGGCGTAGGCCGCAATACCGCCGTCGGGGCATTTCCAGATAGGCTAAACTCCTATAGGCTAAAAACTGAAATTTTATCGAATCCGACGTTGTCTTATATCGTTTGAAAGAGCGAATCAAGCTCTATAAGAATCAGATTTTGTGCTGAAATCCAGTTTTCTAATTTCATTTTTGAAAGATTTGCGATTTACAGCGCCAACACTTGTACCAAGTTTCAACTTGTTCTCTGTCTTTGTTCATCGATTATGATCTCCACTCAATGGGTAATCTGGGCCGAATTGCCCCTGAACCTGGTGGGTGGGGGAGTTGAGACCCCCTAAAGGTACAACTAGACCACAATGCCCACAAGTGTACCAAGTTTGAACTTGATACATGCACTGGTTCACGAGTTATGAGCTCCACAAAAAAGGTGAAAACCGGAAACCGAAAACCGAAAACTGAAAATCGAAAGCCGAAAACAGCTACAGCGCTCGCAATAGTGGATTGTTCTTGTAACAATCCACTATAAATCACAGACCCATCAAAAAATAAAAATAGAAAACTGAATTTTAGTTCAAACGTTTCGGGAATTTATGTTACCTTGAAAATGTTTTGAGTTGTTGGCATTTTTGTCCATAATTTGCTATATTTGATAGCTCTTATTTTGAATATATGCAAAATAGTGAATTACTTTCTGTAATTTTAAGTTAAAAATCACTTTCTTGTAGAGCCCAATCTCCTCTTTCGATTGATATAAGATTGTGCTGAATTTCATCGACCCTAGCCCCTGAAAAAAAAAATCAGGAATCATTCTAAGAAAGTATAGGTTAAATTCGGTGTTTTAGCCGATATCTCGGAAATGCTCCAGCAGCGGAACTGCCCCCTACGATATTCGTTTTCAGCGTCATTGATTACTTCAGGATCCGTCCTAAGCATTTTTATGCCTTCCGTCATGGGTGGGTACACGATACAGAATCTGGCCCCCTGACTAAGAATAATAATAATTTATTTTTAACCCACAAATCGTGCAAGACGAACAGTGGAGTACAAGAAAATATGAAGGCATAATTAGGGAAAACACAACACATACAAACAAAATCTACTTAAGAGTCAAACAGACGAGTAAGCCCATGGAGGGCGACAGACGCGCGTACGCCGTTTCGGACACTTTTCTGTGGCTCCGTCAGGATATAGAAACTAATTTGCAATCCTTCTTCAGGTTGTAAAGCAGAGCATGGACCAGAACATCCGACCAAAGGTCAGTGACTTCGGAGACAAGGTCGAAGACTCGACTTTCTTGAACCAACTCCAGAATGGCGTCAACCGCTGGATTCGCGAGATCCAGAAAGTTACTAAGCTGGATCGTGATCCATCTTCTGGCACAGCTCTGCAGGAAATTAGCTTTTGGCTGAACTTGGAACGGGCGTTGTATCGGATCCAGGAGAAGCGAGAGAGTCCAGAAGTGACGTTGACGCTGGAAATTCTGAAACATGGAAAAAGATTCCATGCCACCGTCTCCTTTGATACTGATACAGGTAAGATTGGTCTTCATCAATGATGAAAATAAAGAAACAATAAAATAAATTAAGAAAATATAGACACTTTAAGTATGGATACTAAAGCATTTCAATGAATTGACTTAAAGCATGTGCGGCTGTCCTCCGGCAAAACCTATGGTATCTACATTTGAGTAACTTCCGAGAAAAACTCGAAAACGTTGTCATGAGTTTTAATACTTTTAAAGTATCAGAAAAATAGCAAATAATTCAGTGATTCCACATATGCTAATTAACAATCCATAGTATTTTTTAAAACCTTTGGAACTAGGTTTTGTTAGTGTTTTCCTGATTAGATTAACAACAGCTTCCACATAGGATCTACACTGTAAAAAAAAAAATCTTGCAGTATTTGTTACTGGGATTAATCTCGTCTCTAAAAAGAGAATCTTATCTCTAATTCGGATTAATTTTATCCCAGTAGAGATAAGATTAATCCCAGTAGCAAATACTGCAGTTAACTTTAATCTTACTCGGAGAAACTTTTTAAAGTGTACACTTGTTTGCATTAGAAAATGTTTGTGGTGCTCTAACACTTTGTAACATTAGCAAATTAGTTTGATTAGCAGGATCCGAACAAAATCACATTCGCATATATATTCTTCTTCATTTCCGGGAGTTTCTTTTCCAAATGACCACTACTGCTTCATTGGGCATACCTTCCGGCTTCCTTTATTCGAACTTCTCTTCGGTGATTATTCTGGGTCCGGAATTTTCTCATGTTGAACCGACGTATGAAAAAGTTGGATCTCAAAATGTTATCGCTTTCAAAGCTGGTGCGTTAAAATACATTTTTTATTCAACAATAGTTGCGTTTTGCAGATACCATGGTGTCTGTTACCACGGTAACTGGATCTGCAATTAGTCGTTTTTGCAGTTACCAGTTGCTCTGCAAAAATGACAATAGCCAAAATTGCGCTTTTCGAAGTTATCGATTATTATCTCGAATTAAATATATTATTATCGAAGTTAAAGAAAAACTGATATTCAGTCACATCACTAAGTGCCAAAATTCTTTCCCACCAATTTGACAAAAACTGATGAAAGTAAGACGACTTTTTCAAATACTACTATCAGTTACCACGGTCCGACCGTGGTATCTGAATATCAGATACCACGATAACTCCAAAAACGCCTCTTGACCTTGGCATGAGATACCAAGATAACTGCAAAAACGACTTTAGACCGTGGTATCAGATACCATGGTATCACGCAACTAATTTCTTTCATGCAAGGCATACCTTCTTTCTACTAGCTCTGTAGTCCAGTTCTTGGAGGAACTGTCCATTGTGAAAGCAGTAACAGTGATAGCAGACCCAGCAGTGATGTACGTAAAACGATATAAGTGTCTTCCCATTTTTTTATTTTCACCTCAGTGGACTGAACGTGAGCAACATTAGGACCATGCCCGTTTGTAAGACATCGTAAAATGTAGCACTCAGTCCCGAAAACTTGCTTTATTATTTGTACAATGGCTGTGTTTTAAAGCCAAGGTCTTGTCAATTATCCCGAATGTAATAACAAAATTAATTTTCCATCCTGAATATAAATAATCCAATGTCTCTTGGATTTGTTGCAATGTGTACAATGCATTTTGTGCATTCCCTGGAATAGAGAAAGTCAACAATGCTTCTGCTGCTGGTATAGCGTTCTTTGTCAGATACTAGGTTTTGGCATTTGTAGTATGTACATACTAGGTAAAACACGAATACAAAGCTGAGGTCCTGTGTAGATACTAGGTGAGATCTCCGAAACTAAGCATCGGAGACACATACTGTTTGTACCATTGGATTTGTCTCACTAGGTGGGATGAACTCCTAACTAAAATTTGATTCTTTTGGTAGACAGCCTACTATAGGTTTCATCAGGTCTTCAAGCCTCTTTAAGTAAATACATGATGGGTAACTAGATTGTCCTATCTCAGACCTTTTCGGTTAAACTTTAAGGTTTGTATAGAAGAATAGAGGAGGACTTTCAGTAGCCAAATAAGGTAGATTTGTTTCGGCAGGTTCAAAACAAAGACTCACTCCGAACTTGTGAATTCTAGGTCTCAAGCAGGCCCTCACCATGGTTAATGACTACAACCCACTCATGAAAGACTTTCCGATCCACGATCTTCTGTCAAGCTCCGAGTTGGAGAAGGTCCGATCGTCTCTGGTTGCTATTTTCAACCACCTGAGGAAGATCCGTAATACGAAGTATCCGATTCAACGTGCCCTTAGGCTTATCGAGGCAATTTCTAGGGACCTGTCGAATCAGATGCTCAAGGTAAGGTGATCGATAGACTTGCTTATTTAAAACCCGAAACCTGAAAGGTGTCTTCTCGCGGTTCCCCGAGGACTCCACTTGAGGAGTCCCCGTGTTTTTGTTTGTCCCGGGGACTCACTCCCCGTATTCTCGCGAGTCCCCACGCACCGGGAATTCCCCGATTATCATCACCATCATCAAAAAGGACTCCCTTTCAGATTCGGAGGGGAATCATTTTTTGCTGGTGTTGGTGCAATGTAAAATTAAATAAAATGAATCAGAAAAAGTAAAACCCCAAATAAAGTGGATCCAGACTAATTTCGTCAACTGCATATTTCTTTTTCGAACAAAATCCATTTTGAAGCATTCACCGTGTTCTCGGTGTTTTCTTAGGTGGAGTCCGCGTGGAGTGATTCCCTCTGTCCTCGCAGTTCCCTTCGATCTCCCGAGGAGTCCTCGGGAATACGCCCGAAGTCACGCGTCTGCATTGTGTCACAAAATTGATATCAGCTAATAGCCAACTATTTAAGGGTTACCCTGGCACAAACTTGAGGTAGAAATTCAATTAACTTTCTTTGGTTTTGAATTTACAAAAAAGGTCATTCTTCTTTTGATGGCATCTGCAGGTTTGGACCGCCATCTTCTCCATTGAAGGTACGTTCCTCGTGGCAAATTTTTCAAATTATAAAAAGCAAACCAGGTGTCAGCTGAGTCACTTTCAGCCGTGAATTAGCAAATTATTGAACAAGGGGCAAAAGCGTAAGTGGTTATTAGAAGTATTCATAGTAAAAATGCCTGGTTTGGGTTTTAGTTTTTTCTTCGGCGATCGTTCACTGTTAGCAGACGTTCACATAAGCATGCCTCTACTGTAATTTGGCGCAGTTAATGGTAAGTTCAAGTAAATATTTGTCTGTCAACGAAGGCTCGGTAGGCACCCATCTGCGCTGCAGAGATATGATCATTCCACTTTAGCTCTCAAGGGGTGAGTGCAGCGGAACTCGAGTCCTAGCTTAATCCAGGCTTTATCTGACCCCGATGGGTAGGGTGGGAAAGGTTTGACCGTGGGTCCGAAAGCCTGTGACACAGAAATTACCTGACGAGTAGGGGGATGAGGATGAAACTTGATAAGGAGCAGAGCAGATTCCTTAAAGGACCCTCTTGTTTATTCTGCCTTTTATAATATACTTAGCTCCCATATGGAATTATAAGCTTCTAAATTCCCGACCTTTCTCCATTGTTTCGTTTCGTAACTACGATTTTTTGGCGATTTTTCGGCCTTGCCGAGTTTCCCCGTCAGCCAACGAAAAGTTTGCCGGAATCTTCAACGTCCGCTGACAACTCTTTCACACATAAGCATGTGATAATCTTCTGTTTGTTACTACTTTTATTTGCTTATAGCTTTCCCACTTTTCAACCAAGGGACGATCAGTTTTCAAATGTTATGCGCCCAGCCGCCGCGTCAGAGAGCAGGAAGGCTGGATATAGTCGACAAGCGCTAACAAGAGAATCGCTGGTTTTCAGTCGAAAGTAATGGTATTTTCAAAAACGTTTTTTTCTGATTCATTTCATAGGGAAAAGATCATTTCTAGTTGCGAGTTGCGCTTTAAGCATTCCAACAACTCGAACAGGTTGTTGAATCTCGCTAGAGGCTAACTTATTGAAACAGAACAGAAAAGAATTTCCGAATTTATGTTCTCCACAGTGTTTGCATAATGTATTTGTATTTTTGTGTAAAATTAAAAACTTGAATGTAATTACCGAAAAAAGCCCGTGGGCCATGGCAACAAAAATTGTATAAAAAATTCACTTAGCTTACAGAACTAATTCACTGCTCCTATTCTAAAAATCTCGTTCTATGCTCCCGCAAACCTCAAGAAACGTCCAAGTTCTTCACAGTATCAAAACATTGATCCTTCATCATCCTTACCACCCATTCTTTCGTTATACACTCTCTCGCCAAATACCTCCTTTCTCCATTCATTCAGTTCCACACAATCACACATCAAATGAACTACGCTTTCATCCTTATGACCACGCATAGGACAGAAGTAAGGACCAATTCTCTCTTTTGCTTTACCAATATATTTTCTCCTTGTATAACTCATTATATAAATTCAATCTCCACCTGAAAATTCAAGTTAAAGTTCGCGGAGCCGATCGCCTTAAATGGTTGCTTACGGTTTCTTTTTATTTCAGATCTTGAACAACCGGCGTCTGATGCAGATTCCATTTGATGACTTCGAGAAAGTCATGACTCAATGTGCTGAGCTTTTTACAACCTGGGATGACGAGTATGAGAAGCTTCAGGGCATTTTGAGGTAAGCTTGTATGGCACATGTAACTTTTGGCTCAAGTGCCATGTAGCGATCGTGCTTTTTGTCGGTCCATGGGTGCTCGTTTTAACAGGGACCCATAAATTTCCTGTAATGACTCGCCATTCAGGGGGCTTGTCATATCCTATGCTTCTATGTTGCTATGTTGCCCGAGCCTCATCTAGTTTCCAAAAATTCCGCTTGGGTCGAATCGGCGTTCTTGCTCAGATAGACAAAATTTGTTGGGACTATTCAGCATGCCGCCAGGTACCTAAGCTAGGACAAAAGATCCAGGATACTCTTCCATTACAGAGAAATATTCCTAGTTCAGCACAACAGCTGCGAAAAATT
The DNA here is from genome assembly GCA_030848855.1 of Branchinecta sandiegonensis. Classification (NCBI taxonomy): domain Eukaryota; kingdom Metazoa; phylum Arthropoda; class Branchiopoda; order Anostraca; family Branchinectidae; genus Branchinecta; species Branchinecta sandiegonensis. The sequence goes on from JAUPMV010000009.1 coordinate 8,865,460, forward strand.
TTGTCTATCTGGATAGTCGGGTATTTTATCCCCGTGGGTATTTCTCGAACTATCTGACGCTCGGTCAAGAGCGCATCAGAAATCTCTTATTGATAAGCCCCCTGAATGGCGAGTCATTACAGGAAATTTATGGGTCCCTGGTTTTAATAATTTGGGCACTTCCACATAAGCAAGGACTATGAAAATTGGTTGGGGTGTAAAGGACGCGGGTAGTGGATGGAGTTGAATACGGGATTTTGTGGCTGACCGAAGTTGCGGACAACACCAAGTTCATACTAGATCTACGCTTTCTCCCCTACCAAGAGATTAGCCAAGTTGTGCCCTCCCTCCATCGCATATAGGTTTTTAGAGGAGTGATTGAAACACTCAAATTAATAAATGGAAGATTCGACAACTTTGAAGTGACAGATCTATAAATATTCCTTGATCCCAAGCTGACTTTGAAATATATTTTCAAATAATGCATAAAACGGATACGTCAGCTACTATGTTTTTTTGACCATTGTTGGTGGTGTAGAAATGTAGATCAGTATTGGTCCTCTTTGTACGGTTATACCAGCTACCTTCTACATATAGTATTAAAGGTTTAGGATGCAGGATCCTTACCGTCGCAGGACGTGAAAGACTTCATCTTGAAGGTAAGGTAAGGTAAGGTACAATTTTAATAGCAAATATGAATAAACCTGGAGTTTCTCAAAAGCATCTGACATGCCAGTGGCATAAAAAACGACGCTTCACTAATTCTGATGGGTTTGTAAAAATTATTAATACAGTTCTAGCCTAAGGCATTGTAAAGAAAAAACAAACAAACAACTATCACACATCAACACTAAAATTCAAGGACAACACGAGAATTTACGAACAGACATATGACTAAAGAAAAAATGAAAAATAAAAAAGGTTTCCGACATGGGTCAGATCTTCCTACGAGTACAAACGAAAATGAATCAGTTAAATCAGACATAAGAAATATAAATATTCTTTGAGCCCAAGCTGACTTTGAAACATTTATTCAAACAATGTTTACAACGGGTACGTCAGCTACGATTCTTCATCAGCGATATTTCGGCCCTTTTTGGCAAGGGTCCTCGTCAGGCTGTCAATCCTCTGGTTCAACTTCGGGGAAGGAAACAAACCTGTAACAGGAAGAAATATAATTGCTAGATAACATAAATCTTGTTAGAGCTGTTTTAAAAACTTTCCTATCTTCGGACAGGTGGATCAGAATTTACGTCGTAAGATTAAAACAACATAATAATCTTCTATATGATTATCAATACCATATTACGATGCTTAACCAGCTTTTAAAGCATCGTAGCTGTTGTATCCGTTTTATGCATTATTTGAATATTGACTGATTTAATAAGATTCAGCTTTAATATTCATCATCGGGGGCACGCGCATAAGTGGAGCTTTGCACGCGCATAAGTGGAGCTTTGTTAACAGAATTATTGATCCTTGGGACAGCGTTACCGAAGATGCGGTTAATGCTGAATCAATCAATAGTTTAAAGTGCATTATTGATGGGATTTTTTACATGGTCAGTTCGATTACTCAAAATGTCTTGTTGTTTCGAGGCGAAAGCCTTTTCTCTTGCTTTCTATAAACACATAAGGTGTATTCTCACCGTTCCCCGAGGACCCCACTTGAGGGGTACCCCCGCGTTTTTGTTTGTCCCGGGGACTCCCTCTCCGCATTCTCGCGAGTCTCCATGGACGGGGAATGCTGCGATTATCATCACCATCATCAAAAAGGACTCCCTTTCAGATTCGGAGGGGAATCAATTTTTGCCAGTGTTGGTGCAATGTAAAATTAATTAAAAACCATCAGAATAAACAAAACCAAAAATAAAGTGGATCCAGACTTCGTCAACTGCATATTTTTTTTCGAAGAAAATCCATTTTGGAAGCATTCCCCGTGTTCTCGCTGTTTCTGTAAGCGGAGTCCGCGTGGAGTGACTCCCTCTATTCTTGCCGTTCCCTTCGATTCACCGAGGAGTCCTCAGGAACGGCGAGAATACGCCTATAGAATAAACAAAATCTTATCTCTGATGAAAATACTGAACCTTTTAGGGACCTCGTCAAGAAGAAGCGCGATGAGCACATCAAAATGGTGTGGCGTATCCAGCCAGCTCACAAGCGCCTGCAGACGCGAATTGAAGAGATGCGCAAATTCCGTCGTCAGCATGAACAGCTTTGTGCCGTCATTACTCGTGTGCTGCGTCCATGTGCAAGCTTCCGGGCGATACCAGAAACGAACAAGCAGTCGCCGGTTGAGCAGCCTTTATTTGACCTTATGGAAAATAACCCTATTGAGGTAAGTGAAACGATATACACTGTACAAAGTTCTTCCGAGTAAGGATTAAAGTTAACTGCAGTATTTGCTACTGGGATTAGTCTTATCTCTACTGAGATAAGATTAATCTGAATTAGAGATAAGATTATCTTTTTAGAGACGTGATTAATCCCAGTAGCAAATACTGCAAAAATCTTTCTTTACAGTGTAGTCGGCTACACTGTCAGAAGTTCCATAACAGATAACACAAGGATGGGTGGTTCCAAAAGATAACATTTATGATGCTGGTTGTCGTGTCAAAGGTTACGCAATAAAACATCATGCAAACAATCATCACCGAGAAGAGCCAACACGAGCTACGAGCTCATATGGCACTTGTTACGAGTAGGAGGTACAAGAAAGTAGATGAGAACGCCACAAAATACACCAGCCGTGCAAAAATCCGGTTCGGACCTAGAAATAGGATATCTAGTTTCTCTCAAGTCTGAGCATCTCCGGTATCGCCTCGGGCCATCTAGGGCAAATGACTCTTCTAACTTTCAAGTTTCAGCCCAATAAATCCACTCTTTTGATCCCTAGACGTGTCACACGATTTTTGGTACCCCCTCCACCCCCTACCGCGTCCGAATCTGGTTTAGACTCGGGAATGGATCACCTAAAGCATCTCCCCCCCCCCCCTACCGTATACAGATCCGGTTCGGACCCTAAAATTCTCTCTACATTCCAAGTTTCATTTAAATCGCTGCGCTTGTTTGACCCCCATGCGGGCCTCAAAATTTTCGGGACTTCCTCCAGCTCCCTCTACCGTGGCCGAATACGACTTGAAAACATAATCGTCGCTTCTCTGACATCTCCTCTCCCCGTCCATCAAGTTTGACTGGAATCTGAGCCCCCCCCCCCCCCCCCCCAACTCCCCCAACCGGGGATGCATGTGGTTCGAACGCATGTTTGCATGTCTAGGTCATCATTCTTATCGCCCACAAAGTTTTACTCGAATCAGAGCACCCGTTCGCAACCTACGGAACTCAGTTTCCGTATATCCCCCTCTCTCACTCCCCCAAAAATAGTCGGATCTAGGAACGCAAGTTTTCCAAGGGCATTGTGGCCGTTTCTGAAGTCAGTTGCGTCGGGTCACTAATGTGTCTGTAAAGTTTGATCGTCCTTAGCTATCCTAACTCGCGATCAGCAGAATTCCGGGAAACCCCCTCCAACTCTCCGCATAGAGCCCCGATACGGTCTGGCTCCTTAAATCACATGTCTAGGGCTAACGCTTGTTTACCCCAACAAGTCTCATCCCCATCCCTCCACTCAAAGCGTCACCCTATCCGGATTTAACACGGAACATCTGAGACGATAGCTCTTTACCCCCCCCCCCCCCCCGAACTCCCCACAGTGCCCGAATCCGGTCTGGTTATATGCATGTCGTATCTAGGACTTGTGCTTGTTCTTCCATTAAGCGTTTCCCAAGATTTCCGATTCCCCCCTCCAAGTACCCAGAAAGTCACCGGATCCGGTCCGGATTTGAAGTGGGGCGTCTGAGACACGAGGTTTTTCCAAATATAAAGTTTCATTAAGATCCGATCACTTGTTCGAAAGTTAAAAATACCTCAATTTTCCTGATTCCCCCTCCCTCCATTCCCCCCCAGATGGTCGGACCGGGGAAAAAACTATTCCCAGTATAATCTGGTCGGGTCCCTGATATGCCTGCCAAGTTTCATCTTCCTAGCTTATGTGAAAGTGCCTGAACTAGCAAAACGCGGACCGACAGACCGACGGACGGACAGAAATTACGATTAGAAATTCAGTAAGATCCGATGACTTGATCGAAAATTAAAAATACCGAAATTTTCCGGATTCCCCCTCCCTCCATTTCCCCCCAGATGGTCGGCTGGGAAAATACGTCAGAAATTGCAATGGCCGAAGGAAATCTGCTGACTTTTCCGATATCATGTCCTATATCAAAGTCACCGGATGTTTTTTTGGTGGTGCTTCGGCTCTTCTTGTGTGCACAGTTTAAACAGTGCAACAGATAACATCCTAAGTGTTACCTGTTGAAACCACGAATCCTTGTTTTAACCTCTATGATACTGCTCACTTGTAGGCAGGGGCGTCGCAAGGGGGGGGGGGGTGCGGGTGGTGCAGTCCCCCCCACCTTGTTGAGATTCGGTAAAATTTTATTGTTCGGTATTTTTTCGATAGCAAAACTGTTCGTTATATTTACGGGGATTCGGTAGTTACACAGGATCCTAAATAGGCTATCTGTACAAATCTCTTCGGTATAATGATCGGGATTCGGTATAATTTTAGTAAAATTTTACTAAAATTGTTCGGTATTTTTTCGATAGCAAAACTGTTCGTTATATTTACGGGGATTCGGTAGTTACACAGAATCCTAAATAGGCTATCTGTACAAAACTCTTCAGTATAATGATCGGAATTCTGTATAATTGCCAGTCAAATTTTACTAAAATTGTTCGGTATTTTTTCGATAGCAAAACTGTTCGTTAGATTTACGGGGACTCGGTAGTATTCAATCCGAATGCGAAATGCAACATTAGAGAAATGTCCTCTTGTCAATTGTCAAGTTTCATTCGAGTCTGATTACCCGTTCGCAAGTTATACATGAAACAAGATTCCGGATTCCCCCTCCCTCGAGTCCCCCACGATGGTCGGACCGGGGATATGACCATTACCAAGTCAATTGTCGGGTCCCTGGTACCTGCGAAGTTTCATCGTCATAGCACATCTGGAAGTACTTTAACTCGCGATCACCAGAATTCCGGGAAACCCTCTCCAACTCCCCCCACAGTGCCCCGATCCGGTCCGATCCTTTCAATAACGTAGCTATGCTTTATGTTTGTTCATTCCACCAAGGTCCGTCCCGATCCCTCGACCCTAACCGTTTCACAACGTTGCCGGTGCCCCACCTCCAACTCCCCCCTCAGTTATCAGATTCGGCCCTGACTTGAAATGGAACAATTAAGGCACTTGCTTTTGCCACTTTTCAAGTTTCATTCACATCCGATCACCCGTTCAAAAGTTAGGCACATGTCACTAAATTCCGAATTCCGCCCCCCCCCCCTCCCCCCATGATGGTTGGATCGGGGAAATGACTGCATCTAAGTTAATGTGGTCGGGTCCCTTATATACCTGCCAAGTTTCATCGTCCTAGCACATCTGGAAGGACCTTAACTCGCGATCACCGGAATGCGGGGAAACCCTCTCCAAAGCCCCCCACAGAACCCCGATCCGGCCCGGTCCTTTCAATAACGTATCTAGGCTTTATGCTTGTTCATTCCACGAAGTTCCGTCCCGATCCCTCGATCCTAACCGTTTCACGACATTTCCGGTGCCTCATCTCCAGCTCCCCCCCCCCCTCCCCACAGTCATCGGATCCGGTCCTGACTTGAAATGGAACATCTGAGGCACTTGGTCTTGCCACTTATCAAGTTTCCTTCACATCCGTTCACCCATTCGAAAGTTATACCCTCCCCCCATGGTGGTCGGATCGGGTTAATCTGGTCGAGTCCCTAATACGCGTACCAAGTTTCATCATCATAGCTCATGACACAGACATAACGATTGCCATATGGCACTTTAAGTATGCTCTAGTGCCCTACAAACAGTATGGCTCCTCTTGCCTATTCTGCCTTTCATATTATTCTTAGCTCTCTTATGGGATTATAAACTTCCGAAATCACGCGTTTCGCCATTTTTCGTTGTGTACCTACGACTTATTAGCGATTTTTTGGCATAGCCGAGTTTTGAGTCACGCAACGCAAACGTCGCCGAGAGCATCAAGGTCCACCGACACTCTTTCGCACACAAGGTTATGAAAAGCTTCAGAATACTGTTTTTCATTTTGAAACACATAGTAAATTATTGGGTCTACCTTCTGTTTTGTATTTCTTTTATTTTGCTTGGTTTTCCCACTTTTTAACCACGGCGCGTTCAGTTTTCAAACATTTTGCATCCAGCCGCCGCGTTGGAGAGCAGGAAGGATGGATGAGTCGACAGACGCTAACGAGAAAAATCGCTCATTTCACGCGGCAAGTTTTGTTTTCTCTGAGCAGGGCGCGACCGGAGGGGGGGGGGGGATGCTCCCCTCCAATGTTGTCGGCCAGTCGGTAAAAAATAACCGAGTCGGCGCGAAGCGGCGCAATTTTTTGCCAAAACAGTTGATTTTTTTTTCATTAAAACAGTCGACTTTTCTGAAAATCAGTCGATTTTTCGTCAAAACAGTCGTTTTTTTTCTTGAAAACAGTCGTTTTTTCTGCAAAAGCAGTCGGTTCTTTTCTTCTTTCTTCTAAGGAGGTCATGCTTGCGTATGAGAATGTCAAAGAAGTTGACGTTCTGGACATAACACGAGAGGGCAGTGACGCTTGGGAGGCTGCAGTGAAGAGGTATGATGACCGCATCGACCGTGTTGAAACCCGCATCATTGCACGCCTGCGCGACCAACTTGGACAGGCCAAATCGGCTCACGAGATGTTCAGAATCTTCAGTCGTTTCAATGCACTGTTTGTACGGCCGCATGTCATGGGAGCTATCAGAGAGTACCAAACTCATTTGATCCAGCGAGTGAAGGATGATATTGAGACACTACAGGAGAAATTTAAGGTAATGTTTATTCTGTGCTAGCCAAGACAATGCATGCCGGAGTTATCCTACAGCTGAATCGCACCCCATTCCACCTAGTGCCTCTTTTAATGAGGTTAATGTAAAGGTTTTCTTGCTAGTCGTCTGTACTCCCAAAGCAAAAAAAATAGGTCTATGTACAAGAATAGCATCTTAGTTGAGGAAAGTGAAAGAAAATTTATATTGTAGTTTCTGCGATTTTCTCTCTCCTTTGTGCTTCTTGCTCTTCTGCTGCTACCATTTCTTCTTCTGTGGCCTGGTCCGTATAGATTTGGTCCCTATGAATGCGGCCGGATCAACGAAATATGTTTAGCGGCCCTCCCTACGGAACCAGTAGAAGACAAACAGACCTTGTTAGAATTTAACATAAATGTATATTATATGAACCAACAAATTTTGCTGCTCTACTCTGGTTGAGTAGCATCATAATCGTAATTACTTATGCCTAGTGCTAACTAGTGATCCCATAGAGGGTGTTGATATTGTCACGGTCCGTGACTCTTCCTAATTTAAGTATAGTGGTAGCCTGTAGGGGTAGAAAACGAATAAAGAATGGACTTGTGGATAGTTAGGGTGATTTTCTGAATTTTCGGGATTACTCCGGTCCGATGTGTCGTCGTTGAGACTGAAAGTTTAACGCAATAGGGCTGATATCCGACTGCATTTCACTTATTTACTTAAACAGGCCTGAAAACCTTATACTGAGTGATGCCTCACTTCGTTTGTCTGCTGTCCACAAATAATCTCTTTGATCGAACGCACTTATTTTTCGAATTTGTGGTACATCCCTCTATCATTGTAAAAAGTTCCTCCGAGTAAGGATTAAAGTTAACTGCAATTTTGCCACTGGGATAAATCTTATCTCTACTGAGATATAAGGTTTGAAGCCAAGCTGACCATTCATTTCAAATAAAATAGAAAAAAAATGAGATTTTCGGGGTTCCTGTTGTGATTGTGGTGGATTTAATGATTTAGTTTTGTTTTTTTTCGCTGAGGACGGTTTGCCGGAAGTGCAACCGAAATATCCGAAATTGAATGTATCCCTCGCACATCATCTTGGAGGGGTAACTAGCTGATCAAGAAAAAAAACCCGAAAATCTCTTTTTTCTACTCTACCGAGATAAGATTAATCCGAATTAAAGGTAAGATTATCTTTTTAGAGACAAGATTAATCCCAGTAGCAAATACTGCAAGATTTTTTTTTTACAGTGTAATATGCTTGAAATATTCAGCAATGACAAAGGTAAGCCATTGCCGAAAGTTACCATATATAACGAAAAGACAAATCTTATCTCTTCAGAGGAGTTGCCCGGAGCTTAGCGTCCGTCGCACATGAAAATGCAGGCCTTTGTTGAAATATATATCTCCGCCTCTGGATGAATTTTGGGTTGTCGTGCAAGCTACGCGCATTCTAAACGTTATTACTAGAGTACGGGGTGAAAAAAAAAGTACAAAATGCCTTAGTTGAGTCAAAATAATTCAGTGAATTCAAACGTTAGATGTAGCTACCTTTTACCTTTTTACCTTTAAAGGAGCCCTCTTGCGTATTCTGCCTTTTCTAATACACCTAGGTCCCTCATGGAATTATAAGCTTCCAAAACCGCAGCCTTTCTTTATTGTTTCGTCTTCTGCCTACGAATGTTTTGCAGCTTTTCGGCCATGCCGACTTTCACCCGTCAAACAACGCAAAGTTTGACGGAATCTTCTATGTCCGCTTACAGCTCTTTCACATATAAGGATACGAGAACCTTCTGTTTTTGACTTCTTTTATTTGCCTAGTTTTCCAACTTTTTAACCACGGCAAGTTTATTTTTCAAATGTTTTGCGCCCAGCCGCCGCGTCGGAGAGCAGGATGGCTGGATAGAGTCGACAAGCGCTAACAAGAAAATCACTAATTTCACGTGGAAAGTAATGGTATTTTTGAAGAATGTTTTTTTCTGATCCACTTCATGGGGAAAAGATCATTTCTAGTAAGAGTTGTGCTTTAAGCTAGCTGTTCAGTTATTTTACCAGAAAATGTGTATCTATCCAGGTCCAGTACGGTCGAAGCAAAAGCTCCCGTATGAGCCACTTCCGAGACATTCCGCCGGTCTCTGGTTCTATCATTTGGGCAAGACAGGTGGACAGGCAGCTCTCTGCGTACTTGAAACGAGTGGAAGATGTTCTTGGCAAAGGCTGGGAGAATCATCTGGAAGGACAGAAGTTGAAAGAGGATGGCGACTCCTTCAGGTGAGCCGGGTCGTTTTTAAAGCTAATTCAAACATTCTGTTTACCTTTTCTTAGTGATCGCATGCCACGGGTTTGTTTGGATTTGAACTCGATTGCCGAGTTGCTGTTTTGGCTCGAGAAAAAACCCACGCACAACGTCTTCTTTTCTAGATGGCGGAATTTTCCAGGATAGATTAGCAAAGAATTATAAGACCTAACTGATAATTTGTGTATGTCTTCAGAGGTCTTGGTTCACACTGGTCTTGGTTTTATAATTTATTTATATTTGTAATAAACAGTTGGAGCATTAGATGGGAATTATTATTTTGACCCTTGGCTCCCTACGTGCCATAACAGCTGTCCGGGATAATCGGCTGAGATTTAGTCCAGACAGAGTTATTTCAAACCTAGGAAATTTGGTGTTTTTTTTTTTTAATTTGCTCATTGCCTTACGGTGTTTTTAGTGGTTTTGAACATTCATAGTGACAGTAGGTGTGGTTAGCATTGTGCGTGTGGTAGAAAGACCATTTTTTGTGGCCCGCTTTAAGCTTGAATCGTCTATGGAATATGTGAGACCTTCGTAACAGCAGATTGACACTTAAGTAGCGTGCACACACAGTCCGAATTTCGCAGTCCGGTGCGAATTTCCTTCTCCGCTCCGGAATTTTGACGCATCGCATGCGGATTCGGTCCGATAATTTCGTTCCGGTTTGAGTAGAAAATATTCTACTTTTACCGGAGCGAATTTTAAACGCATGCGAAATTGTGCCCTGAGAATTGAAAAATTAGAAGCTGTGTTTGAAGCTTCAACTGTTTATTACGACCTATTTAATGTCAGCTGCATTCATTCATTCGGCAATCAATCAGCATCATCTGACTGTAGGCTAAGCAGTGGATTTTTCAAACCTGGGGCCAAGTTTCACGTCTGAATTTCGTTTTATCTAAAAAACCTGTCGGGCATCGTGACGCGAATTTCGTATGCGCGTTTTCGCGTGCGGAATCTTACCGGACTGTGTGTGCACTTAGCTTTACAGTTCCTCAGAAACAGCCGTCAGTTATGGCGCGACCTAAGAGGTTGGTTGGCGCTTTCGGTAAACATACTTCAGTTGAGAATATGAGAGTTGAGCTATTCGTTAATATTTTGCTTATTCGTAAACAAAGAACCCGATGAAAAATTTATATCAAAATAGTACTATGAAGTAGTACGAAAAAGTTGCGTGCAGTACTAACGATGCTACTACATGCTTCTACTTCAAGGCTACCGTGTTACTGTATACTACTATATGGTACTATTAGCAAGACTGGATGTTACTATGGCAAGACAGGATGCTACTGGATACTACTACATAAGATTGGACCTGTCTGCGGCACATTGAATGATAGTATTCTTTGCTATTACATAGTATTACATGCAACGTTTTCGCACTACTACCATACTACTACGCAGGCTACAAATTTTGCATCGGGAAGCATGTTGATTTATACAGAATCCAGATTTTCTTATGTTCCAGTCCCTACTTTTCCCCTATCATATTTGACGGTGCGGCTGAAGAGGGCCCTTGCCAAGAAGGACCGAATGTAGCTCTAATAAAATGTAGCTGACTTACCCGTTTTGCGCCGTCAAATATGATTCGCAGTCAGCTTGGGCTGATGGAATATCTTTGCCTTGGTTCGTGAGGGGGGGATATTTTTCATTTGGTGGGTAGACATATCGAGCTAAAAGATTTGCGAACAGAGATTTTGGGGCATGAAAGGATGGAGGAAGAGGATCTGGTTAAGCTTATGGCGAAGAAAAATTTTGGAGACACTGCTTGGAAGGTTCCTCAAGCAGGTTATGGAGCATCGAGAGCGTTTATTGGAGTAGGCGTTCCCTCCTTTTGGTGTATACAGTGAGTTTTTATGGCACTTGCAGCCTCTGGCTCAAGTGCCATATACCGATCACAATTCCGTCTGTCGGTCGGTCCGAGTTTTTTGTCCCACTTATCCGAGTTAGGGTACTTCCAGATGTGCTAGGACAAAGAAACTTGGTAGGCGTATCAGGGACCCGACCAAACTAACCTGGAAATAATCAGTTTCCCGATCCGACCATATGCGGGGGAGTGCGGGGCGCTGGAAACTTAAAAATTTAGGGCATTTTGTCACTTTTTTCCGAGTTAGGGTACTTCTAGATGAGCTAGGACAATGAAACTTGGCAGGAATATCAGGGACCCGACCAAACGAACCTGGAAATAATCAGTTTCCCGATCCGACCATATGCGGGGGAGTGGGGGCGCTCGAAACTTGAAAATTTAGGGCATTTTGTCACACTTTTTCGAGTTAGGGTACTTCCAGATGAGCTAGGACAATGAAACTTGGCAGGAATATCAGGGACCTGACCAAAGTAACCTGGAAATAATAAGTTTCCCGATCCGACCATATGCGGGGGAGTTGGGGCGCTGGAAACTTGAAAATTTAGGGCATTTTGTCACACTTTTTCGAGTTAGGATACTTCCAGATGAGCTAGGACAATGAAACTTGGCAGGAATATCAGGGACCCGACCAAACTAACCTGGAAATAATCAGTTTCCCGATCCGACCATATGCGGGGAAGTGGGGGCGCTGGAAACTTGAAAATTTAGGGCATTTTGTCACACTTTTTCGAGTTAGGGTACTTCCAGTTGTGCTAGGACCATGAAACTTGGCAGGCATATCAGAGACCCGACCAAACAACTTTCGAACGGATGATCGGATTGTAATGAAACTTCATAACTTAATAGAAGATGTATCTGTAATGTCCCGTTTAAAGTTTTGACCGGATTCGGTAGCCAGGGGGGAGTTGGGGGGGGGGAGACCGGAAATTTCAAGAAACGGTTAGAATGGAGGGATCGGAGTGAAACTTGCTGGGAAGAACAAGCATCTGCTCTCGATAAGTCCTTTAGACCATTGTACTGGATCCGGACACTTGTGGAGGGGGGGGGGGGGGGGTCCCGGAATTCCGGTGATGGTGGTTTTGGGGATTTTCACGATGAAACTTGGCAGGCATATCAGGGACCCAATCAAACTGACTTCAAAATAAAAATTTTGTCGATCAGATAATGGTGGGGGGAGTGGAGGGAGGGGAATCCGAAATTTTCAGTCATGCGTAATTTTGGAATGGGTGATCGGATTCGAGTGAAATTTAAGAATTGAACAGAGAACATTTCTCCGATAATTTTTTTCATATCCGGACCGGATCCGGCAACTATTGGGGGGGGGGGGGAAATACGTGACCCGTTTAGAATGGAGGGATAGGGATGGAACTTTGTGGGAAGAACAAACAGATGCCCTAGGTAAGTCATTTGCTGAATCGGATTGGCTACGTGCACCGCGGGGGAGCTGGGGGGGGGGGGATGGACCGGAAATCTCGAGAAACGGTTAGAATGATGGTATCGGAGTGAAACTTGCTGGGAAGAACAAACATCTGGTCCATGTAAATCTTTTACATAATTTGACTGGATTCGGACACTTGAGGGGGGGGGGAGAGGAGGGGGTTTCCCGGAATTCCGTTTTTTGGGGGATTTTCACGAAGAAACTTGGATGGCATATCAGGGACCCGGTCAAACTGACTTGGAATAAAAAAAAAATCCTCGATCTGATAATCTTAGGGGGGGGGGGAGTTGAGGGAGGGGAATCCGGAATATTGAGTCATGCGTAACTTTGGAACGGGTGATCGGATTCGAGTGAAATTTAATAATTGGCTTTTTGGAAATAAATTCATTCATTCATGCCTCATTTGAAAATTGCCCAGTAGGCTATCGTTGATATTTCGCTTATTCGTAAACCAAGAAGCATGCTGATGCATCCAGATGCTGTTTAATGCAAGATTTTCTGCGCATCTGCCAGGATGTTTGTCTCAGTTTCAGTTTCATTAGTGTTTTTTCCAGTTTTTTTCCGTGTCCGTTCCGTTTCCACTAGCCAATTTATCAAAAATCCAGTTTCACCTTTTGTTATGCAGTAATTCCTTTCCTGATTCAGTACCAAGTAAAATTCATCGTCATCAGCATCAGCTTATTAGATAGATAGATATCGCTTTTATTTTTTTCGAACTATCATAGTGTAATCCAAATTTGTCGAAATCGTCATATATGGCCTACATGTAAACACTCATATTAATCTGTCAATATAAACATGTCAACGTCATATATAAAAGTAAACACTAGACAAGATTAAAAATTTTAACGAAAGACGGTAAAAACGTCTTTTCATACCGTACATGGTCACATTTTACGTGTTGGAGTTTTGGGATCACCACTGAGGCTGCTCTTGCAGGTCGTTCGTGAGCAGTCTCGAATGGTGGCGGAAGAATATACTTATGGATAGGGTGCTCAGGCATTTTCTTACCAGAAGCCATGCACAGTTTCAACCTACGGGACTCAAGGGACCCGAGTTTAAATTTCTGAAGCAGCTCATTGTAAGGAGATCGTGACATAATCAGAAGGGGCACGTTTCTGTATTTTTTCGATCCGATAAGCCTGGTCTTCGGTAAGGCCAAAGTGCCAAGCTGCGACCAGGTATTATAGCCCCGAACGTATAAAAGAAATATAAAAACGTAGCAAATCTGGTTCAGGGAACCTATTTTTAGCAAGTGATTTCAGCATATGAAGGCCGGTGTGTCCACGCTTTACCATTTCCTTCGTTTGGAGTTCACATTTTAAATCATCTGATATAATTAGACCGAGAAGTTTTATTTGGTTTACATGCAAAGTGTCTGGAATAGGAGGTTCAAAACTTGGCCCTTCTCTCAGGAACGAAATTGTAAGAATTGCGGAATTGACGACCATGTCAGAATTTAAAGCTTCGGCTTGTATCTGCGAAATTATATTGGCCGTGTCACTACTTTGGCCTTTCTCACATATTTCAATGAGAGACAGATCGTCGACGTATTTCCATCTTTCCAGTCTATCAGAAGCTGTTTTGTTAATCATTACAAGAAAAAGTAACGGACCCAAAATTGTGAAGCTTGCTTGCATCATAACTTCTGCCGAATTTAGGACCTAGTTGAGAATGCGCCAAAAGCTTTTGTTTCATAGATTTTGGTAAAAGCAACCTTGGTGATGTAATAAATTTTTTACTCAAGTATAGCTTTAAATTATTGCGGTTGTTGTAAGCTGATGGTTTTCAGGGCTAATCTGATGTTTCATATAGTTTATCACAACTGCAGGGGCTCGTCGTACTCCAGTATATCTTTTAATTATTTTGGTAACAGTTTTCAGGGCTAATCTGATGTTTCATATAGTTTATCACAATCTTATGTGAAATCTAACCTTCTTAATACTATGCAAATACGTAAAACACAGATAGGAATATTTATGTACAAATATCTGAATTCACTTTCACCTCCTGGAATTCTGCAGCTGCATCTTTTTAAAAATCGTCATCATATCATGGTTTTCTGACATTTTCATCATCAAATAGTTTATTATCTCACCAAAGAAGACATACTTCAAGAGGGGCGTTTTCAATAAGACATGCAGGAGTAGCGACAGGAATGAATACCTCTGTGTATTAGGAATGCAGCAACCCTTCCGTCTTTTAAAAAACATCTAAAAGAGTCATTTTCGAGTGATAGTAGTTGAGAGTTGGTATTTGTAAATGTATTTAAACAAAAATGTTTCTTTTTATGTTTGTTCTAAAAAGGAGTTCTATTGAATGAGCCCCTTATTTGTATGTTCGCTCCCAGAGGCCGCATGGTCTTTTTTTAGGCGGACTTGCCGTTTGTTCCAGGAAGTGTATTATTTTTTTTATGTTAATAAATAACCTGAATCTAATCTGAATCAAGTGCAGGGGCTCGTTGTACTACAGTATACATTTCAATTATTTTGGTAACAGTAAGCTGATGGATACGTTTTTCAGGGCGAAGCTGAACACCATGGAGATCTTCGACAGCTGGGTTCGCAACGTTACCCATAAGAACCTGGGTGTCAGCGGGCGCATCTTTCTCATCGAAAGCTCAAGAGGCGGTCGTGCTGGAAGAGGCATGCAACTGCGCCTTAGGGTCAACTTCTTACCGGAGATCATTACCCTGGCTAAAGAAGTGAGTACAAAATCCGGTTCAGTAATAACAATAATATAATACAACAGGAAAGGCTTTCGCCTCCAAATAACTCAGAGGAGTTGGGTTTTCGTAGGCGCTGACAATAGTTACAATCTAATCTATTATCCCCAACAGGCCCATTCGGGCTTTCCTGCAATCAGAAGTATCAGCTACATGTATAAAGGATGTTAAGAGGGTTACGAAAGGTGTGTTAATGTTGTTTCGCATTCGAAATAAATTGAAATTGAAAAGTTGGTTTGTATAATAAAGAGAATGTATTCAGCATTAATCGCATCTTCGGTAACATGTGGTTATTGGGGTACGAAGGTTGTTTTAGTTAAGTGGCTGCGAAATGTGGCTGCAGTTTTTGGCGACAATGTTGACCATGCAAGGGAGCTGGGAGTGGTCCTGGTTTTTAGATATTCGTTACAGCTTCTCCGGAAGTTTGCGTGATTGGTTGGGGAAGGATGGCAGCGAATAGGTTATTCCTGGTTGGGGAATAACCTGATATATCGTAAGTACCTGTCCCAAGTCCAAGAAACGTTTAAAAAATCACTCAGATGAACGTTACTGCAGGATTACCGGTGCTGTAGCATTTCCGAGCAGCGTTTGTCGCTTGTCGTTTTCCTGGTTTTGAGGAATAGTTGGATAAACGTCTCGTGTAATTTGTGCGTGGTTGGCAAGAAATGGCTTCAGCGGTCTGGTCTGATTGATCAGTGTGAATGAGATGCTTTAACTACCCGCTTTTAGTCCAATGAACGGTTTTAAAATTCGCTCAGATGAATGGACATGAGGCTCGTCAAGATTTGGCACATAGTAGTATTTAAGATAAACGTCGAGTCTTAATTTCATATGCACAGTTTGGTTGAAAATTCAGCTAATTTTTGTTATGTTGATCAGAGCCTCGTTTTGATGTAATACATAGTGATGCCGCGTCGCTGCTGCAGCACTTCTTTGCTTCTGCACAAG
Organism: Branchinecta sandiegonensis; assembly: GCA_030848855.1. Taxonomy (NCBI): domain Eukaryota; kingdom Metazoa; phylum Arthropoda; class Branchiopoda; order Anostraca; family Branchinectidae; genus Branchinecta; species Branchinecta sandiegonensis. Next base: position 8,881,622 of record JAUPMV010000009.1, read on the forward strand.
ATGCGTTTTTAGATCCACTGCCTGCACAATTTCTTCTTGGTTGAAGCAGCAGCTTGAAAGGAAGCACGGACTTGGTCGGTAAGCAAGTCCGCGATTCTTGAGAAGCGCTGCCGTCTTCGCCGGAAGCATTGCAGTGCAAAAATGAATATAAAAGGAATCATCGTGCAACAAAAACGAGGCTCACTGCTGATCAGTGCGTGTCTTTTATCGGCCGGATATCTTAGATCTAGCTTCAAACGAAAGTAAACGTTCTAGGCAGTGCCAATAAGCTAATGGTGCATTTACACACTGCGTAATATCCGAGCGTATTTGAAATCCGAGCTTATTTTACGCATGTATTTGGGCTTGAAAAGATCTCTAGCAGTACGAATGTATTTGAGAAATCGGTCCGTTTTGTATCTAAATACGTCCGTATTGCTAGAAATCTTTGTAAGCTCGAATACGTGCGTAAAATACGCTTGGATTTTACGCAGTGTGTAAATGGACCATGAGATCGCCCCTCAGGAGGAATCTCACTCGTATTAGCATTGTTCAGACATATATTTGTTTTCTGTCTGTAGGTTCGTAATTTGAAAGCCATGGGCTTTCGCGTACCACTTGCGATCGTCAACAAAGCCCATCAGACAAACCAGCTGTACCCGTACGCCATTTCTCTGATTGAAAGTGTCAGGACCTATGAGCGGACTCTGGAAAAGCTCGAAGACAAAAACAACATTGGCATGTTGGCAGCGGGGATCTACCGGGACGTTCAGAATGTTATAGGCGAGGTAAGCCTTTAGCTTAACCCTACCCCTCACCCATCTCAGCGCATTACCTCCTAGTGCGTAGTGCCAAATGGTGCTATATTAGATCGACACTGCATAATTTTTTGCTTATAAATTTAAGTTAATGGTCAGCTACTACATTCATTCCCGATTTCTGTAGGTATACACACTTTGCGTCTTGTAAAGTAAGATCGGCCGAGGTGACATTTTCGAGTAAAAAGTCACGGTCTGGAGTACATTGCTATGATTTTTATGGTCGCTTTATGCATTCGGGGATTTAACGTCCAAAATAGTTCGTCCAAAATAAAGCTGACGAAATCGAGGAAGCGGCAAGGAAGAAAGACGTAGGCAGTCTATTCAAGCATCTTCGAGATCTCACAGAAAGCAAGGCTCCTACAGTGGGACCCGTCTTTTCAAGAGACGGGACTCTTCTTTCGATTGAAAGCTCGTGCCTCGATTGCTGGAAGGAACATATCTCCTCGCACCTGAACAGCACTAATCCCCATGTATCAGCAGACGAAAGACTCCGTCAGTTTCCCAGCCCATCCATCGAAGTTCGCGATCACCCCAAGGAGCCATTTAATAACTCAGAAATCAGAAGCGCGATGCATAGGCTGAAGAACAATAGGGCCTCAGGTGTATGCGGCATAAGTTCAGAGTTGCTTAAATATGCGGGCCCAGTCATGCTCATTCTTGTGCAGACTCTCTTCTCTGTTGTGTGGGAAACGGAGGTCATTCCGGAAGACTGGCGAAGAGGTATCATCATCCCCTTATGGAAGAGAAAAGGCAGGCGAAGTGACTGTGCCAATTACCGGGGAATAACCCTTCTCTCAGTACCTGGCAAACTCTTCGCTATGGTACTTCTGGATCGTTGCCGAAACATTGTCCGCCGAATCCGGCGACCAGAACCAGCCGGTTTTTTGTCACAGCGATCGACCATAGAGCAAATATTCACAGTCCGTCAAGTATTAGAGAAAACCAGAGAGTTTCGGCAGAAAGCATCCATCGCCTTTGTTGACTTCCGAGCTGCTTTCGATTCCGTCGACCGACATGCCCTGTGGAGCATCCATCACGAGACAGAGAGCTGTGTCTAAGTCAACAGCCGACGAAGCCCGTTCTTCCGAATTTCTACAGGGGTTCTGCAAGGTTGCGCCCGAACTGTTCAACGTCATCATAGACCACGTGATGGTGGAGACGACCTCAAGGCTTGGATTTGGACTCAAACTTGGCGATCGCATCCTCTCGGACGCTGACTTTGCCGACGACCTGGCGCTCATGGCGGAATCCATGGACCAACTGGTGGAAGCACTTCATATCCTTCAAGAAGAAGCTGCGGAAGTAGGACTACATGTCAACTGGGACAAAACCAAGATTATGGTCGTAGATCCATCGTCTGTCATTGCTGCAGACGGCTCGCTTCTCCCAGAACTACAAGCAAGAAAAGCCAAGGCATCTGCTGCAATGGGGAGGTTAAATCGTCACCTCTGGTGGAAACCAAGTATTAGTCGGAACATGAAGCTGTGAATCTTCAGCGCCCTGGTCGGGTCTGTAATTCTTTATGGAAGAGAGACCTGGCCGGCTACAATCGCAGCTCTCAAGACCGTAGACGTGTTCCAGACGAAAAGCCTTAGGAGGATAGAAGGCCTGAGATGGTTTGACTTCGTTAGCAACGAGAAGTTACTGCAGACAACGCAGCAGACATTGGTCTCCATCCAAATTGCACAGCGCACTCTCACCTCCTTAGAATGCCATCACAACTACCTGCAAAAATCGTGCTGGACTTCAACCCCGCAGAAGCCGGCTGAAAACGACCCCGCGGCAGACCGAAACATCGATGATCCGATAGTCTTTCCAAATACTTGAGGTTGGCAAACATTGACATGAGAGAGAGAGAGAGAGAGAGAGAGAGAGCGGTTTATTGTACAACTTTCGTAGCTCTTGGCTAATTTGCAGTTGCAGAACATTACATAAAACAAATTAGGCACTGTTAAACATAGACGTAAAAAAGGGCACACACGAATTAGCATAACGGTTCGTCCGCGCTTTATCCACGACGCACCAGCGCTAGTTGCTGATCGCACCAGTTGGAGGGGGCTGACATCACTCTCTACGCTGAGTGACACCCGCAGGAGACATAAGTCAAAGTAAGTCAACATTTAACTATGAGAGGGCGAGAAATTTTAGACGCAAACTACCGTCTGTTCGGAACCTCACCCGTGTTATCGCTAAAAGCGACCAAGTGCGGAGAGCAGAGAGAATAAAGCTCACACGAGAAGTGCAGGGACAATCGGGGTTCGGTTTTTACCTTCAGCCCTCTTTAAGTCGGAATCTGATTGTAAGCGATATCTATTGATCGATACATCTTTGTTTTTCAGGGTATTGGTCTAGTCTGGGAGTCTTACAAACTTGACCCCTATGTTCAGAAGCTGGCTGAGCTGGTGTTCCAGTTCCACGAGCGCATTGACGATCTTCTCAACATGTCTGAGCAAATCCAAGCCGACTTGAAGTCTCTCGATACTTGCTCCTATTCGGCCCAGACGTTCGCTGATATTGTGGCCAAGGTTCAGCGCGTTGTTGATGATTTGTCTCTAAGGCAGTATTCCAACTTGAATGCTTGGGTGGTCAAGCTCGACGAAGAGATTGAAAAAAAGCTTGCAATCAGGTACGGGCCGTTCTCCTCCTTCGATCTCCCATGAGTGAGTCGCATGCACTCATGCGCCTCGGATACTTATTTGTTTCATGGTGAAAAGCGCGAATAAACAACAGAAACGGTTGCAGATTACTATGTTAGTCATCAGGTTTTGTTTACGCAGAAACGGTTCCAGATTACTGTGTTAGTCACCAGAGTTTTTTACGCTCAATCAAAACTATAGCAAAGATAAATCACTTGACAAAACACTTGACAACACTTCTTTCGCGCAAATTGTATGGTTTCTTAGCATGACAACGAACTGAACGCTACTACTTTTCGTAACTTATAAAGCTCCGCCGAGGCACCTGAAGTTGTGATTGGGATTTTTTAGAAAAACCGACTGTTTTCATGAAAAAATCAACTGTTTTTACGAAAAATCGCGAGCATTGGGGGGGGGGGCGTCCCCCCCCCCCCCAGTCGTGACGCCACTGCTCATGACATGAGTCGCTCTTATACTTAGTTGTTTCATCGTGATAAGCGCGGATAAATAACAGAAACGGTTGCTGATTACTGTGTTAGTCATCCGTTCTTTTTTACGCATAATCAAAACTATAGCAAAGATAAATTACAGACACTTGACAACACTTCTTTTGCGCAAATTGTATAGTTTCTTAGCTTGACAACGAACTGTTTGGAGTTGAACGCTATTACTTTTCCTAACCTATAAAGCTCCGCTGAGGCACCTGAAGGTGTAACTGGGAATCATTTGTGCAGCTGTTTCGCAGCAACAGCATTAAAGTGAGACTAATTATAAATAAATAAATAAATATCGATCTGGCCCATACTTTAATATGTATCAAGATAGTTTTTGATTCGTCGATCTTTTAAGCATTCATTTCATAACTAAAAGCAAAACATGTGAAAATGTCAGTAAAGACTGATCGTATTTCATAGTTAAGGATAAAATTTAACAGAATATGGTACAAAAGAGAAATGTACTCTAGGAAGAATTAGGAATGTACTGTAAGAAGAATTAGTTGTTTATACTGTCAGTAATTGCGAAAACTTAAGTCATTCTTGTAGAAATTGTTTCTGTTCTGGGAACTTGGGCAAAATGTCTCGATCTAAGTCGAATGCTAGTATTTTTGTGCTGAATCTCATAGTAAGCATATTCTTAAACTACCTGTCTTACATATAATACTAACGCAACCTACTTCCATAATCACTCCATATATTTCTAAACCCGGAGACCCCGATCTCGTACGGTACGTTCTAACCCCTGTAATAAAACCACGCTGATTTTCTCACTTGCCGTGTTTTGTTACCTTCGATGTGTATCACGCTGTCGACGGTAATCTGCGAGAAGTTTTTCCATCAGAAAACCGGTTGTATAAATTGTTTCCCTGTTTTCGCTGTAAGTCAGCGGGTTTTGGAAAAGGCTCAAAACAGCCAAAATAGTGGATTATTTGTTGAAAGCACAACCTAGTTGTAAAGTATTCAAATACTTTAAAATATTGTAAGTTGAAGAGTAAATAGTGCGACGGGTCCTTTAACAATATGTTCCGATATTCCACAGGCTTCAGGCTGGCATCGAAGCCTGGACCGTTGCACTCGAAGGCAAGAAGGACGACGCCGATATGAACATGGATATGGATACGAACCCTGGACCGAAGCTGGGTGGGGATCCAACTGTCAACAAGTCCATTCATGAGATCCGCATTACCAATCAAACAATGTATCTTCATCCACCATTGGCTGAGGCTAGATGCAAGTTAATGGAGCAGTTGTTTGCTTGGGAGGCGATCGTCACCTCGCAGCAGAGAATTCAAAGCTCACGTTTCCAGGTGAGGATATGCACATGGGGAGGGGATATATAAATTTGCTAAGAAGCTGGAGAGCCATGGCAAAAACCCAATAGTAACCAACAAAAACATACTGAAGAATAAAATCTACACAAAATTCACTCGAACTTAACACATCCTTGATCATCTTAGATCACCGAATCCTTTCCACTTCCGATACAGATCATTTCTCCTTCCATACAGCTCTAAACTCGCATACCGTTTGTACCGCACTCTCATCGCAACTTTCGCACATCGGATAGAAAAAGATGCGATAGCGCTGACTTGTAGTTCAGAGGTTATTGTTGTATTTGTGGTCGTCCTTCCCATAACTTTGGACTACTTCAGCAAAGATGAAATCTAAGAGCGTGTTCACCCTTCTAAGAATCGCAACTATTAGTTACTTTTTCCGTTTCTACCTCATGACAAGTTACTACGCTGACCGTTCGAACCTTGTCGAAATAGTAACTATGTGCTTACCACGCTCTGGAGCGTAATTAGGGTATCTCCGTGACGTGGTTGGCACTATCAGCGCACGGCACGTATTTTACCGAAAACAGGAAAATTCGTTCCAGCCTTGACGCCAAGAAGACAGGATCCGTGACGTCATGCGTAGGAACGACGGTAAGTAGGGTGGAACGCTCACTAAGATGTTTTCATCTTTGGACAGAGGCCACTATACACATTGAGACGTTCTTGCGTGGAGTTTTAGATATGAGCTTCCCCCAACAACGTAACTTCAGGGGATGTTGTCTCTTGTCATATATTTGTGCTAAGTAATATATGTAGTATACCAGTGAATGAATGAATGAATGAGCTAATGACAAATAGGATACTGGAAGGACCTCAACGGAAAATGGCACCTGTGCCTCATTGTCTAACGGAATGTCGCGCGGCTCGTCCTGCGTATTGGAGTGACGATTAAAGAAACTCGCACTTGTTAAGGGATTAGTGTCGGATCACCATCTTTATCTTACTACGTTACTTTTAATTACATAGAAACAGTGCGCCTCCAAAAGTTGTGCATTCAGCGTCCCTTGTCCAACGCCATGTGCGCTATGACTCCATTTACCGTATCTAACATTAGTTTCTCTTTGAGGCGTTTTCGCAGATTCTTGCTGTTTCCCCATAACACTAGTTTTTGCAGACACTATGGTATCTGATACCACGGTCTAAAGTCGTTTTTGCAGTTATCGTGGTATCTGATACCACGGTCAAATGGCGTTTTTGCAGTTATCGTGGTATCTGAAAAAGTCATCTCACCTTCATCAATTTTTGTCATATTGGCGGGAAAGAAGTTTGGTGTGACTGAATATAATTTTTTCTTTTGGGTGACTTCGAAAAGCGCAATTTCGGCAATTGGCGTTTTGCAGAGCAAGCGTACATCAGATACCACGCCACAGATAGCATTACCAGTGTACCATTATACCATACCACAGATACCATTACAACGATTGATTGACGGCAGCTGCAAGAACCACTGATTGCAGATCCAGTTACCGTGGTAACAGATACCATGGTATCTGCAAAAACGCAACTACTGTCTTGATCGCTTTTGACGGTTAAGCGAGCGAGTTCGACTCTGTGTTGAAAGCATTGGCTCGATAGCAGCACTGGCGTGAAAAACTTGACGTACAACAGTGCAGCAGGATCGTTTACGCAACGACAGTAATTTTCACGTATTAGCAAGATTTGGTCGTGAAGAATTTGTTTAGTTTAGTTGATTCTCTTCCCGTAGGTTGGAATTGAGAACAAGCAAGCCCCATCATACCGCGATATCCTGGTGAAACTCCCAGGTGGTAAAGATATCATCAGCAAGGCTTACCGCATCATTGAAGACAAAATGGGCAATGCTACCGTTTATGTTGACGAATGGTTCCGTTACCAAGCGCTGTGGGACCTCCAGCCGGAAAAGCTCTACAGTACTCTTGGTGATGACCTTTCGACTTGGATGCAGTGTCTCAGTGACATTAAGTAAGAAAGCGCAAAGTTTTAAAGTTCATAGCACACATCGCAGTAGATACTTTTTTACTAGAGATTAACTTCAGACATTGAGGTTTGTATCGGAAAATAACAGAGAGACGGTCATTGAAAATAACCTATCCGAGCCGAAGGCGAGGTTGATATTTTTAAATGTCCATCGAGGTTTTCATTCAGGTATCAACCAAGATGGGTGTGTGTTAACGGTATAGCTTTTTCGAACAGAAATCATCTCTGGAGGCTGATATGACTTGCATCATGCTCTCCGGAGGCTAGTATGACTTATAACATCCTCTCTGGAGGCTGCTATGACTTCTATCAGCCTGAAGGCTGATATGACTTATAACATCCTTTCTGGAGACTCCGGAAGCTGATATGGCTTATATCACCCTCTCTTATATAGGGGACGAACATCGCCAAGAAAGTACGCTAGTGGATTTCCGAAATGCGAATAAATCACACTGATTATGGCAAACTACCGCTGTTCTTTCTTCTAACCTGATAGGGGTTAAAGAGTGCCGCCGAATTGGAGCAGCCCCTACTCGACGTTTTCCGACGTCTAGCAGGAATGCGGTACGGAGTTGCTTTAAAGTTCATCTGAAAGGGCATCTTATTTCTGGAATTTGTTTACACTTAAATATTTTGACCCATCTAAGGATTTTGTATTCTTTCACCCGATGCTCTAGGAATAGCGTTCAGAATGGCCGCTGCTTGCACGACAACCAAAAATTCACCCAGATGCGGAGAAATTGAACTTAAAACAAGAGCTACGAGCTCATATGGCACTTGATACGAGTTGGTGGTACCAAAAAGTAGACGAGAAGCCCAAATACCCCGCCATCTAAAAATGCGGTTCAGACCTAGAAATACGATATCTAGTTTCACTGGAGTATGAGCATTTCCGTCGTCTCGGATCACCTAGGGCAAATGACTTTTCTACCTTCCAAGTTTCAACCCTAAAGATCCACTAGTTTGGTCCCTACACATGCCACACGGTTTCCGGTACCCCCTCCAGCTTTGCCTACCGAGTCCGAATGTGGTTCGGACTACTATATGGATTATCTGAAGCATTTTCGCTCAGCACCTATGAAGTTTCACTCAAATCTGAGCGGTTTTTTTTTTTACTTTCGGTAACTCTTCCCCCCCCCCCCCAGCGTGATTGGATCCAGTTAGGACCCTAAAATATGTCATCTAGGGCATGTGAGCTCTCTACATTCCAAGTTTCGTTAAAATCGCTCCACTTGTTGACACCTATGCGAGCCAAAACGTTTCCGGGAATCCACTTACAACTCCCCCCAATGTGGCTGAATAAGAATCGGTAACATAAACGTTGCATCTGTGACATCTCCTAATCAAGTTAGACTGGAATCGGAGCACAGCTTATCCGTAAATTTCCGGCTCCCACGTCAACCCCCTCACCTACTGTGACCACATCCGATCCAGACACCAAATAACAAATCAAGGCCGCATTAACTCGGAACTGTCCAACTTGCATCCCATTCTGTAACCCCCTCGTCCAACTTTCCTAAACATGTCCCCATGTGGTTCGGACGCATGTTTTGCTTGTCTAGATCATCAGTTCTTATCACCCATAAAGTTTCACTCGAATTGGACCACCCGTTCGCAACTTACGGAAGCCAATGATTTCCGGATTCCTCTTAGACTGTTGGATCCAAGAACACAAGTTTTTCTAGGGCATTATGTCGGGTCCTAAAGTCATTAATATGCCTGCAATGTTTCATCGTTCTTAGAATTGCTGGAACTATCCTAGCTGGCGATCACCGGAATTCCGGGAAACACCCTCCAACTCACCCCACAGAGCCCCGATACGATCTGGTTCTGTCAATTACGTATCTAGGGGTAATGCTTGTTCCTCTCACCAAGTTCCATCCCAATCCGTCGACTCTAAGCGTTTCACGAGATTTCCGGTCCCCCCTTCACCCCCCCCCCCCCACAAGTATCTGGTTCGACCAAGACTTGACATGGAACATCTGAGATGATAGCTCTTTCCACTTGCCAAGTTTTCATCGTCCTAGCCTTTTCGGAAGTACCGAACTAGCAGGATCACCGACATTCCGGACCACCTCGTTTCCCTCGACCCCCCACAGTGCCGGAATCTGGTCCGGTTATCTCAACGATGTGTCTAGGAGCTGTGCTTGTTCTTCCCACCAAGTTTCATCCCGATCCCTCCACTTTAAGCGTTTCCCAAGATTTCCGGTTCCTCCCCTCCAGTTCCCCCCTAGGTCACCGGATCCGGCTCGGATTTAAATTGTGTCCTCTGAGACGCGGGATCCTTCCAAATACCAAGTTTCATTAAAATCCGATTCCCGTTCAAAAGTTATAAATACCTCTAGATTCCGGATTCCCCCTCCCTCAACTTCCCCCACGATGCTCGGATCGGGGAAGTGACTATTTCCAACTTATTCTTTTGGGGTCCCTGATATGCCTGCCAGGTTTAATCGTCCTAGCTTATGTGAAAGTGCCCGAACTAGCAAAACCTGGACAGACCGACCGACCGACCGACGGACGGAAAGAAATTACGATCGCTATATGGCACATGCCGACGGGCAAGTGCCATAAAAACCTGCATTTCCAGGGTGAAAGACGTTAAGCCCGGAAAAGTCATGGCGGAAGAAGAAATGCCCTACGAGGAATCTGCCATCTTTAGTATATTTTTTGGCAGTGACTTACCTTTCTACTTGGCAAATCTTTCAAGCATAGAGAGACAGGCACATAGAGGTACCACAAACCCGAAAGAATAAGTTCGTTCGATGAAACCGATTATCTTTGGATAGCGGACAAACAAAGTAACGCATTTTTACCGGGTTTTCAGGCCTATTGAAGTGAATAAGTAAGTGTAACTAGAATGTCAGATCTCAGCCCTATTCGGTTAAACTTCAATAATCATGGCTTTTTCTCCAGGAAGTCTCGTGCGACATTCGATACTACCGAAACACGCAAGGACATGGGCCCGATCATCATTGACTACGCAAAGGTCCAAAGCAAAGTTACCCTCAAGTACGACTCTCTCCACAAGGACAGCCTCGGCAAGTTCGGATCCCTTCTTGGTACCGAAATGTCGACTTTCCATGTGCATGTTAGCAAATCACGAACTGAATTAGAGGAACAGAGTCTGGAAGCATCTTCGACCGCTGATGCGGTGGGATTGATCACGTTCGTGCAGTCGCTCAAGAGGAAGTTGAAGAGCTGGGAGAAACAGGTAAGCGCTTCCCAATCATTAGTTGCGTTTTTGAACCATGGTCTAAAGTCGTTTTTGCAGTTATCGTGGTATCTGATACCACTGTCAAAAGGCGTTTTTGCAGTTATCGTGGTATCTGGCGGCCAGTTATCGTGGTATCTGGCGGCCAGTTATCGTGGTATCTGATATTCAGATACCACGGTCCGACCGTGGTAACTAATCTTGGTATCTGAAAAAGTCATCTCACTTTCATCAATTTTTGTCAAATTGGTGGGAAAGAAGTTTGGTACTTAGTGATGTGACTGAATGTCGGTTTTTCTTTTGGGATGACTTCGAAAAGCGCGACTTCGGCAATTGTCGTTTTTGCAGAGCAACCGTATATCAGATACCACGGTAACTGCAAAACGACTAATTGCGGATCCAGTTACCAAGGTAACAGATACCAGGGTATCTGCAAAACGCAATTATGGGTTTACCAACTTGCCCCCTTTTTGATTATTAATGGTGGTTTAACGAGTTGCATAGAGGACTTCATATCGTCTTTGTGTGAGGTCAAGCCAGACAAACCGCGAGGTTTTTCAAACTACCCGCCAGTACGTCAGCACAGATTAAAACCAACGCCAGGTCGACGTGTTGGCGAGTAAAGCAGTGCGTAAATACAATTTCATCATCATTATCAGGATAGCTTTCAAAATGGAGTAAAGATTGGAACGTACTACCACATGAGACTGTTAACTGTTATGTCTGAAAATGCGGATGTCTTCAAATGATCTATTGTGACAAGCCGAATATTCGTTTAGTCGTGAATAAAAATATATATACGGTTTACAGTCAGCATACTTATGAATTAATCTAAAATAAAAGTAATCGTCCAATACATTTAATAAAAATAGTTAACTTCAGGTACAAAATTACTTACTAGCACTGGCGTTAAAAGACTTGACAGAGGATTGAACAAAGCTTTTCAGATCTCGGTTTCGAGACACCTGAATAGGCTGTATGAGAGGAACAGCTTCTGCCACTGCTCTTACGGGTCTTTCTCGATGTGGCTTGAAATCAGGGGGGCAGTATGGATCGATGGGATCTACTGTTCAGAAAGCAGGATACACGTTCGGATAGGGCACTACTGAGCCTCATTTTTGTTGCACGCTGCAGGCCCACTTCTCGGCTGCTTTCGGTTGATTCTGCCTGCATTTGTTTTTGCACTTCAGTGCTTCCGAGGAAGACGGCAGCGCTTCTCGAGATCGCGGACTTGCTTTCCGAACAAGTCCGTGCCTCCCTGAAAGATGCTGATTCAACCATCTTGCAGGCAGTGCATCCAAAAACGTATCTTTTGCAAAGAAGTGCTGCAGCAGCGATACGGCAGCACTATTGCAACAAAAACGAGGCTCTGATAACTCAGTCTCGTGACAATGTTGCTGATAAAAACTCTTTAAAAGCACCGTCAGTATGAATGCTACAAAATGTGTCAAGGAAACTTCGAAACTTACCTGCTGACACAGTTCTCAACATTAACACGTGGATCAAGCTGAGCTGGTGACGATTCTCTAAAGACACTGGCAGATGACCTTTCCAAAACAAGGTGATGGACTGTTGGAACTCGCTTCCGCCTGAAGTAGCCTAGTACTGAGCGATTCCGTCAGTGCTTTCCAGTATTCCTGTTCTCCGGAAAGATCTACGATGAAAATTGTGCTAGAAAAACTTTACAGGCCAATTGCCTATTTTTGCATTGTATTATTATCATTGTTATATGACTTTACCTTTTGAATCACTGTTTTTTCCCCGTCTTAGGTCGACACTTTCAAAGAAGGTCAACGAATCTTGGAGAGACAGCGTTTCCAGTTCCCCAACCAGTGGTTGCATGTTGACAACATCGAAGGTGAATGGAGTGCATTCAGCGACATCATGAAGCGAAAGGACAATTCTATCCAGTCGCAGGCAAGTTGAATGTGCTTGCCACTGCTGGGGAGGGGGGAGGCTGAGCTTCCTTTATTTCTGTTTCATTAACCCACACCGAACTCAGCGTTGCTTAGTTAATGGGCCGGTCGTTCTTATTCTGCCTTGTACAATGTTCCTGGCTCCAGTACAGAATTTTAAGCTCCCACTCTTCGTCTTTGTTTCATCCGCACCTACAGTTTTTTTGCACTTTTTCGACCTAGCCAAGTTTTACAGTCAAGCGGCACAAAATTTTCAGAAATGCCGACAACTCTGTAAAAGGGAAGGTCAAGACAAAATCAAGCCTCAGTGTTTTGTGTTTCATTTTGGCATACATAGTCAGTGAGCATGTCTATCTTGTGTGTCGTATCCGGACTTTATTTTCAAACTTCTTTTGTTTTGCTTGTTTTTTCTCATTTTTAACCACAAATGTGCATCGTACCTCCGCTCCAGAAAAAGTTAAGTCTGCACAGAATCAACAAGCGCTAAGAAGAAAATCGCGAATGACACGGGGAAAGTGTTGTTATATATTCTCGAAAAACGGCATTTCTCGACCACTTATCTATCAATCAGTCATCGCATTTATTCCTGAATAATTTTCCTCGAACAGATTTGCAATGCATATAACTTCCTATATCCCACAGGAAGTTATTTTATGACAATTTCTTTTGTGGAGGATGTTACGACCTCGTATCATCCTCCAGAGAGGCTGATAGGAAGCCGTAACAGCCTCCGCAGAAGTTCATCGAGCACTTTTCCTCAAATACTGAATTCATCGAGCACTTTTCCTCAAATAGTGGAAAGCAGAAGCTGACCTCCACAAAATAAATTAAGAACAATACTTTTAGTAAAAAAAACACAAAACAATACTTAAAAAATACAAAAAAATAAAATAAGAAGTAAAATGTATATGTTGAAAAATGAAAGAACATCTTACTCTCTTAGACAACCAGCCTATGCCCTAGGTCATACCTTGTCACAATCAAATTTCCACTGAAAATACAGCTTGTAAACTGAAACAACATCCTACTTTCCAAAAAGGTAGTTAATGAGCACTTGAAACTGTCTTTGAGTGAGGAAAGATACATTATAATTTTCAAATACAACGTGATACCCAGTGTTGCCATCTCTTTCTGAGTTTTTATCCCTTAAATATATCCCTTGGTTGATCTTTTTAACTGTATTGACATGTCCAGCACTATCTTTTGTTTGTAAAAAGATATTTATGGATAAATAAACCGAATTGTAAAATTGTAATTATACTCCTAACAAGAAGAATCGGCCGGATGGAACAATTTTTTCGATCTTTCTATACGAGTTCTGATCTGGGTTTTGAAACCCGAGTGAGCACTGCATCGTTTTTATGCTAGTTTTGTAGGCCGTTGGTTTCCTGTACGCCCATATACAGTTAAGTCAAGCGCGGTCCACATACAACAGCAAAACAGTTCATGATACTGACGACGAACAATATGTCTGACGCGCCATATTATGATGGCACCAGCGCTTGGTCACACCAGAATTTACCGAAACTTGCATAGCTGCGAAATGGGCTTTACAATGTATGACTGGAGTCTTACTGTATTGGGGCTCGGGTACGTGTTTCCGAATGGTTCTGTAAAGCTTTAAAGCTTTCGCAGTGAGAAGAGTGATTGTCCTGACCTTTGTTCTTTAAATTTTGAAAGTTAATTAAACTAAGTGGAGTGGTGGAGTTACACATAATTGTGTAAAAGGCAGTAAAGGTGTAAACAGACTAAAAAGTAAGCTTGCAAGAATCCTGATTGCCGTAATTTTAGTGCATATTTGTGTTAAACGTTACCAAACTTCTGAAACACCTAAAGGGTCGGTCGAAGTCCCAAACTTCTCTGCCATCAACGGTACACGGTACAAGTCAACGGTCACGGTACAAGTCCCTTGTGTAAAAGTGCCATCTGTGTCTTATGCCATCAAGATTTCCAAGCTCCGAAAACCATGCCGGAACTCGAGAAACCGGTCGAAAGCTTCTTGTCTGACATTCGTACCGGTTTTTTACTTCAGGTTGTTTCTTCTCTTGTTCAGTTTGAGAGAGAGACAAATTTAATATATAATGAATTTTACAGTGTCATAACAGACCTGCTGCGTGAAAATCTATACAGATTTGTTTGTGGCAGGACTCAATAATTCTATCACTTAACATAATTATATGGGAACAAAAAAGAAAAGGGAAAAAATAAATGCAATACTATCCATAATCAACTATATAAAGAAAAAAAAGAAAAAATATTCAATATTATAGATAAATAGAAGACAACTAAACCTCCTGGCAATCCAGAACCGATTCATACCCAAGGTAACCCTCTCTCCTCACCCATCTTTACTCGTACTCAATTCAGTTCAGTTCCCTTTATTTTTTCAAAACACTCTTCGTTGCAAAAAATAGCATAGGAAAATGTACTGACACATAATTCATTTTTTTTTTTTTCCAATTTAGGTCATGCAGCTTCAGCAGAAGATCGTTTTCGAAGACAAGGCCGTCGAGTCCCGTACGAAAGATTATTTGCAAGAGTGGGAGTCTTCTCGTCCAGTGGAGGGACACATGCGCCCCCATGACGCTCTGCAAAAGCTTCAGATGCTGGAGGCGAAACATCTGCGGTTGGTGGAGGAACGCGACCGCGTTAGCAAGGCTAAAGAGGCCTTGGAACTTCAAGACACAGGTAGAGCCTTGATTAAAGGACACATCGCGCTATTTGAATTCAATTCAATTCAGTTTATTTTCACCGTCAAACATAATTATATACAATTGTGCTTTAACATAGTCAAATTTTCATATATTACACAACGACAAATAGCAACAAATTAAACCGCTAAACTTCAAACATCAACACAAAAAAAGGAAAAGGATTTTACTTAAAATTTCGCATTGAAAAAACTCACAAAGGAAGGGGCAAAACTTCTCTCATACCGCGCATGAATTGCAAATTCGCTTAAGCATTGTCCTAATAGGTGTAATAAGCTGAATAACGCTATACGCGATGTTTACGTCTTAATACACACGCCCGTTCAAATACGAACCCGAGAGGCTCTTATCAATGCAGCGAGCAGTGTTGCCAAGGTCATACAGTGTTTCGAGTTTCTGAAGATCAGAAAAGTGTTCTTAGTGTTACTTGAAGTACACCAGTACAATTTGACGCCCAATACATTGTAAAAAGCAGTTAAATATGCGGATGGCCAGCATTGGTCTTCGAAGTAGCATTAAGCCGTCGCAGCAGAACAAAACGTGTTATTTTGAAGAAAAGTTGTTTCTTCAGCTTCCAACAAAGTAGAACTTTACTGCTTCCCGTGGCAACCCTGACGACGCTGCTCCTTTCCTCGGCCCGCTGGCGGAACCAACCAAGCGATCTGATTGGCCCTGCATAAGCCAGAATGGAACGCTAGTCTATTCTCCTTATTCACGTTATTACAGCGCGCTCCGAGGAAAAGAGGAATCTGTAATAAGTCTTACACGCGGTAATACACCTTATTACACCTATTAGGACAATGCTTTACGGACGAAGCCGAACATTGAATTTCTTCTGTCATGAATAACTTAGCAATTAAAAACAACTATAACTAATGTTTATCATTTGGTCAATGTAACATGTATCTCACAATAAAACTCTACGTAAAACCTTTAATCATAGGTAACACGTCAACTAATTAAAACATCTGTGAGTAAACATCTTAACTTGGTCAAATTCACACCAACTAAAAACTAGATAATATCAACATTATTATATTTACAATTCAATAACAATACACACAGAAATACGACTAATTTACGGAGGTATTTCGGAATGCCCGTTAAAAAGGTCAGTGAACGAGGGAATAAAACTTTTTTTGTATCGGTCATGGGAACAGGGTACTGACGGTAACTTTGGAATAGGCTGGGCTGCAGCTCGTGCCGGTCTTGGCCTAATTGGTAAATATTCAGGGGGAAGAATTTCTCGTAGACCGTAGACCTATTTACCGTTTATGCTCCGATATTCTGAAATAGTAGCAAACTATATACTTGGCTCTACTTAAACAAAAAATACCCACGATTCTCGGCATTTAAGCCTAGCTTTTCCCGAGGCAGGTTGACTTCTAGCAAACCGTTTTTTTCTGACGATTGAGCTTCTCAGGACCAATCATCTGGAGCACGATACGCATCGAAAATGGCAAAATACGCAAAATATAAAAATCAGTACGGCGTCGTAGGGGTTAGAATGTACCGTAGGAAATTAATTGTCCAGTCTTAAATTCTCGTGATGATGTTGTTAGTCTGTTTTAATTGGTAACACACTTAGGCTAGGGTTTAATTAGTTGATTTCCTTTTTTTTAAATCAGTCAGAATTAATGAAGCGTCATTTCCTTATGTCACTGGATGCCGCTTGCTTTTACTCGGTTTGAGTTTCACGGTTGTCGATAAAAATTTTACCTTTACCTTACCTTAAATTCGGGTCTCGTGAGTTAAAGAATGGTTGGGACGATATACGGAAGTAGGTTGTATTAGTATTACAGGCACGACGGGTCCTTGAAGTGTTGCCTACTATATTAAGTTCAGATCGCTTAAAGTATAACTGAAAAGCCAACTTATTTTTTCGTCATTTAATTGAATGTACTTAATTATTTGGATTCTGCAAAGGTTTTTTTTTTATTTTCCACCATCTGCAGCTATGACGTTCAGAATATTGACTGCCGTCCACACAACGTAAATTCTATTATGACGCGGGAAATTTTATCTCAACACAAACGCGGCTTAGTGCCTGAACAAAAAAAAAAAACAAATCTTTCTCGTCTGGCACACAACAAAAATACAAGCGCATAGAGGTTCCACAAATCACACTGAATTCCACTAATTGAAAATCGATTATTAGTGAACAACGAAGTAACGCATTTTCAGCGGTCTTCAAGCCAATATAAGAGAATAAGTGATGGGGAACTAGATTATCCTGTCCCAGCACTTTTCGACGAAACTTTAAGTATGCACTGTAGCCAATTTTTTTCTTTGTAACTGAAGTACGTGATAGAAATGTTAGCATATAGCCAGATGTGTACAATAAATGTTGTCGCACGGCTGGATGTGTAATAAAAACGGTGTCATCCCTGATACTATTGTACTTTATTCTAGCAGGTTCTGGATTTTGCCACCGGACCGGAATATTCGCTGTCAGTATCATCCGGAATTTCGCATCCGTAAAATCGGTAACCGGTCTATACATGTAGCATTGAGCTCGTTTGGGTATTCGCAGCCGAATACGTTACTTGAAGCTTGGTGCCCACAGAGCGCTTATTCGCGTAGGCGAATTCTGCGTCGCTATATAGCGGAAAAATTCGCGCCGCGCCATTTAAACTGCAAGTCGAACTTAGTTCGGATCGTGGAAAAGATTTGCATTCTGCGGGCACCAAGCTTAACAATCTGATCTTGTTGTCTGAATTTCTTCATTGCCTTTTCTTCGCCGTGTCGTTTGATGACGCTTCTTTTATGGGAGAAGACAACTTTGTATTTGATGGTAGGGCAGACAGGGCTCTAGATCGACTATCCCCTACTGTAATTCTTTTTTAATTGGATCAGTATTTGCTCTTTTTGTTTTATTTTCAGCCCGTAATAACGTATTTGATAGTGCCAAACGGATACGTCAGCTGGATTTTATTAGAGCTATATTTCGGCCCTTGCCAAGAAGGGCCGAAATATAGCTCGTATAAAATGTAGCTGACTTATCCGTTTTGCCTCGTCAAATATGATTCGCAGTCGGCTTGGGCTGAAGGAACATCTTTCGGCCCTTCTTGGCAAGGGTCCCCTTCAGGCTCAAAGCCATTCAAGTTGGAAACACGAACCTGCGGAAAAAACATTTTATTCGTATAACGAAAAAAAAAAGAGGTTGAATATAAAAAAGAGACAAAAGCGAAGCGAATCCTCTACAAAAAAAACGTACATACTTCCAGACAAGGAATAATTTGCAAAAAACAACACACTAAATCCTAATTCATTAACAATTCTAGGGGCTTTGACAATGAGTGAAGACCGACTTCAGGTTGCCCATGAAGAGCTCCAAGACCTGAAGGGTGTCTGGACTGAGCTGTCCAAGGTCTGGGTGGAAATCGATGAGATGAAGGACAAGTCCTGGCTATCGGTACAACCGAGAAAGCTGCGTCAACAGATTGACGGTCTCCTCGCTCAGCTGAAGGAGCTGCCCTCGAAGCACCGTCAGTACGCCTCGTATGAATATGTCCGAAAGCTGTTGCAGTCGTATGCTAAGGTAAGTCCTTCCCATCTGTGTTAGTGTGCTCCTCACTCTCTTCACAGTCTGCAGCAGGCCCTATAAACATGCAGAGGCCAGAACGACAGTTCTCAGTTTCGTCTGTTTTCCCGACCATTGAGCAGAGCTCTTTGACCATTGTGCTAGGTATTCAGTCCCTAATAAAACGAACGAACCAACTGTTTTCACAAAAAACTGTTTAAAGAAAAAATTGACTGTCTTTAGAAAATCGTGTTAACTTCATTGCATCGCTTCACTTTAGTTGCGTTTTTGCGGTAACCTAGAGTTACTCTTATCCGGTAACTGAGCACACTCTTGTCGTTTTTTCAGACACTCGGTTACTGCTAGGTTGCTAGGTTACTGAATTCCGGTAACCCCGGTCTCAGCAGGGTTACTCGGTACCAGGTACCAGGGTTACTAACATGTTGCGGGTTGACTGAGAAAACGACAATTCGTCAGAGTAACAGACACCTGGTTACCGCAAAAACGCGACTTTTATTTCGTTGTTTTTAGTTTCCAACTAGAATACCACCGAAGAAGTCACTCCCAAGATTTAAAATCGCGCTTAGAGCCATTTATTTCATGCTTACATGGCATGCAACATACGACAATGCCTCTATTCTATCCTTCAAAAATTCACACGCGGTGTCTACTTTTCCATTCCCTAATTTTTTTTCTGCATACCACCCAAGAGAATACCACCCAAGAAGTCTTAAGTGGTCAGAATACCACCCAAGAAGTCACTCCCAAGATTAAAATCGTGCTGAGACCCATTTAACTCATACTTACATGGCATGCAACTTAAGACAATGTCTCTTTTCTAGCCTTCGAAAATTAACACACGGTGTCTACTTTTCCATTCCTGATTTGTTTTCTGCATACCACCCAAGAAGTCTTAAGTGGTCAGAATACCACCCAAGAAGTCACTCCGAAGATTTAAAATCGTTCTTATATCCATTTAGCCCATCCTTACATGGCATGCAACTTAAGACAATGTCTCTTTTCTAGCCTTCAAAAAATTAACACACGGTGTATACTTTTCTATTCCTTGATTTGTTTTCTGCAATCAGTCATAATTACGGTGCGGTTTGCGGTCTGGTTGTGTCGTAAAACAGTTTTAATAGGTGATTGGGATTTTATTTACTATATCAGTTTACTTATATCTGTTTATAATAAGCCATGCTTTTGGGTACAGGCAACAATGCCCAGGACGTGATCTGTCAAAAAATCCAATTTAATTACCACGTATCTTTCATTACAAATAAAAAATTACACTGTTCTTGTCAACATAACATCTATAAATCGATAATTGGTGAGTCATTAAAATAGGAAAAAAAAATCGCAATAACCACAGTATTGATTGTGCTAAACACACAGTTGTGCTAAAAAGCAATATTTTTTGCAAGTTCTACGAAACAGGTTATTGCAGATTTGGAAAGAACTGTCGATTCCTGCATATTTGTGTATTGTTTAAATCTGGAAAATGCACGACTAGTAGCTGCAGCATTGACCACGTTAAGTTGTGTAGTAGATTAAACTGTATGACTGACAAAAGTTGCGAATACGCGCATCCACCGAAGTCAACATCTGAAGTCCCAAAAAACTTAAAAAACCCGGTAATCACGAAAAGTTGCGTGCGAAACGAGTTTCGGGACCGACAGTGGTACGGCCATTACTCGGCTCCGACGTCGCAGAGGTTACTGGGACCCCAACCGTATCCACTCCCCCCCCCCCACTAATCCCCTACCCCCCACCACATGCCCCCCTGAATTTCAGGGCCCCATCACACAACTTCTACCTCCTGTCGGATCAGTCCCAATTCCCTCGCCGCCCAACCCCTTACCGCGAAAAAATCCTGTGAAAGTAAAAATTGTAAATAAAGAGTTTTCGGATAAGCGTTACATTTTCCCCTGTTTTCTTTATTGTAATGCAGAGAGTTTAAACTTGGAAAAAATGGCGGAGTTGGAGACGACTTCAAAAATTCTTGATTCAATTGTTATTTGTGTGTCTGAGGTGCATAGACAAGATAAAAACCTTTTGAATATAAATGGATTCCAACAATTTATAAAACTACGTCCCGATGATCATCCCCTTGGAAAAAAAGGTGGAGGTGTTATGATGCTGGCTCATGAAAGTTTAAACACGAAGCAGATGGATATTCCTTTTTTAGACCAAAATGATGATATTCTGTGATAATAATTCGGCCAAAACGACTCCCTCGGCCGTATTCGGGGGTTGCGATTTGCACTTTTTACTTCTCACCCGGACAACGTGCTGTTGTAAAACAAGAGTTTTGGGAAAAGATTCAAGCATCTGCGGATTTTTTTCATAAAAAATATCCACTTTTAGCGCTAAGTACTTTTGGTGACGGAAATGAGTTAAATACACGTTCCCTTGCATCGTCATTAAACCTAAAAAGCCTTGTAAATTTTTTTACTACCAAGGGTGATACGTGTCTCGATGTGATTTTATCTGATTTAAAAGATTATTACCAAGCGCCTGAAGCTATACCAGCACTGAGTGGAAGCTATCATTTTATGATGCTATGGAAGCCTCTTGATAAAATAAAAGTGTCGTACTCGATGACAGAAGTGGTTACTCGTCCAATTACCGATAGAGGTGTGCTTGCTTTTGGTGATTGGATTTCGCGTAAGCCTTGGAGTGAAGTTTTGGAGTCCTCAACTTCTGATGAAAAAGCTGAGATTTTTCACGAAAAAATAAAAACACGTTTTGATGAATGTTTCCCAGAAAAAAAGGTGAACTTTTGTTCTTCAGACAAGCCTTATGTTACAAAAGAGATTAAAAATTTGATTAAAAAGAAATTATTTTTATTCTGAGCGGGTGAGCGGCAACAAGCTAATAAGCTGCGGAATAAAATCAAAAATAAATTGAAGAGAGCGGAGGAACAGTATGGTCGTGAAGTGGATGATTTGTGTGAATTAAAACCTCAAAAATATTACCAGAAAATAAAAAGCATGACTGGAAAATCACATAAAAATATTGATTTTAATGTTAATGAGCCCCCAGAACAAACGGCAAATGCCCTTAATGCTCACCTGATAGCTATAGTACAAACTTACCCACCTTTAAGACCGACACCTGAAAGTATTCCAGAAGATGAAAGTGAAGGTTCTGGTTTGTCAGTTCCAGAGCTAACAAAGGTTGAGATTGCTTCAAAATTAAACAAAATTAAAAAAAAACATCAATTACACCTTTTGACATACCAGTTGAACTCATAAAAGCTTTCCCTGAGGAGTTAGCTGTACCTCTCCAAAGCATTTAGAATATGATTTCCGAAACTGGCCTGCAGTATCCAAAGAAATGGAAGCTTGGTTTTGTCACCCCAATCCCAAAAAAGTATGTCGAAATGATTTTACGGGAGTGACACCAATTACTATGACTTCATTTTTCAGCAAGATACATGAATCATTTGTTGCAACATAGCTGAAAAAACACCTCCTTTCAATGATTGATAAAAAACAATTTGGGAATTTACCAAAAACTTCGACAACGCATTACCTAGTTAGCTTGATTGATTTTATTTTGAAAAATGTTGAATTTGACTGCAATAGATTTTAAAAAAGCTTTTGATTTAGTTGATCATAATATTTTATTGGAAAAACTGAAAGAGAAAAATATTCCGGATTTCATTATAAAAATTGTGCGTGGTTTTCTAACGGAAAGGCAGCAAGTTGTAAAATATAAAGGCCTTCTTTCATCTACTAGTGCTATATACTGTGGTGTCCCACAAGGAACCGTGTTGGGACCTCTTTGTTTTTTTATTATTTATTTATTTATTTATTTATTATCACCAAAAGTGGTAAGTCATAAAGACTTGTCACTACATACAGTGTGAACATAAGGCACTAGTAATACAAATAAATCTATGCAATAAAAAATAAACTGAATTAAACTTAAGTTGGCAAAAATGGGTCTGCATAAGCACTCGAGTAAAATGTGGACGAAACAATCGATCGTTTGAAGATATCTACGTTTTCCGACATAACAGTTTCGTCTGATAAATGATAAATGATCTGATATATGATAAATGATATTGCTATTGATGCTGATGAGAGATGGAAGTACGTGGACGATTTGTCGCTTGTGGAAGTACTGCATCGATCTTTTAAAAGCCAAGCAATGACGGTAGTCCAGAATGTAGCAACGGAAGCGAAAAATTCAAATATGGTTGTAAATGCGGAAAAAACAACGGTTTTGACCTTTTCTTTTTTATCGGATGAGCCAAGTTTCCAGCCTGAGTTGGATGATGGCCTCCTCTCGGAGGAAATTAATCTCCTTGGAGTGGTTGTTTCGTCTGATCTTTCGTGGGAAAAAAACACTGATAGCATGATTAGAAAAGCTAATGCGTCTATTGTTATGTTAAAAACACTAACTAAATTTAAGGTCCCTGAAAAAAAGATGTTGCGTCTGTATTGTACGTTTGTTCGTCCTCTTGTGGAGTATGCTTGTCCGGTTTGGCACTGGTTTTACGAAGGATGAATCTGATCGTATAGAGAATATTCAGAAACGTGCCCTAAGAATTGTGCACAGGGGCCCTAAAATCCCGTACTCTGGCCTTCTTTCTTTATTTGGACTGGATGCGCTGTCTAATAGGAGGCAGAAGTTGTGTCAAAATTTTGGACTAAAACTCCTTGAACAACCAACTCTCCGATCCCTTTTACCCCCTGATTTTGAGGTTGAACGCCCAAGGCCACCAAGGCAAGTATCCACCAAGTCCCGAAGCTCATGCCGATCGCATGTAACCGGGAAAGATATTGTAATAGCTTCATTCCGAAATTTGTGGATTTTTACAATAATGTTGTTTTGTCTTAGTTATTTTGTTAGAAATTTTATTTCGGGTGTTGACCTCAATGGTTTACCTTTTATTTTGATTACGAATTTGATTTCAACAATTGTTGTATATATTACCTGACAAAGGTCAAACAATTTGGTTGGACAACCTCGAAATTTTGTACCTGAATTATACAATAAATCCAATCAAACCATATTGAATTCTTTTTTTTTTTGTGACAGGCTTTTTTGGAAAACAGCGGAGTATGGGTAAAAACACATATTAAAACACTAAACAAGACAATGTAAATAAACATGACTACATTCTTTTCATAAAGTTTAAAAACACACTAAATAGACTTCACATTTTTACACAGTGATAAGCACAGTAAACGGGTTCAGGAGTGAAAAACTGGCTAATAATTTCGTGGGCTGAGAGGGCAGGATGTTTGTGGAGGGTTAGTAAATTTGAATGCGAACGAAAGAGTGTATTGATACTATCCTGAACATTAAAATTCCAAACCACTTTACGATTACGAAAGGATTTTGGAAGATACACAGAAATTTACAGTACTTAAAGTTTAACTGAAAAGCCAACTTATTTTTGTGTCAATTGATTGAATACACTGAATAATTTGCATTCTACTAAGGTATTTTTTCATTTTCCACTATCTGCTCTACTTATGACGTTCAAATATCTGCGGCCGTCCCGCAACGTAAATTCTACTATGACGCGGGAAATTTTAATCTCAACACAAACGCGGCTTTTCAGTGTGCAGTGGTGAGCTTGGTGAAGACTGCTTAGTCCCTGAACAAAAATTCTTTCTGGTAAGACATAGACCACAGATACAAACGCATAGAGGTACCAAAAATCACACGGAAATTCCACTATTTGAAAATCGATTATTCATGAATAGCGGAACAACGAAGTTCAAGACAATTTAAGTGAATAAGTGATGGGTAACAAGATTGTCCTATCCCAGCCCTTTTCAGTGAAACCTTATAGAAATAACTTCTCAAATTTTTTACATCTTTTTTCCTTAGGATATGGTAAATTCCGGAACAGTTGTGAAATTCTCAGTGAAATAAGGCACAAATATCTTTCGCTTGGATATTGGCATTGGATTTCTGCTTTATTTTTGACAAGACTTTGGCTTTACTTGACAAGACCAGTGCTATTTTCATGTGTAATGAATATATATGGATACTATACTGAATTTGAATCTCTGCTGACACAGAGATCCGGCGTTTGAAACGCCAGTATCTAGCAGTCAAGAAGTGCACGTTCTCATAATGAAATACACGTTCTCAACATCTTGAATTACCCGCCGATCTGCGGACCCCTCTCGAAGTCCTTCTGGCTTCCTCTTCGTTTGTGGCCAAGGTTTTCGTGATGATGCTGACAATTCAGTTTCTTTTTCAGTTCCTTATTCTCGTTCTTGAGCTTTTCGTTTTCTGTGGTAAGCTCTTTCTTCTCGTTCTTGAGATGTTCGTTTTCTGTGCTCAGGTCTTTTATTTTGGTCTCAGCACACATTTTCTCTTCCTTTTTCTTCTGGCGCATGCGTGCCTGAGCCTTTCTGTTCCCTTCTCTCTTTCTCTCTTCTTGAATCTCACTCTCTGTCTTTAGCTGTTGTGGCTTCGTTGAGCGCATGGGGAGGGGTCCGCGCTTGCCAGCCCCAGGCGGACGCTTTTTTTCTTTACCTTGCTGTGTAGACCTTAGCGCTTCTTGGTATGAAGGCAGAGCTGAGAAAAATACAAGATCCCTTTTCGAAGTTGGTGCAAAAGAGACAGAGGTAGACGTGGAAAAACTGGAGTTATCTGATGACTGCCGTGGCATATCATGTAAGGGCATTACGGAACCCGAATCATAGCTGACCTCTGCTGCTAGGTTTTGGGTGCTGTTTGGTTCTGGGGCGTTTGTCGTAGACGTCCAATTGTCATTCAAAGTCGTACGGTTTGTGGCCCTTGACAGCGCATTCGGGTCGCTGGTAACGGTACTTTCACCATTGGCTATGTAAAAGGGTGTGTGGGAAGATGGAACGAAATCAGCGTGTGAAGCCGTTGTTGGAAATGTTGCCGGGGTTTCTGGGTGGTAATCACATTGCAGTGACAAATATAAGGTTTCCGGAGCTTTGGTTGGCAAAAATTTTCCTCCGAAGATATCATTGTTTGAAATCGTTGTTAGATACGCCGCCAGGGTTTCAGCGGGGTTCTCGGGTAGAACTGGTAACAGGAAGTTGTCCGGAGCTTCGGTTTGCAGAAATTTATCTCCGTTATGATAGTTTTTTTCGAATTCGTTGAAGCTTCGAGGGTACTGCGTATCTGGGAAATTTCCTAGGTTTCCTGGCTCACTACCGAATACGACGCTTTGCAATGACTCGCTAGGTTTTGTTATAGGGTTATCGTCCTGCGGGGTCAGCCCTGGCTCCGTGTAGTGTCGGTACATGGAACTAATTGCTTGTAGAGGGTTGTAAAGGTTTGTTTTGCGTCGCTTACCCCTCTGTGATTCTACCTTCTTGATGTAAATGCCCCTGTTGTTCGATTCTGTAAGTATTTACAGGCTCCAGCATCTAGCTTAGCTTGAAAGACGATCCTTTAATGCTGCTCTCTAGATGGTAGTCCGGATGGTTGCAGTCTGAAATCAGAAATTCTATTGAATTAAATGCCTTGAGATGTTTTCTGTCCGTCCCAGAATTTTTAGTTTTAATCGAAACTACATCTGGTGTATACGGTTAGTCATCAAGAGTATTGCGAAAGCTGAAAGCTTTTACAGTCGCATTTTAAGATTAGCCCTTTCCCGTCCCGTCATGGTGCGGCATTAAGTTATCAGACGAACTCAGGATAGACCTAAACGATTATCTTTGTATTTGCAAATCTCATAGCTCGAGGTTTGGTCAGTTGTCAATTGATTTGGGAGTAGCGTTACTACCAGGACTACCCCCCCCCCCCCACTTATAAGGCCGAGTTTGAAGACATATTGTGGGAGTTCCAGACGATTTTTGCCAGGTCTGTTGATGATTTGGGCGACTATACTGTTGTCGCCCATCGCATCGAGACCGGTGACTACCCCCCCCCCCCACCCCACCCCATCCGCCAACGCCCCTACCGAGTACCTGTTCACCTTCAGAGTGAACTGAAAACGCGAGTTGAAGCCATGCTCCGACAGGGTGTTTTAGAAGAGAGTTGCAGCCCCTGGGCTTCACCCGTATCTCTAGTTAAGAAAAAGGATGGTTCCTATCGGCTTGTGAACGATTACCGGCGTTTGAACAAAATAACTAAGTTCGATAGTTATTCACTTCCGCGCATCGATGACATCCTCGAAAGAATGCATGGCTTCACGGATTTTTTCAAAAACGGATCTCGTACAAGGTTTCCTCCAAACCAGCGTCCACCCTCCACATCACGAGAAAACTGCCATTAATCCTCCTTTCAGTCTATACTAATGTCGCCGCATGGGTTTTGGTCTCTAACGCCCCAGCCACTTGCGAGCGGATGAATGAAATTGTTCTTCGCGATGTTTTGGCGCTAAATACGTTTGCCATGCTGGATGATACAGGCGTGGGCAATAGAGACCTTCCTGAGGATTTTTCCGTTCTTCGACAAGTTTTCACTCGGTTTCGTGATCACAATATAAAGCTTAAACCCTCTAAATGCGAATTTTGCGTCCCCAAGCTTACCTTCCTCGGCCACGTGATCTCCGCGGACGGTATCCAGCCGGATCCCGACAAACTCTCTGCAGTCAAAAACCTCCATTATCCCGAAAACATTGCTGAATTGAGGTTCAGCTTAGCATTGCTAAGGTATTTTCGCAAATTTGTTGACGGTTTTGCAAAGATTGCAAAACCTCTTTCTGATTTGACAACGTAAGGTTCGGGCCTTTGAATTTTGCAAACCCCAGATCACGGCCTTTGAGACTCTGCGAAGCAGTTTACTTTCAGAGCCTATCCTCTCGTATCCCGACTTTGAGTGATCGGAATTCATCCTCACATTCGATAGTTTCGGTTTTGCCATAGGCGCTTGCCTTTCTCAGGTCCAGAATGGGCAAGAGAGAGCCATAGCATACGCCAGTCGCGTACTTTCCCCAGTCGAACAAAGATATTCCACTACCAAAAGGGAAGCCGTGGCCCTTTGGGAATTCGTGAAGAAGCATAGACAATTACTTAGTGTCTAAAGCCCTTGAAAGCCTTGCTTTTCATGGACTGCCCTAACGGAAAATTGGCTAGGATTTGCCTGGAGCTTCAGGAGTACAACTTTCGGGTCGATTACATGCCAGGCAAGGAGATGTTTGTGGATGACTTATACCGCCTGGTAGAAGCTCGAGTAGGCGAGAAAACTGACCCCCAACCCTTGGTGAATGTCGTTCGGCTATCTGAACTTCCTGAAGAGATAGGTTTAGATGGAATTCGAAGGGCGCAGTCTGGCGATATATTCTGTAAAAGAATGGTTCAGCGTTTAGCAGGCACAGCAGAGCTCCTTCCCGATTACGCTGTACTTGAAAGAAGTGTCGAGTCCTTTTGTGTTGAAGACGACATTTTATGTTTTATCTTTTCACCCTCTGCTACGTACCGTGACATGGTTCTCGTCGTGCCTTTTATCCCTGACAGTCTTGTGCCTAGGTCCTGGAGCATTTTTCATGCTTTTTCTGGACACTTTGGTCTTTCTAAAATGCTCCACAAAATGAGATTTTCCGTGTTGTTCCCCAACATGTACACTAGGGCCCGACATCACGTTTCAGTATGTGTCGACTGTCTGAAACGCAAGGTCCCCAATAGGATTCCCATGGCCCCGCTAGGTATAATCGCGGTTCCATCTGGCCCTATGAGCTTGTCTCCATCAATATTGTTGGCCCCCTCCCAAGAGGCCGTAATAACAATTCTGTTATTTTGACAGTTTGTTGTTACTTCACAAAATTCATGTTTGGCCCAAACCAACAAACTCATGTTGTCGGCCGGGCTTTAATCGAAAAAGCATTTCTCCCTCATGGTTTTCCGAGCCAAACTTTAACAGACAGATAGGCTCTAATTTCACACAAAAAAATAACGAGTCTACTAAGGAATTTTACGCAATTTTGTGCGTTATCCCATGCCTTCACTTTTCGATGTGGCACCACATCGCCTATTTTATGATTCTATGGAGAATTACAAATCTGAGATCCTAAACAGAATGAAAATTGCACATGACCAGATCTCTGCCAATATTCATGTTTCAGAAGTTAAGCAGAAATCCCACTTCTGACACCATTGTTGTAAAGATGAAGGAGTGGTAAGGCGAGGTTTAGTGAAGCTAGGGCTCCTGGGGTGTGGGTTGAAGACATTCTGACTCCGTAGGTGCCCACTAGCCCCAGGACCAGTCAGGAAACCGGACATAAGAAACAAGGGAAAGCCTCTTGGAATTATATAGCTCAGCCACAGTCAATCCAGAAATCCCTAATCAAGCTGGTTCACACATCCTAGCGAAGCTGGAATCACATATCCAGTCAAGCCCGAGGCTTACTAGTCGAGAGGACCATTACGACAGTTAATTTACTCGTATTTACATGAACAAGAGTGTGACACAGAATATATAAGTAAGTATAAAGCAAACACTGAGTCCCTAACTAAGTATATAAATGATCCTCACCATGATGTCTGATATAAAAGAGGAGTCCTGCTCGGACCAAGCGTGAAAGATAACTGTTCTGTCTACGGACTCATTCCGTAGCGAAGTCCGTAGCCAAAATGCTTTGAATGAAATGGAGCAAAGCCTGACCTTGGATAAACACAGCAGTTAACTGGAGCTAGGGGGTAAAGTCCGAGTGACCTATTGTCACGATGCCGGGAAATTAATGATGGTGATGAAAACCGAAGAGATATGTAGAAAAGTTGGTGATAGAGGGAGGGAATCACTAGGAGGAGTATTGCAGAGCAAAGTGCCATAACAGGTCCCCTAGGCCGCTGACTAGCTTGCCTAGGCAGCAGCTCGCCACTGGGGGTCTTTTTTTTTTAGTTTCAGTAAAAAGAAAATGAATAAAAAATGAGGATCGATTTGTAAGGAGGCATGCTGAATCCGTTTATGCAAATTATTTTCTCGCCGGTCAAATAGTTCGTCCGGAATCCGGACAAACCTGAAAATAAAAGTTATGTTTTGTCTGAAGTTGATTAGAGGTCGAGATAGGGGTAAGGAGATAAGAATTCGTTTTTGAGCTTTAGTATTTTGCCGGACAAGTAGTTCGCCACGAATCCGGCCGAACCCGGAAATTTGGCGGAAGTAATGTGGGAAGTTGTGATCTGTTTCGTCAAAGGTGATAAACCTCTAGGGGGTAAACATACATTCTGGATCCATATCTGAACTTGGTTTTCTCAGATGATTAGCAATCGGCCTTAATCTGTTTCTGAATTTTAGTAGCGAAAATGTTCAAGGAGTATGGCGAAGACCGGATATCTACTAGACCCAGATCAAATATTAAATTTTTGGGGTACTATCGAAACCTTTGGCCTTGTTGAAATCCTGAATCTTTGGAATGGCTGAA
Organism: Branchinecta sandiegonensis; assembly: GCA_030848855.1. NCBI lineage: Eukaryota > Metazoa > Arthropoda > Branchiopoda > Anostraca > Branchinectidae > Branchinecta > Branchinecta sandiegonensis. Next base: position 8,911,526 of record JAUPMV010000009.1, read on the forward strand.
TAAAAACTGTCTTTTGATTGGAAACCCGGATTTGACTAACAAGGAGTAGTTTGTGTTGATAACAGCTGTCAGTTCATGTGTCTAGCCTTATGGAGTCTAGGTGTGCATAAATAAAAGCTCTGATTGAGGCTGTCCAAAACTCGTCACGTGTCTCGGTTCTAATTTTTTATGAGATTCGGAGGAATTTTTTTTTCTTCTTACTGAGTTATTTTGATCCTGGTATTCTGAATTTGACCCTAGTCAGAATAGTCTGCATATTTATAAGTAGTGAACTGAAAGAAAAGTGCTCCTCAGCCGGGATTTGAACCAAGGACCCTCTGCTTACAAGGCAGGCGCTCTTACCATTTGACCTGCCGAGGGGCTTGCGAACAGAGTTCGCAAACCACTACAATAGTCTGGTAGAAGCCGGCCATAGGAACAGTGATCCCGCCCGAAGGCAAATTCATCTAATCTATGTACTATTATAGTATGCATATAGGTCGTCCGGCCAAACTTGGGGTGGAAAATGGTGATCTTACTCTGCCTTCTGGTAGCCGTCAGCTTGTTTGCCTTTGAGTTCACTGGAAAATCGTCTGTAATTAAGATCACAGGGGCGTCAACTTAGAGACTAAAGCACTATGCGTCTTTTTCTTGAACAGTATGTCTTATCTGTGTTTTAGAATGACGAACAGCTATTCTTGGCTTAGTATAGTCGCCTATGTGCATTCGTCCTCAAAGATAAGGTTTAAGGTCGTAAGTTTAAAATCACTGCCGTTCAAAAGCAATGTAACTGTCAAACCAAAGACTCAAGGCCGAGTGACCAAAATACTAGCACACTATTAAGAATAAGTTTTGACATATCTAATGACATAAACAAAGAATAATTAATCCATGACGTACCAGTAGACGGGTGACTGCCCGACTAATCGATCGACAGCTGAGGCGGATTCTTGCCGTTCCCCGGAGATTCCTCGGGGAATCGAAGGGAATTTCACCCGGACTCCGCGGACGGAAAACAGCGAGAAGACGGGGAATGCTCCCAAAATGGATTTTGTTCGAAAAAAAAAAATATGCAGTTGACGAGATTTATCTGGTTCCACTTTATTTTTGGTTTTGTTTATCCTGATTGTTTTTAATTAATCTTACATTGCCCCAACACTAGCAAGAATTGCAACTTTAAAAGCTATTTCCCAGTCCTAGGATCTGCAAGTACAAGGAATTTCATCGTCCTATGTCCAGGTCTGGTCAACTTATGAACATTATCACTGGGCAATCTCGGCCCATTTGCCCCTGAACCGGGTGGGGGTGGGACCCCCAAAAGGCAAAACTAGACCACAATACCCACAAATGTACCAAGTTTTGAACTTGATACTTGCTCTAGTTCACGAGTTCTGAGCTCTACAAAATACGGTGAAAACCGGAAACCGAAAGCCGAAAGCTGCTACAGCGCTCGCAATAGTGGATTGTTCCAAGGAACGCTCCACTAAAAATTGATTGTTCGTGAATAATGGAGCAACGAAATAACGTATTTGCGTGGGGTTTTCATGCCTCTTTAAGTGAATAAGTGATAGGTAACTAGATTGTCCTTTCTCAGCCTTTTTCAGTTAAACTTTAAGCTTGAAAGTGGTGAACTGAAAGACAGAATTGCTTCTCAGCCGGGAGTTAACCCCAGGACCTTCGATTACCAGGTCACACTGCTCGTATCCTCATAGCACAATGATCCTGTGGATCACTGACTGTTCAGGCAAACTCATCTAAACAGTTCACATCCCCATTTCGCGGAAGATAATAGATATTAGCGCAATCTAAGTAATATTTAGGATTAAGAGTGAATATCTGAAACAGGCAAAATCTTCAGAGCTCTTTGGTAGAGTTCGAAAAACATTTCACATTCGTTTTGGCACTCTGAAAACCAATGCCGAGGTATACAGGATTAATCTTTGTTAAAGCCAAGTGGGTTTACGACTAAGAGATATGTGAGTTGATCGGTTTCATTTAGCAAAAAAAAAGAAAAAAAGATACTGTCCATAGATTTCTGTGTGGAAATTACTAAATACCTTTTAAGCCAAAAACATTTATTTTCAGTAGAGAGGTAAGGTTAACATAATAAGCTATGTAGGACATCTCCCCAAGACTAAAAGAATACCATTCAAGATTTTATGATGCGTAAACTGTTGGTGCTTGCTTTACAGATCGACTATAGATTGGGTTAATCAAATGATCAGAACAACAAAACATACCAAACAAGAAAATTTAGGATGAATCCCAAAAGTAAAAAAAAATGGGTATGACTATAGCACTGAACACCTTTGCCCGCAGCCAAATCCCCACCTCAGAACAACAAGATTTTGTATTAAAAAAAATACTAATTACAAAACATTAAACCGAAAGACATAGCACAAAACAGTCTACCACAGTCCCTGATTTTTGGTTGGTGCGGCAATATACCACCACCGGTTACCATGTGTCTAATGCTGCACACCCTCGTGCACACCCTAACTCAGTAAAATGCTGATGATTTGAGCGTTCCGAAGACAACCAATCAGAATTCCTCTGTAGCGGGTTAGGTCAGGGCTAGGGTGCCTTGCCGAATACTGAAAATACGAAATTGAAGATTTGAGGTTGAAGGGCAAAAACACAAACGGCACTTGCGAACAAAAATAAACAGCTAAAAATTATAAGGGTAAATGGTCTTCTGGGTCATTTTCCCTTTGCTTAAGAGTTCGATCAGCCTTTTGCCCCCGAGGTGTGCCTTCAGCTTGTCGTTTTCAACTTTCAACTTGTGATTTTCAGCTTTACGCTTGACAAGTTTAGCTTTCAGCTCGTCAATTTGTTTCCTCATACTTTGTACCATTTCGTTTTTCTTCATACGGCATTTTTTCTGTGCTGCGTTGTTTTTCTGCCTCTTCAGATCCCTGGATTCTTCGATAGTGCTCGTTTCAGTTAAGAGTAAGGGCATTGTCAGGGCTGTTACAGTTGATTGAGGGTCGCTGATCAGACATAGGGAGGAAGTAGAAGCTGTGCTTTCGCTCGTGCTTGCTGTTTCAAACTCGATGGGATGAGGGACCCCTGACTGGATTTCAAGCTCATAACTTGGAACAGTTAGCTGTCCATGGAGCTGATTGAAAGATGTATTCTTCGGGTACCAATCTGGATCATGGCTAGAAGAGTAGCCAAGCTGTGTCGGTGGTGGAAAGTCCGGGGTACAAACGTCAACACCGAGTAACGCCCAATTAGTCTCTTCTCCCTGGAAAATGTTTGCGTGGGTGCGCCATTCGGGGTTGTAGGGTTGCGATAAACGGGTAGATTCGAAAGTCGCTCCTTGTGGCAACTTCTCTGACGCCAGTAGACCAAAGTCGGAGATGAGGCAGCTCTCTTTCCTCTGGTTTTCGAAGTGCGTTATTTGAACGTATGAAAGCTGGTCTGACGTCGGGAATACCGTCGGTTGCGGTCGTTGGCCATAATCTTCTGCATGGTCTGGAAGTTCGTCGAAAATCTCGAAGATACTTTGATGTAGGCTCTCTAGTTCACGAAGAGCCTTGCGAATCTGGACCAACAAGCGTATCAGATTCAGAGCTGTTTTTAGAATTTTCCATTTGATGAAGGCTTTGGTCTCGTTGGAGCTTCCTTTGGAGTCAGCCATGGTCCTAAGGAAAGAAAAAAATGCTCTATTACGATCTAAAAAAACCATAGAAATTAGTGATATCTAAAACAGCAAAACAAACTAGTGCCTGTCAGAGGACGAACTTCAAGGTTCATGAACTCGTTTGTGCCTTTTTTTTACAGAGATTTTTAACAACGTGAATAATTAGTGTAATATATTTTTATTTTATTACTGTATGACCAGCGTAATTTAGCATCTTCTGATGAAGAAAGCTACGAAGTTGGTTCGTCAATAAACGATTTGATTGATTTGATTGAAAATATTTACGAGTTTGCGTTTTAATGACTTTCTTCTCGCCGTTACCGTAGACCGCATACAAGATGCATAACTTCCAAAAACGAAATTATATGGTAAGAGGCCAATCAGAGCGTCAGAAATCGAGCAAGTACTGCTGTGTCTGTGAAAAACATTGTTCACACCGCAGGACGAGATAATGTTGACTGAGAGAAAGGATGAGGGAAACACTTTAAAGCATCCTTTTCAGGTCTGCGTGAACAACAGCACACATTTAGTAACCAGACAGCTCAGTTATTTTACGGGTCGCGCTGTTCTGTTCTCTCCGTTGAACTTTGTGTTGCTATCTATCTCCAAGGCTTACAATACAGCAAGTATCATTTTGTAGGGAGTGTCCAAAATTCTCTAATAACTCTATTCGGTTATAAGTGTGTTAGATTAATGCCCGGGCCACATTCAGTCACATCTCTACGTAATTTGGTTCGTTAATTTGGTTATTACCCACTCTGACGTTTCATCCTGGTCACACCTGGAACGAAGAAATTCAAGACATATTACCACCATCATCACTCAGAGGTAAACAATACTGGCTAAAGTCAGTGACTCTGGTCTGTGATTGTTCCAAACACTCCAAAAATACGTTTCAAAATGGCGGAGATAGATTTTTCCCTCTCGACTATCTTACGTTTTCAGCGTCTTTTCTTCCCAATTTCGACCGTAAGACGGTCTTATTACCGGCGCTATTACCAGGTGTGACTATAGTGGGGCCCGGGCATAAAAGTGCGTACACACGATCAGGGTCGGGCGCTCCCGGACTGAAATTCCTGCCTGGATTTTCGGTACCATCATCACTTCCGTATGGAAAAGTTGAGATTTTTTCAACTTTATGATGGAACTGAAGACAACCCGGCTGGGAAATGCTTATCGTGTGGTCGAACTATAACCGTTGACAAGGGAATTGCACTGCTATTATACTGCTAAATTTGGCATTGGCCTTAAAGTTTAACCGAAAAGGGCTGAGATAGGACAATCTAGTTACCCATCACTTATTCACTTAACTAGGCTTAAAGACCCGATGAAAATTCACGAATAATCGATTTTTATATAGTGGAATATCCCTGTCGGATTTGTAGTATGTCTATGTGCTTGTGCCTGTGCTGTATACTTGACGAAAAAGATTTACACGAATTCATGTTCAGGCACTAAGCAGTCTTCACCAAGAATAAAATATTGGCCACTGAGAAGCCGAAATTGTGTTTAGATGGAAATTCTCTGAGTCATGGTAGAATTTGCGTTGTGGGGACGGCTGTAGACATTCTGAACGTCAGTACTGGAGCAGATAGTGGAAAATCAAAAAATCCATTAGCAGAATCCAAATAATGCTTTTCAGTTAAACTTTTAAAATAAAAATTCGGCCAGTAAAATTGGTAAAACAAGGTATTCCACTGAAAATATGGAGTGAAATTGATGTTTCAGAGTATCTCACAGAATTTTAGAAGTTAACTTTTTATTTGCAGCTGTTGCGATTGGTCTACCGAGATTATAAGGCAATAGGCTAAGTAGCAACGCCAGAACACATGCATAAAATACTAGTAACACTTAGCTAAAATAATACACATCATCTGACTTGCCCATACAACCTGTCATTGGAGCCCTGCACAATTAGTAATGCTGCCTCTTTCATGATAAACCCTTCCATTCAAGATTTGTCGTTTTAAAAATCGTGTTCAAACCTCTTTCTGGTTGGTTAGATCAATAAGTGTGTAACATGCTAATTTTTACCGATGTCCGTAAAATTAGGGTAAAATTCGTAAAATTAGAAATCAGGTTACTGATCTGTAGAAGAAAGTTCTATAAATATTGTAATTGCCTTGGTAGCATCAGAAGAAGAATTACGCGAATGTTCAGTTAGAATCTGACGTAGTACTTACCTGTCCGGCAAATCGTTAAAATTTTCACACACTTTATAAATTGTTCTCTGCGGGTTGAGTCCGGTTCCACAAATGGCACATCTTGGCCTTATGTAGACGTTATGGAACAAACTAAGTGACGCGTTTTGAGAAGAGCTTGCGTTCCGATTATGACGTAGAGTCACTTATCTCTGATTCTATAAATCGCTGCGTTATTGTCGAAAACTTTGTTCATGATTCCATAAAAAAGGAGATAATAGGATTAGCATAAAATGTCTTAAAATAAAATTTCTGCGAAGAAACATAGTACTGGGGAATATCCTTTGTCGAATTTACCTTCGCACCGACTGAGACGTGCTTATTATGCACAGTTGAGATGTGGCATGGGAGGGAGATCTTAACCGTTTGGTTGGAAAGGATGGGAATTCCCCCCCCCCCCTCAATCATGGAAGTAAAGAAAAATTGGACTGGGAAACCTGATCGCTCTGTCCGCAGCGTTGCTGTTGGTCTGGTATTATTTGCAGCAGAACCTAGAGATTGAAATTGACTTTTAACGAACGAAAGTTTTGAGTGAACTGTCTTTTCATAGATATTATGTAATACAAGCGACCTGAACCCTGACAGATAAACCAGAAAGAATTCCAGTTGGACGTAATCCCGATGAAAAATGTGTAGCCTGCGTGGGTTCCGGCTAAACCCCCCCCCCCCCCCGACGACCCCCCCCGGCTGAAACCCCCCCGGCGAAAACCCCCCCGAATCCTTAAAAAAGTGGAATCCTAATAAATAAAAAAAACAATCCTAAAAGAATCTCCTAGTCCCAAATAATCCCTTCGCTGCGTATAGTACAAGGGATTAGCTGGGTACCCGGATCAGCTCATGTACCTTCTGACGGATATATAAGAGTAATAACTGGACGCAACTTCATTCGCAGACTTGACTATACAATAATGTCTGAAATACAGTAGATATCCAGTAGCACGTGTAAGAATGAGCTTGTGCGTGCACAAAGGGTATGTTGTATATGTGAAGCAAAAAGTGCTGGCTGGATGTGTTCTTATTTTTGAATGTAAGCGTAGGCAGAACAAATATATCCAAGGGAGGGGAGTGTAAAGCGAAGGTGATGGTTGACGGTGACATAATAATTGCTGAAGTGAATTAACACACGCATTCACCTGAAGCTGTGGTCAGTGAGGTGTTAAAAGTGAAAGATCAAAACCCGTGCGACTCAGTGGAACGACCCCCCCCCCCCCCCAACAAATCCTTTCCCAATTATTTCCCCTTCTTGCAGAGGAAGCTGCAGTTAGTTGCCGTTAGTTTTTCGGGATCCCAAGACGTAAGTGGCGGGATACCTATGACATCGCAAAAGTTGTCTGTCTGTGCGCTCTGTAACTCTCGAAAGGAATGAGATATTTTGATGAAACTTGGTGTGAGGATTCCTTGGGTCAAGAGTAAGCTCAGAGCTCTGTAGCCCTATATGTAGGGGTGGGTGAGGGGGTTTAAATTAAGGGGCAAATGAAATATTTTGGGATCCCATCGAAACCTTTGGTCTTGTTCTTGTTGTACCAGAAGTCCCCTTGATAGACTAAGATCACGGGAAGTCAACTTAAATGTTTAAATGTAAAGGATTCGGGGGTTTTTCGCCGGGGGGGGGGGGGGTTGGTACCCGGGGGGGTTTGTCATCGGGGGGGGGGGGGGTACCGGGGTTTTTTTAGCCGCGGGGGTCGCCGGGGGGGGTTGGGGTTGGCGGGGGGGTTCTCGCCTAGACCCGCCTGCGTAGTAGTATGGTAGTAGTACGAAAACGTTACATGTAATACTATGTAATAGCAAAGAAAGAATATTATCATTTAATGTGCCTCAGACTGGTCCAATCTTATGTAGTAGTATCTAGTAGCATCCTGTCTTGCCATAGTAGCATCCAGTCTTGCTAATAGTAGCATATTGTAGTATGCAGTAACACGGTAGCCTTGAAGCAGAAGCAAGCATGTAGTAGCATCGTTAGTACTGCATGCAACTTTTTCGTACTACTTCATAGTACTATTTTGAGATAAATTTTTCATCGGGATACTTTCCATCTACGTAATATCTATCTAATCCCGAAACATGGAGATGTGAACTGCTTAGATAAATTGGCCTTCGGGCGAGATCACTGTTCCTACGGCCGGCTTCGATCTGACTATTGTAGTGGTTTCCGAACCTTCACAAGCCCCTCTGTAGCTCGTTAGTAGAGCACTGGCCCATAAAGCCAAAGGACCCACGTTCAAATCCTGGTTCAGATTCAGATATTTTTTACTTCATCAAAAAAAACACAACTACATTATGCAAAAAACTCAACAACCACATAAAAGACAAAAATCCTGTGGGTGGCTGTGTCTTTCAACCACCTTTTAACTTAAAATTATTCAATAAATAATAACAGAAAAACTAATCTAATATATTTTCAAAAAAAAGAAAAAAGAGGTAAAAAAAAGGTTGAGGAGCACTTTAGTCTTTCAGTTCACTACTTATCCATACCTTTTCATGGAACGTGCGATCCATGTCATCGATCATATCCTTGAAGGAGTCCGTTGATTCTACCATTACCGTCACTTTGCTAGAGCTGTTATGGTCGTTCGCTGTCCTAGATGAGAGAGAGTCAACATTTCAGGGGAACATATTTTTAGCCTCTGACGCTTTAGAATTCTTTTATTTTGTTTGTCAAAACCCTAGTGTTATATTGTTTTTTCATTCACTGGGGTTTCCCTCTAATGAGTATTAACTGGGGTGTCCAGGGTTAACTAGAGCGGTTCCCAGCTTGGTGAACGTAAACCTCCGCCGGGGTCAGAGACCTAATATGGTAGCATAGGCCGCACGAGCGGATCTTCGAATGCGGGATATACTACATCCCTAATGTGTGTTATAGGACGGGACAAGACGAACACAACTAACTATATTGAAGATAACATTAAATCTACGTAGTTGCTGCTTAAACACTTGTACATAAAATAGCAACTTATCTTTTGATCTGCTCTGGATCACGGCAACGAAGGAAGAGGGTGGATATCGCTCTTGTCTGGTCCATATCCTTCTGTCGCGCGCCCCAAAAACCTCCGCGCCGCCCCGGAAGCAAGGATGTTCCTTTGTCCAGCGGAACCCCAAAACCTGCTGGACGCGCGCTGGAACATACGTCCTTCCGGAGAAACCAAACCCTTGTATAGCAACCTAACATGAGCTTCTTGTTCTCTCCATCTCCCGGCGACTTCTCAACAAAACTCCCCTCCCGACCAGGTTCTGGTTAGTCCGCATTGGTGAGGTAAACCAGACTCAAGTGAGTCTGGAATGAATCAGAAAACGCTTTATAGCAAAGCCAGAGACCACTATAGTGAGTACTTTGGAGGTAACGAACGCAGCTATTACGATTTGAAATAACACTCATGGTTATTTCGAAATTTGCAATTATGAAATATTTGCCCACCGTCCCGTGGTACCGTCAGTCCAGAGCAAAATAACACCAGGGAGTAGCGCCAAAACCTATGCTTTCCATACTTTGCAAAAGGTCCATACTAGTATCGCCGCCAACTACGCTTGCGGCATTTAAAGCGAGCCAAACTTGCGGGTTTAGAAATTTCTAATAAAGCGAAGGTGCAGTCTGCACACACCAAGGAAACAATGAAGGCTTTATTATTTTTTTTACAATGTTCCCAATATCAAGTTATCGGAGCAAGCGTTGGTGAACGACCTAATGGGTTTCACTGGGGACGTTCTCTATCGCTAGTAGTGCTAGAATCGCTGCTATTTGAGTGTGTGTTAGTTTTTTCAAGTCTCGGCGCTACTCCCTAGTGTTATTTGACTTAGAGTCAGTCTAGCACGGTAAGAATAGTAGGTTTCATAGATACATTTCTTTCAAGGTGAACATGCTTGTGACTGAACTCAAGTCGGATTCTGTGAAAGATCGTCACTGGAAGCAGCTGATGAAGGCATTAGGTGTCCAGTGGGCTCTTGGGGAGTTGTCTCTCGGACAGATCTGGGACGTAGACCTCCAGAGACACGAACCCATCTTCAAGGACGTCATAATCACCGCGCAAGGAGAGATGGCATTGGAAGAGTTTTTGAAACAGGTAAACAAATGCCTTCTGCTTAGACGTGAGAACCGAATAGAATAGAATAGAACTTTAGTTTTCGAAAGCAGCTGTCACAGCGTTACCGCCGAATTTGACCTTTTCGTCATAAAAAAAATATGAATAACATAATACTCTATCACTCTATAGTCTTGTCACGAAAGAAACACTGAAAAGGACTAACTTATCTAACTTATATATAGATGAAATTTTACAAGCTTTTGCGTGTAAGTAAGTAAGTAAATTCCATGACCCTTAAATATTCTTTGAGCCCAAGCTGACTTTGACACATTTATTCAAACAGTGTTTACAACGGATACGTCAGCTACGATTCTCCATCAGCGATATTTCGGCCCTTCTTTGCAAGGGTCCTCGTCAGGCTGTGATTACAGGTTTGTTTCCTTCCCCGACGTTGACCCAGAGGATTGACAGCCTGACGAGGACCCTTGCCAAAAAGGGCCGAAATATCGCTGATGATGAATCGTAGCTGACGTATCCGTTGTAAAAATTGTTTGAATCTATGACCCTTAATATTTCAAAGAACAAACGATGGAGTAAAAATTGAGAAGAAACAACTCAGTCAAAAATTTGTTGACCAACATTGAAAATAGCGACACCACGTACAAAATGTTGTTTTTCAAGGGTGGGTGGTAAACTAAGTAGCTGTTCCTCGGCTTCGCACTCGGGGTATCGAATACTAAATATTCCTTGAGCCCAAGCTGACTTTGAAACATATATTCAAATTCAGTTTCAATTCAATTTATTTCTTGCCAATATCATCATAAGATAGTTTGGACGCGTCATAAAGAAGACAATGGTACAAATCTCACAACACGCACAATTGAGATTAGGCAAAAATATTAACAGTTATAAATAAATAAACTAAATCAAAATCAAAAATATACTTACAATTACTCAAATCTTATATAGCCTATACAATTTAATTCAATCAGCAGTCAGATTGTCTAAGCTTGTCTTCATTAAAATAATGTATACAAGCCTATACAATTTAATTCAATCAGCAGTCAAATTCTCTAAGCTTGACTTCATTAAAATAATGTATATATAATGTATACAACGGATACGTCAGCTACTATGCTTACTCAGCGATATTTCGGCCCTTCTTGGCAAGGGTCCTCGTCAGGCTGTCAATCTTCAGGCTCAACGTCGGGGAAGGAAACAAACCTGTAATCAATTCAAATCAGTTTAATCAATCCAAATCAGTTTACAGGTTTGTTTCCTTCCCTGACGTTGAGCCTGAAGATTGACAGCCTGACGAGGACCCTTGCCAAGAAGGTCCGAAATATCGCTGATGAAGCATCGTAGCTGACGTATCCGTTGTATACATTATTTGAATATATGTTTCGAATAATATTTCTCGACCACAGGCTGGAATCCCGCTGCCAGCTGGGGATTTGAAGGAACTACTGGGTATACTTAAAGAACAATTTTCGCAGAGCTTTCTATTTTTATCGGATTGTAATTTTGCCCAGAAGCGCGTGCCCTAGTTTTACTTCAGCGGAGAGCGAACTAGCTACTTAGGCGAGGTCAGTTCAGATATAAGTGAGTGCACAACCTCAGGATAACAATGAGTATGCCAGGAGCCAGAGCTGCAGCGAGTCTAGCAAATCCGAGTCCGAGACAAGTCCGAGTCCTTGAAGAAGGCGTCTCTAGACGAGTCCTGAGTCCGAGTCCACCAGCTCTGCCAGGAGCACGTGGTACGCTGTGGGTGTCGCCCAGGATGTCACCGTAATAATATATAATTATATTTATTGTGTACTAGTTCCCAGGATATAATTAGTTAAGCTAAAATTTTGATCTCGGGGTTTCAGTACCCTGAATGATTTTGGCTCTGCAAAGTGGGTTTTTTTGTTCACCTTGGACTCTAGCAGTGACCTTCAGAATTATTCACTGCTGACCTGAGCCTCGTTTTTGTTGCATTAGCGCTTCCGCATCGCTGCTGCAGCACTTCTTTGCTTTTGCACAATATGCGTTTTTGGATTCACTTTCTTCTTGGTTGAAGCGGCAGCGCTGCAGCATCTTGCAGGGAAGCACGGATTTGGTCGGTGAGCAAGTCCGTGATTCTTGAGAAGCGCTGCCGTCTTCCTTGGAAGCGCTGCATTGCAAAAACGGATGTAGAAAGAATCAGTCTGGAATCGTCCGAGAAGTGGACCTGCAGCATGCAACAAAAACGAGGCTCTGATAAGACAAAAAAGTTCATCCCGACGGTGGACAATTTGAATTTCACCAAAACCGTGCATTTTAATGACTAATAAAGCGAAACCTCTGGAAGCTTGATGTCATGTGTGTGGGATTTTGAAACGAAACAAACGATCTGGTGCCGCAGAAATTTGCTCGCAATGTATCAGGGACTTCTTTGGGTACGTGTCCCTCGTCAGCGTCGTTAGAGAGAAGAGTTGCCCGATGAAAAATGTATCTCAAAATAGTACCATGAAGTAGTACGAAAAAGTTGCATGCAGTACCAACGATGCTACTACATGCTTCTACTTCAAGGCTACCGTGTTACTGCATACTACTATATGCTACTATTGGCAAGACTGGATGCTACTATGGCAAGACAGGATGCTACTGGATACTACTACATAAGACTGGACCAGTCTGAGGCACATTAAATGATAGTATTCTTTGCTAGTACATAGTATTACATGCAACGTTTTCATACTACTACCATACTACTACGCAGGCTACAAACTTTTCATCGGGTGTGTTTTTGCAGGCACCTAGATATTTTTGCAGGTATTTGAAACCACGGTCTAAGGTCGTTTTTGCAGTTATCGTGGTATCTGATATTCAGATACCACGGCCCGACCGTGGTAACTGATCGTGGTATTTAAAAAAGTCATCTCACTTTCATTATTTTTTGTCAAATTGGTGGGAAAGAAGTTTGGCACTTAGTGATGTGACTGTAAGGTAAGGTAAGGTAAGGTACAATTTTAATGGCAAATATAAATAAACCTGGCGTTTTTCAAAAGCATCAGACATGCCAGTGGCATAAAAAAAGACGCTTCACTAATTCTAAAGGATTTGTAAAAATTATTAATACAATTCTAGCCTAAGGCATGGTAAAGAAAAAACAAACGAACAACTATCACACATCAACACTAAAAATTTAAGGACAACACGAGAATTTACGACAACAGACATAGGACTGAAGAAAAAACGAAAAATAAAAAAGATTTGCGACATGGCTCTGATCTTCCTCCGAGCAAAACAAAAACGAATCAATTAAATCAGACAATCAGACACTGAATATCAGTTTTTCTTTTGGGGTGAACTCGAAAAGCGCAACTTCGGCAATTGTCGTTTTTGCAGAGCAACCGTGGTATCAGATACCACGGTAACTGCAAAAATGACTAATTGCAGATCCAGTTACCGTGGTAACAGTTACCATGGTATTTGCAAAAACGCAACTAAGGTATCGAACTCGAATGTCCAGGAACAAAGCCGTAGTTGCGTTTTTGCAGATACCATGGTATCTGTTACGACGGTAACTGGATCTGCAATTAGTCGTTTTTTGCAGTTACCGTGGTATCTGATACCACGGTTGCTCTGCAAAACGACAATTGCCGGAAATACGCTTTTCGAAGTCATCCCTAAAGAGAAAGTGATATCCAGTTACATCACTAAGCTCCAAACTTCTTTCTCACCAGTTTGACAAATTCTAGTCTCTATTGTTGGTAATGATGAAAGTGAGATGACTTTTTCAGATACCACGATCAGTTACCACGGTCGAGGCAAAAACGCCCTTTGACCGGGGTATCAGATACCACGGTAACTGTGAAAACGACTTTAGACCGTAGTATCAGATACCATGGTATCCGCAAAAACGCAACTAGTGATTATTACGGGGTCAGAGACGAAATCAAGAATTCTTCAAATGCTCACTCTCTGGATTTAGATTATTTTTTTTTTATTTTTTTAGCTTAGATTACGTTTATTACAACCAAACACATACCACATAATCTGCATCACCTGCAGGGAAAGTCCCGGGGGGCTTGTTAAATAACAGGCGAAAAACAAAATTCACATCTATTTACCAATGAAAAATACATACTCCTACTAACACTACATTTCTAGTTACTAAAACAAATACTAAAGAAAAAGAAAAAAAAGAACGAAAAGAAAACGACTGACTCTTGGTTACTCTTTTGCGAGGAAGGCATGGATTGCCCCCCAGTCCTTTACGCCGTCCTTACTTGTGTCCTCAGACTGTTCTTGATTGCTCTTCTAGCAGGGATAGTCTTTTATGTTTGTTTATATTTGGCTGTTGTAAAATTCAAGGGGTTTAATTTTTACTTCGTCCAGGTTCGAGAAGCGTGGCAGACCTATGAGCTGGAATTGATCAACTACCAGAACAAATGCAGACTCATCCGTGGATGGGACGACCTTTTCAACAAGGTGAAGGAGCACATCAATTCCTTGGCCGCCATGAAACTCTCACCCTATTACAAGGTTAGTAAAAGTGGCGTCATCTTTCTGGCCTCACAAGTTTAAGTGCAATATCATTAGGAGAACTGGCATTTGCAAGCGCTTAGTTTGGCCGTTTCAGAAGCATTGTAATTTGCATCTAAACTTGCTTGTGAACAGCTTGTTACTTGAAAATCATTAGGCCTAGTACTAAATCTCCAGTCACCACCGTTGATGATTGCCAACTGGGCCCAGAGGGTTTGATTTTTGGATCTCATGCAGCGTTTACAAGTACAGGAAAACTTAAACAGAATCCGATCTTGGTGACAAGATTATGGTTACACGCAGAGGGAAAAAATAAATTCTTCAGACCAGTAAATTTGACAAAAATAAATTCACTAGCCAAAAAAAAAATGTTTAGAGAGCATTTATGACATCAGTACTGATGACTGTGCTCTCAAAAGCTATAGCTAGACTTTTCTTTAGTCTTTTTACCAGCGCCGCCGACGAGATGCCTTTCAAGTAAAACGGAATTCCTTTCACCATGAAAGGATTCTGGTCCCGCTAGACTTTTTTTCTAGTCGTCTTCATGAACGGAATCCTTTCAATCAATCAATCAATTTTATTTTCAACCCTAATAGCACTAGGCTAACACGGGCGGGAATTAAAATAAACACTCGCTTTCGAGTCGACCGGAATTCCTTTCTACTCGACGGGATTTCTTGTCCGTGTAAACGCTACATCACAGCCCCAAGACTATAAGAGGCACGATGATGAAAATAGGTACACTTGTTGGGGTTTAGATTCGTCTTTTGAAGGTTTCTTCCATCACGTGTTTGGCGATTGGGCTCACATTATCCAGTGGCTTCGGTTCATAAATCTGAGCTTTATTTTGAAGAAACATGTTATGAGAGTTCTATCAGTCAAGCGTCGCTCGGGTGGATGACAATTTTGGTATAGTGTTCGAGATTCTCAGTATTAAAAAAATGTATGGGGCGATTATTGATTTAGAATCTTTTAAAATGGTAAAACTTATAGGTTGCATTTCTGCGATAGCTGGATTTATATATTTATTTTTGCCCGCTTACGAAAGGAAAAAAGCGGAGCACGCAAAGAAAAAGAAAAGAAACTAGAGAAAATATATACACGCACTAAACATAATACTAAACTCTATACCACGAATCATGGTTTGCGCAAGCATTTAAAGCTCTTCGTCGAGCACTTGTTTCAATTTTATGTAATTTTTCGGTGGGGTCTATTATTTTGTATTTTGCTGATAGCTCCATATTCGTCCCCGTTCTTGCAGGTGTTCGAAGAAGAAGCTTCGTCGTGGGAAGACAAGCTGAATCGTGTCAATGCGCTCTTCGACGTTTGGATTGACGTCCAGCGGCGTTGGGTATATCTGGAAGGAATTTTCAGTGGGAGTGCGGATATCAAGACCCTTCTCCCTGTGGAGACATCCCGTTTCCAGAGCATAAGGTAAACCCTTCAGTATCAATTGGGACGTGTTCCGCCCTACTTACCGTAGTACCTACGCATGACGTCACCGATTCTGTCTTTTTGAGGTCAAGGCTGGAACGATGTTCTATTTTCCAGCAAAATACCATGTCACGGTTGAATCCGACCAATCACGTTACAGGGATGCGTAGTTACCACGCTTACTACGCTCCCGATCATGGTAAGCAAATAGTTACTTTTAGACCGTGTTCCACCCTCGTCCCAATAGTAACTATTAGTTACTATTTCCGTTCCAACCTCCCGAAAAGTTACCACGCTGACCGTTCCAGCATTCTCGAAATAGTAACTGATAGTAACTATTTGCTTACCACGCTCGGGAGCGTAGTAAGCGTAGTAACTACGGATCTCTGTAACGTGATTGGTCGGATTCGCCCGCGGCAGGATATTCTGCTGGAAAATAGAAAAATCGTTCCAGCCTTTACGACAGAAAGGCAGAATTTGCGACGTCATACGTAGTAACTACGGTAAGTAGGATGGAACATGCTCTTAGTTACTATTTCGAGAAGGTTGGAACGGCCAGCGAAGTAACTTTTTACGAGGTTGGAACGAAAATAGTAGATAATAGTAACTATTTTTAGAAGGGTGGAACACGCTCTTGATGTTCTTCCGTTCTTAGTGCCCTCGGCATTCCGTCGGAATTCACATCCAAATATCTCCCGAATAGAGCGCATGTCATTCAATACATAGTGGACGGATCTAATTGGATCCGTCTGGACGTCCCCCAAAGGTTAAAGGCTATTGACGGAGTATCCCTGAAAAAAGAACAGGAGTGGAAGAGCGTGAAAACACGCCAAATTTTCTCTTTAGACTTGATTATGTACATACTATGTATCTTTTTACATTAAAGCTTCTTGGAGGCAACTCGTTGTGTTTTAGAAAAAAATTATAAATTCGGTCAATATCAGGTATCGATTCGGTCAATTTTTACCAGGTTCGCCCCTCCAATGAAGAAAGGCTCGGGACGCCCCTGCCGGCAGGATCCAACAATGCTGGGGGAGGGATTGGAGGGGACCGGAAAACTCGGACAGGCTTAGAGTTGGACGGTTCGCGATGATTTTCGGTAAGAAGAACAAGGACAAGTTGTAAATACATTTTTGATAGAAAGGTAACGGACTGGCGCATTGTGGGGGGGGGGGGGGGGAGCAGAGGGAGTTTCCCAGAATTCGGGTGATGGCGAGTTAAGGTACTTACAGATGTACTTTGACGATGAAATTCGGCAGGTGTATTAGGGACCCGATCAGATTGACTTAGAAGCAGATATTTCCCAGATCGGCCATCTTCGGGGGAGTGCAGGGAATTGTAATCCGGATTACCAAAATTTTATGTCATGCGTAATTTTGAACGGTAGGTCGGATCCGAAGGAAACTCGATAATTGACAAGAGGATGTGTTTCTGATCCAGCGATACAGTTTTATCATCCCCAAGGGCCCATGATCATTTATACTTCAAGTATATGCTTACAGATGTGTTTTTAGCCCCCTTAAAGTGCGTATCATAACTACAAAGTGAAAAAGTTCTCTTGACCAAAAAATAAATTTTCATGATTCTCAAGGGCCCATGATCATTTTTGCCTTAAGGGTTCTGCCTTCAAACGACTTTCCAACATACTTAACGCAAAGTGGAAATTTTTTTTTTAAGAAACGATACATTTTTTAAGATCAGCAAGGGCCAAAGATCATCTGTGACCCAAGTACTTTGCTTTCAAATTCAGTTAAAGTGAGCATCTTAGTCGCAAATTGCAAAAAAAAACTTACGAGCAAATGATACACTTTCACGACCCAACGTCACATGATCGTATGTGTACCAGTGCTTTTGATTACAAAATAGATTCCTAGTCCCCTTGCGCATTGCAACCGCAAAATGCATGGCATATTTTTTACTAAACCGTACATTTTCATGAATCCGAAAAGCCCATGATCGTTTGTGCTTCAAGACAGCACAAATCTTAGCCGATACCCTTAGCTTACTACATATGCTTGCAAGTGCCATACGAGCTTACAGCTCTTGCTTTTTAGTTACTTTCAGACAGTTACAAAGAACAAGCAGATAGGAACACTCGCAAGTTCAGAAACGTAAACAAAATATTTTGTTTTAGCTCCGAGTTTTTGACTCTGATGAAAAAGGTTACGAAGACACCAATGGTATTGGACGTGCTTAATATTCAGGGTGTCCAGAGATCTCTGGAGAGACTAGCTGATCTTCTTGGAAAGATCCAGAAGGCCCTCGGAGAATATTTGGAACGGGAGCGATCCTTTTTCCCAAGGTATGTTAGGATTTTGTGTTCGTCAAGTTACGTCTGGAATCAGATTTTGTGTGGAATTAATCCTAGATAATTCATGGTGCAATGAGCCCCCCCCCCCCCCCGCTCTCTACCATGAAACACCAACAGTGATAACAGCCAAAAAAGATTATTTCCTATCATGTAACTTTGAAGTTTAACTGATAAGGGCTGAGATGAGACAATCCAGTTACCCATCACTTATTCACTTAAATTGGCTTGAAGACCCGCTGAAAATGCGTTACTTTGGTGTTCCCCTATCCACGAATAATCGATTTTGAAATAGTGGAATTTCCGTGTGATTTGTGGTACCTCTATGCGCTTGTATTTAACGTTGTATGTCTTACCACAAAGATTTATGAATTTGTGTTTGTTCAGGCACTTAGCAGTCTTCACCAAGCTCACCACTGCCGACTGAAAAGCCGCGTTTGTGTTGAGATTAAAAATTTCCCGCGTAATAGTAGATTTACATTGTGGGGACGCAGATATTATGAACGTCGTAATTAGAGCAGATAGGGGAAAATAAAAAATCCCTTAGCAGAATCCAAATTATTCAGTGTATTCAATTAAATGACACAAAAATAAGTTGGCTTTTCAGTTAAACTTCGAGTTCTGATCTCGATTGCTGAATTTGCTCCTATCATGTTCGCTGTTCGAATGCGCGTGCCCACTTCTTGCTGGGTCATTTGTAGTTAAGTACTCAGGAGAATGTTAAGCTAGTTTTAACAATTGCGAATACCACCTATTACACTCACAATCTCATTTAGTTCTAGTGTGTGTTTTTACTGTAAATCCTTCTCTGAACTTTTGTTTCGTTTTGATTATATTTTAACGAGTATATGAAGAGGCGAAGACAACCTTTGGGTTTGGTAGCTGGTTTTCTACGGAGACACACATTCTACACGCTAAGGACCCAACGAGCTGTTTTCTATACATATATGTGTATGTACATTTCGTTCTACTTTGTTAGGAATAGCCAGACAAGGCCAGATACGCCTTCAACAGACACACAATCCAAGTGTCACGGATCGTTCCTTAGTTTGTTCAGTTTAAAATCTCAAGGGAAGGAAATGCCGACAATCTCTCCCCCAAAACCAAGAGAAGGAAGCTCTTGGCACTGTCCTAAGATGTCTTCAATATTTTCCTGCCTAGAACTACATAACTGGCATCTGTAACTACCGTCACCTAAACTGTCTTTTTTCCTTTGATTCGTCCTCACCCTGAGTGGGAGAGTTAGTCCGGGATTGGAACCGAACCCGAAGTATATATGCACCATAAGTCCTGATTGATGATATTAGTTGCGTTTTTGCTAATACCATGGTATCTGTTACCACGGTCTAAAGTCGTTTTTGCAGTTATCGTGGCATCTGATACCACGGTCAAAAGTCGTTTTTGCAGTTATCGTGGTATCTGATACCACGGTCAAAAGTCGTTTTTGCAGTTATCGTGGTATCTGGCCAGTTATCGTGGTATCAGATATTCAGATACTACGGTCCGACCGTGGTAACTGGTCGTGGTATCTGAAGAGTCATCTCATTTTCATCAAATTTTGTCAGATTGGTGAGAAAGGCGTTTAGCACTTAGTGATGTACCTGGATATCTGTTTTTATGGCACTTGCAGCCTCTGGCTCAAATGCCATATACCGATCACAATTCCGTCTGTCGGTCTGTCGGTCGGTCCTAGTTTTTTGTCACACTTGTTCGAGTTAGGGTACTTCCAGATGTGCTAGGACAATGAAACTTGGCAGGCATATCAGGGACCCGACCAAACTAACCTGGATATAATCAGTTTACCGATCCGACCATATGCGGGGGAGTGCAGGGCGCTGGAAACTTGAACATTTAGGGCATTTTGTCACACTTTTCCGAGTTAGGGTACTTCTAGATGAGCTAGGACAATGCAACTTGGCAGGAATATCAGGGACCCGACCAAACGGAACCTGGAAATAATCAGTTTCCCGATCCGACCATATGCGGGGGAGTGGGGGCGCTGGAAACTTGAAAATTAGGGCATTTTGTCACACTTTTTCGAGTTAGGGTACTTCCAGATGAGCTAGGACAATGAAACTTGGCAGGAATATCAGGGACCTGACCAAAGTAACCTGGAAATAATAAGTTTCCCGATCCGACCATATGCGGGGGAGTGAGGGCGCTGAAAACTTGAAAATTTCAGATAATCACAGATCCATTCTACCTGATTACCAATCGCCTAACCCCAATCGGCCAATCACTAGACTAAGAACTGAAAACAAAAATCGGCTTCAAATTACCCCGCCCCATAGTAAATACGTCTGACCGATATTTATCATCATTCGTACCTTATTTTATTTCTCATTTTAACTCTTGATATTTTATTTTATTATTTACCATTTTAATTCTTGTCGTGTGACATGTATTATATTATGTAGGCCTACTCATTATTATCATATACTGTATATATTGTACGTCACTGCTTTGACATGTGTTACGTCATGACGATCCTCTGCTAGCCATATTATGTTGTGCTATTATGGAAATAAAGAATATATTATTATTATATTATTAAAATTTAGAGCATTTTGTCACACTTTTTCGAGTTAGGGTACTTCCAGATGAGCTAGGACAATGAATCTTGGCAGGAATATCAGGGACCCGACCAAACTAACCTGGAAATAATCAGTTTCTTGATCCGACCGTATGCGGGGGAGTGGGGCGCTGGAAACTTGAAAATTTGGGGCATTTTGTCACACTTTTTCGAGTTAGGGTACTTCCAGTTGTGCTAGGACCATGAAACTTGGCAGGCACATCAGAGACCCGACCAAACAAACTTAGAAATAATCAGTTTTCTGATCCGACCATTTTGGGGGGGAGTGGAGGGCAGGAGAATCCGGGAAATTGAGAAGTGTGTAACTTTCGAACTGGTGATCGGATTGTAATGGCCGGATTCGGTAGCCAGGGGGGAGTTGGGGGGGGGGAGACCGGAAATTTCAGGAAACGGTTAGAATGGAGGGATCGGAGTGAAACTTGCTGGGAAGAGCAAGCATCTGCTCTAGATAAGTCCTTTACACCATTGTACTGGATTCGGACACTTATGGGGGGGGGGGGAGGGGGTTTCCCGGAATTCCGGTGATGGTGGTTTTGGGGATTTTCACGATGAAACTTGGCAGGCATATCAGCGACCCGATCAAACTGACTTCAAAATAAAAGTTTTGTCGATCTGATAATGGTGGGGGGAGTGGAGGGAGGGGAATCCGAAATTTTCAGTCATGCGTAATTTTGGAACGGGTGATCGGATTCGAGTGAAATTTAAGAATTGTACAGAGGACATTTCTCCGATGATCTTTTTCGTATCCGGACCGGATCCGGCAACTATTGGGGGGGGGGGCGGAAAATACGTGACCCGTTTAGAATGGAGGGATCGGGATGGACCTTTGTGGGAAGAACAAACTGATGCTCTAGGTAAGTCATTTGCTGAATCGGATTGGCTACGGGCACCGTGGGGGAGCTGGGGGAGGTGGGGGGGGTGGACCGGAAATCTCGAGAAACGTTAGAATGGTGGTATCGGAGTGAAACTTGCTGGGAAGAACAAACATCTGGTCCATGTAAATCTTTTACATAATTTAACTGGATCCGGACACTTGAGGGGGGGGGGAGGGGGTTTCCTGGAATTCCGTTTTTTGGGGATTTTCACGACGAAACTTGGAAGGCATATCAGGGACCCGGTCAAACTGACTTGGAATAAAAAAAAAATCGTCGATATGATAATCTTGTGGGGGGGGAGTTGAGGGAGGGGAATCCGGAATATTGAGTCATGCGTAACTTTGGAACGGGTGATTGGATTCGAGTGAAATTTAATAATTAAACAGAGGACATTTTTCTCTGGTGATCTTTTTCATTTCCGGACCGAATCCGGCAATTATTGGGGGGAGGGCGGAAAATACTTGACCCGCTTAGACTGGTGTGATCTGGATCGAACTTCGTGGGAATGACAAACAGATGCTCTGGATTAATCATTTACAGAACCGGATTGCTCCGGGTATTGTGGGTGGAGTTGGAGGAGGGGGGGTCTGGGATTCCGGTGAGTTAAGGTACTTCCAGACGTGCTAGGACGATGAAACTTCGCTGGAATATTGGAGACTCAACAACATTTGCTTAGAAATTGCTACTTCCCAAATCCGATTATTCCTTAAAGTACCAATCTTGACCGCAAAGTAAAAAAAATACTTTTAAGCAGTATTTGCATTTCATGATGCCTATCAGCCCATTGGCATTTTTGCCTCAAGGGTTTTGCTTACAAATGAAGTTCCAGCTCCCTTAGAGTGCGCATCTCAACCGCAAAGTCGAAACTTACTTTCGATCAATCAAATCATCTTAACCCATGCAAGTGCCATATGAGCTTACAGCTCTTGTTCTTTTGGGATGTCTTCGAAAAGTGCAATTTCGGCAATAGTCGTTTTTGCAGAGCACCGTGTATCAGATACCACGATAACTGCAAAAACGACTTATTGCCAATCCAGTTATCGTGGTAACGGATACCATGGTATCAGCAAAAACGCAACTATTGAGATCCGAATAAATGTGTAATTCGTCTGTAATGTCTTTTTTGTACTATTATCTCCAAACAATTTACTTTTCCTCCAAACACATCACTTTTCTACCTTTTAAGTTTAGATCCACTCGTGCCACACTATTTCCGGTACCCCCTCCAACTCCCCCTGCCGCGGCCGAATCTGGTTCGGACACATAAACGAATCATCTAAAGCATCTTCTCTTACCGCCTATCAAGTTTCACTCGAATCTGAGCATTTTTCGGGAAATTGCGATACCCCCCCCCCCCGCCCCCACCGTGCTCGGATTCGGTCCGGGCCCTTAAATGTGTCATCTTGGGCATATGATCTCTCTACTTTCCAGGTTTCATTAAAATTGCTCCACTCGTGACCCCTATACGAGCCACAGAATGTCCGAGACTCTCCCTCAAACTCCCACCACTGTGGCCGAATACGACTTGGATATATAAGCTTCGAATCTCGAATCTCCAGTATCTGCAAATTTTCGGTTCCTCTCCATCCTCCTCCTACCGTGGACGGATCTAGACCGGACGCCAAATAAAGAATCTAGGACGCATAAACTCGGTTCTGTCCAACTTGCATCCTATTCAGCCCATTTGTTTGGTTTTTGTGCACGTCAAAAAGTTTCCGGACCCCCCTCAAACTTCCCCAACCCTGGCTGCATGTGGTTCGGACACATGTTTTTGCATATCTAGGTCATCAGTTCTTATCACTCATAAAGTTTCACTCGAATCGGACCACCTGTTCGCAACCTACGGAAGTCGGTAATTTCCGGATTCCCCCTCCCTTAGCCCCTAAAAAATTGTCGGATCCAGGAACGGAATTTTTTTAGGGCATCGTGTCGGGTTCTTAAGTCTATTTGGTCGGGTCAGTAATATGCCCGCCAAGTTATATCGTCCTTGGCACATCTTGAAGTGTCATAATTCGCGATCACCGAAATTCCGGGAAACCTCCTCCAACTCCCCCCAAAAAGCCCCGATAGGAGCTGGTTCTGTCAAAAAGTTGTCTAGGGCTTAAGCTTGTTTTTCCTAGCAAAGTCTATCCCGATCCCTCGACTCTAAGCATTTCACGAGGTTTCCGGTGCCCCCCTGCAACTCCCAACACAAGTGGAGGTTTCCGGTTCCCCCCTGCAACCCCCCACACAAGTGTCGGATCCGGTCGGACTTCACATATGAGACGATTGCTCTTTCGACTTGTCGAGTTTCATTCAACAAATCCGTTCACCCTTTCAAAAGTTATGCATGCCACTAGATTCCGGATTCTCCATTCCTCCACTCCCCCCACGATGGTCGGATCGGGGAAACGACTGTTCTCAAGGCAATCTGTTCGGGTCCTGATATGCCTACCAAATTTCATCGTCCTAGTACCGAAATTCAGGGATGACCGAATTCCGCCCCCTCCCCCTACAGTGCCCGAATCCGGTCCGGTTATGTCAACGATGTATCTAGGACCGTGCTTGTTCCTCCCACAAGTTTCATCCCGATCACTCCACTCGAAGCGTTTCCCAGGATTTCCGCCCCCCTCAGCTCCCCCCAAAGTCACCGGATCCGGTCCGGATTCTAAGTGGGTCGTCTAGGCACGAGATCGCTCAGTTATAAAATCCCATTGCCATCCAATCACCCCTTCAAAAGTTATAAATACCTCAAGATTCCGGATTCCCCCTCCCTCCGCTCCCCCCATGATGGTCGGATCGGTGAAGTTACTATTTCAACTTAATCATTTGGCGTCCCAGATATGCCTGCCATGTTTCATCGTCCTAGCTTATGTGGAAGTGCCCGAACTAGCAAAACCCAGACCTACCGACCGACCGACGGACGGACAGAAATTGCGATCGCTATATGGCACTTGGCCGAAGGACAAGTACCTAAAAAGCTGTAAAGTTCTCTGAACAAAATATGACATTCTTTCAGATTCTATTTCGTCGGTGATGAAGACTTGTTGGAAATCATTGGCAACAGTAAGAATATCTTCCGTCTCCAGAAGCACTTCAAGAAAATGTTTGCCGGAATCTCCAGCGTTATTTTGAACGAGGACGGTACTATCATGACCGGTTTTGCTTCAAAAGAGGGAGAACAGGTAAGATCGCTTTTATTTTTTCTTCGTCCTGAAAAATGTTACATAATTTATTTTGTAAACTTAGATCGCATAAAAAGCCTCTTTTCGAAAGTCCTCTCTGAACATGAGGGAGCAGCAATGGAGAGTTCCATTTCTCAAGGGCTGGCCGAATTAACCCTGAGAAAAATCGAGCAAATTACTTTCAGCATCGCACCGATGGTTCCCCGTTTTTACAAACGATGGCTTTACAGCCTGGGAGGGTCAAACACAGACATTGTTGCCTTTGTCGACACCCTAAACCAAGTCCAACCGACAATCCAGTTCACCACCGAATTTGAGAATGACGACCTGAAACTTCCATATCTAGACGTGATGATCGCCAACGGAAAGACAAATTTCGTCTGCTCAGTGTACAGGAAACCCACCCACAACGACAGGTATTTGCCCTACGATTCATACCAACCAGAAAACGTGAAACGCGCAGTCGTCATTTCACTAGTCGACAGAGCCATCGAAATTTCCGACGAAACCCTCCTAGACGCTGAACTGAGCCATATCCGAGACGTACTTTACGGCAACAAGTACTCCATCCAACTAGTCGAAAAAATCATCAAAAGAAGATTGAAGATCCATCTGGCCCCCAAAAGCAACTCTGGCACTCCTAGTAGTGACAAACCAGAAGAGAAGAATGCCCGTGTCTACCTCCCGTACATTCAAGGAGTCACTGAAAAACTGTCCAGAAACTTAAAAAAGTACAACATCGAAGCATTTCACCGGACTCAAAACACTCTACTGTCCTACCTAAACACCGGCAAAGATCAAGTCCCAAACCAGAACCAACGAGGTATTTACTCGATACCCTGCGACTGCGAGAAGCGCTATGTTGGCAGGACAGAGATGACTTTCAAAAAGAGGCTCACAGAACATGAACAGGAGATCGACCACGCCCTTTCCAATTGACACCGTCCAAATTACATCTTCAAATCAGCACTGGTGGAACAAGTTTTCGAAAACCCATCCCACGTTGTACATTTTGGAAAAGCCCAGATTCTTGCAACATGCACCGGACTTCACCAAACTATAAGAGAAGCCGTTGAAATTATGAACAAGAGCTACGAGCTCATATGGCACTTGTTACGAGTAAGTGGTACAAGAAAGTAAATGAGAACGTCACAAAATACCCCGCCGCCCAAAAATATGGTTCGCGCCTAGAAATAGGATATATAGTTTCACTCAAGCCTGAGCACTTCCGGCATCGCCTCGGAACATCGCGGACAAATGAATTTTCTACCTTTCAAGTTTCAACCCAATAGATCCACTCGTTTGGTCCCTAGACATGCAGCCCGATTTCCGGTATCCCCATCCTACTACCTCTACCGCAGCCGAATCTGGTTTGAACTCCTAAATGGATCATCCAAAGCATTTTATCTTACCAACTATCAAGTCTCACTTGAATCTGAGCATTTTGGGGGAAATTCCAGTAACTCCTCGCCCCCCCCCCCCGTGGTCGGATCAGCTTCGAAACCCAAAATAAGTAATCTACGGTATATGACCTCTCTATATTCCAAGTTTCATTCAAATCCCTCCACTTGTCTAACCCCTGTGCGAGCCATAACATTTTCGAGACTACCTTTCCAGCGCCCCCCACTGTGGCTGGATACGACTCGGAAATATAAATGTCGCATCTCTGACATTTCCTCTTCCTGTCCGTCAGGTTCGACTAGAATCGGAGCATAGCGTATCTGCAAACTGCAAAACTTGCATCCCATTCTGTCAATCCGTTTAGTTCTTGTGCATGTCAAAAATCCCCCCCCCCCCCAACTCACCCAAGCGTGGCCGCATGTGGTTCGGACGCATGTTTTGCTTGTCTAGGTCATCAGTTCTTATCACCCATAAAGTTTCATTCGAATCGTAGCACCCGTTCGCAACTTACGGAAGTCAGTAATTTCCGGATTCCCCTTCCCTCAACTCTCCCAAAGATGGTCGGATCCAGGAACAAGTTTTCCCAGGGCATTGTGTTGGGTCCTTAAGTCACCTGCAAAGTTTCATCAAGGACAGTGGCGATCACCGAATTCCGGCAAAGGCCCTCCAACTCCCCCCACAGAGCCCCGAAACGATCTGGTTCTGTCAATTACGTATCTAGCGCTAATGCTTGTCCTTCCCACCAAGTTTCATCCGGTCCCTCCACTCTAAGCGTTTCCAAAGATTTACGGTTCCCCTCTCCAACTCCCCCGAATGTCATTTGATCCGGTGCGGATTTAAAATGGGACGTCTGAGGCCGAGCATGGAAGGCATCATCAGTGAAAGGAAATTCAGACCCCAAGCTCTTCTCTACACAACGAAATTCAGCTCAAATGCAGAATAATCTCTACCCGACCAACGACCCAATCGAGCAGCAAAGACAGCAGCCGTGTCGAAAATGAAATCACAGCAACCTTTTTAAGTCCAAGCAAGACTAACAAAGAAATTTACGAAGTTAAATATTTAACGCTCAGCTAGAATCTTTATTTTTGTGTTTCCCACAAGTTCGTTTTTCAACTTGAGCGGTTTTGAGCCTGAAGAGGACCCTTGCCAAGAAGGGCCGAAATATAGCTCCAATAAAATTCAGCTGACATATCCGTTTTGCACCATCAAATATGATTCGCAGTCAGCTTGGGCTGATGGAATATTTAATACCAGTGTTGCCAGATCGTGATCCAAGAAATACGCCGCTGTCTTTGAAAAATAAGCCAAAAACACGCAAAACTTCCTTTTTACCCAGATTTGCAAGAAATCTTCAAAACTTACAAGGATTGTCAATAGAACCCAAACATTTTTGATACGCCAGCAAAAAAAAAATCCGCCGGTCAGTCGTAAAGTCCGCCAAATTGGCAACACTGCCCAATTACTGGCTAATGCAACTCTACAGGGTAGATATTTCGAAGCCTCGACTTGTTCAGATTAAAACAGTGAGCTTCTTCATCCACACTCTGACTATAGTAACATTTAGTTATTATTTTTGTTCCACCCTCTTGAAAGTTACTACGCTGACCGTTCCAGCCTTCTCGAAATAGTAACTATTTGCTTACCACGCTCGGGACTTTCGTACGCGTGGTAACTACGACATATGTAACGTGATTGGCCCGATTAGTCCGTACACAATGTTTTGCCGAAAATAGAAAAATCCGTTCCAGCCTTGACGCCAAGAAGCCAGGACCCGTAACGTCATGCATAGTAACTAAGGTAAGTAGGGTGGAACACGCTCAGTGAATAAATGCATTAATGAGATAATACTGCTATTATACGCCTCGTTGTTCACTAAACCAACTATACTGCAAATTTATGAACTATAAGCCTTGACCAGGGCAAAAGTGGAATAGAGAAAAAATTGATAGTCCCTCAGCCTATGCTGACTGCGTATAATATTTGATTGTGCAAAACGGATAAGTCAGCCACATTTTATTCGAGCTATATTTCGGCCCTTCTTGGCAAGGGTCCTCTTCAGGCTCAAGCCGCTCAAGCTGGAAAATTAACTAAAGAAGTTAATTTTCCGGCTTGAGCCTGAAGAGGACCCTTGCCAAGAAGGGCCGAAATATAGCTCGAATGAAATGTAGCTGACTTATCCGTTTTGCACAATCAAAGAGAAAAAATGGATCGGGCATCATCTAAAATAATGATGGAGATCTGTCGATTCTGCATCTTTTGCCAACGGCGCGTAATTTCAACTAACGCGCGTAATTCAAACTAAACAGGAAACCCCCGTGGCAGAAAAAGCATATTTAAAAGTAAAAACAACAATAAATATTGTTAAAACTCACTGTTCATGCCAGAAGAAAGCTGAAGGAGTTGGCTCTTAGAGCATAGCTCGGTGGAAGAAAAAGACATATTTAAAAGTTAACAAACAAACAAATATTATTACAACTTACTGCTTGTGTATCCAGAAAAGGACAGCAGTTCACGACGCCTTCCGATTATTTAACGGAGTGAGAAGCTGAGCAACACACCTCTGTGGCAGGCACATTTTTTAGCAGTGAACTTAGACCTCGAGCCAATACATTTAAGACACGTCTATGTAACATATACGATTTTTTCTATAAGTAAGTAAGTATATTTATAACCCACAAAATGTTTTACAACAAAGGAGAGTGGAGTAGAGATAAATAGACGAAAGAAAAGAAGAAAAGACAAAAGGATAATAACATACGAAACATCCATCCAACTATGAGCGTGTTCCATCCTACTTACCGTAGTTACCACGCATGACGTCACAAATTCTGCCTTTTTGTCGTCAAGGTTGGAACGATTGTTGTATTTTCCAGCGAAATATCATACCACGGGTGAATCCGACCAATGACGTGACAGAGATTCGTGGTTACTACGCTTACCACGCTCCCGAGCGTGGTAAGCAAATAGTTACTATTGGTTACTATTTCGACAAGGCTGGAACGGTCAGCGTAGTAACTTTTCATGAGGCTGGAACGGGTTTAGTAACTAATAGTTACTATTGGTACAAGGGTGGAACACGCTCTATCAATCAAAAAAGTCTAATCAGTCGGTGATGCGGCAACAGACGCAGACTGAATGGTGTACGTAGGGTCCTTGACATTCCTTCTGTTTATGTTCATAGGTGAACTTCATGAACCCAGTCAGCACAATTGAAAACCCCAAGATCAATGAATGGCTGAACGCGATTGAACGTGAGATGAGACATACACTTGCCACTCGACTGGCGGCGGCTTTGGGTGATTTTAAGAAAATCGCCTCCCAGGAAATAGTCGACCCGAGGTACGTTATCTTTAGAGTTAGAGGCTGGGTGGGTGAGGGTGAGTTAGGTCACTTGGTTTAAACTTGCTTACTCCCAGAGCGTGTCCGAAAGCTCGGAAACGAACGAAAATGATGAATTAATTCAGCATTTTATGCAGCATTTCGCTTTCGGACTTACATTTTCGCTCAGTTAATGAAGCATTAATTCAGCATAAAATTCATCGAAAAATTCAGGGAAGATGCTAAGTTTTACGCTGAATTTTCAAGAAGAAACTGAGGAGCTGGCGATTAAGTCTAAATTTCGGAATTAGAAGTGTCAGAGAAGAAATAAAGAACGTGTCCGAAAGCTTTTAGTGCTGTAAATGCTGCATTTAATGCTGCATGTAAGGTAAGAGCTTTCGGACGAAAATAAAAATAAAAATGCAGCATTAAATGCAGCATTTACAGTCCTGAAAGCTTTCGGACACGCTCCCAGTCTGTTATCTTCGTCCGTGTCTGGCGCTTATTGGTACAAACGCTTGTGTGGTAGATAGATAGATAGATTGGCCTGGTAATAACATATCTGCTTGTTGATGCGCATGTGAATCTGGCCTTATCGCTCCCGTCTACAGATAACGAACTTGGTTGGTTGCTAGGGCTGTGGACATTTGATAGAGACGAACATTTTAGGAGTTGCAGCCAGAGGCGTCACTAGCCAAAATGTTTGGGGGGGGGACGAGCCATTTACCGACTGGCTGGTAATTTTTACCGACTGTTTCTGCAGAAAAAACGACTGTGTTCAACAATAAAAACGACAGTTTTGAAAAAAATCGACTGATTTTCAGAAAAACCGACTGTTTTCATGAAAAAATTCAACTGTTTTGACGAAAAATCGCGGCGCTTCGCGCCGACTCGGTTATTTTTTTACCGACTGGCCGACAGCCCCCCCCCCCCCGCCGTGACGCCCCTGGTTGCATCATTAGCATTGTAGCACTTGCAAGGTCTAGAACCCCCCCACCCAAGACCCAAGATGAAGCCACGACTTGATCCGACCGCTGGGTCATCTAGTGGCGCGGG
Source organism: Branchinecta sandiegonensis (assembly GCA_030848855.1). Lineage (NCBI taxonomy): Eukaryota > Metazoa > Arthropoda > Branchiopoda > Anostraca > Branchinectidae > Branchinecta > Branchinecta sandiegonensis. The sequence goes on from JAUPMV010000009.1 coordinate 8,942,032, forward strand.
TCGCGCCCGACATGGGGAGGCTGGGATCATAGTTTGACTATATTGATCTAACAAAATGTTTTTATTTTCGCAGGCAAATGGAAAATGTGTAGAAAAATCAAACTAAATATTTGCATTATCGATTTCTTTTAGTATTTTCTTGTTTTTTCTTGTTAATTCCCGTAAGAAGGAAGGATGTAAACTAGATCACAATAAATAAACGCCTTAAGTTATACTAGATTCGTTATAGTGATTTCTTGAAGATTCTGAAATTAAGCTAAATAATATTCAGCTTCCGAAAACAAAAAATGTCAACTGTCCGATGATTTCTTCTTCCGACACATCTAAACGTCCATATGGTGATACTTAGTTGTTTCAATCCACTTATACGGTACTCGATCTTCTCAAAGGTTTTAGTAAATCTTTTGACCTCCGCCGGGAAATCAGGGAATAGTTAATTAGCAATGGCGACCTTGCTTTCAAGAGTGAATTGTGTTCAAGTAATTTGTGGATAATGTTCGCTACTGTGAGGATTTTGAAGAAAACAAAGGTAACAGTGTGTTCGTAAAAATCCGACCATCAAAAAATGATGTCTCCCACCTTCTCTGTCCACATGAATCTAATCGGTCGTCAAGATATAACTCATAAGCTTTACCTTATCGGTGCCGACTCTTAAATTCTGCTCTTATGTCATTGACACATTGTTTTTCTTGAAACACTGATAAGCCGTCGAAGCAAAATATTAGATGAAACAGAAACAAACAAACAGAAAATTCATTGCTCAATTTGGTCTAATAGACGTACCCTCTCGGATTTGGACTTCAAGTGAAGAACTTTTTAAAAAGACTATCAACCTGATTTATGTTTACGACTCTGCGGCCCTTTTTCCTTATTGGTGCTGGTTAATTATTATGTTGTTTTTCTTGGTTTAGATCTTTCGTTTCCATCGTTTTCGTTCATTTATAATACTCCGCACTTAGAATAGAATAATAATTTATTCACTCACACTTTCACGGTTACAAAACCAAATTCGTGAGTACTGTCATAACATAAACATTTAAAAGCACGTACAAATGGTTAAAGGCTATTTAAAATTTCAACAATCTTTGGTATAAAACTATTTTGGTAACGGCTGTGTTTGGCCGCTATTGGTTGGAATATTGGGACCTTCGTAGAGACTGCTCGCTCTTGCCTTTCCCTTACATTGTTGTATGGGGGAGGGAGAAGCTCATTGTAGATGGGGTGCGAAAGAAGCTTTTTACCGATCTCGAGGCATAGGTTCAGTCTCCGTTTCTCCAGTGTATCACTTTGTGTTTCTACACTTTTACGGGTAATAAAGTTCATTCATTGATTTTGGCGAAAACACAGTAAAAATAAGCGCAAAATTCTTCCAAGCTCTTCAAGAGTTTGTTGAGTGTTTGGGACGCTGAACCTACTTATTTAGATAGGATCAGTTTCCCTGTCTCATCCCTTCAATGGGTTTATTTAAAGGAACCAAGGTTGATTTGGATATTTTGGTCCTGAAATTCGGTTATCTCATCTCAACCATTGTGAACTTTTGTGCCATTGGGATGTTTGTCAACTCGCCTAATTCACTGTCTTCGAGGTCATAAACCTAATATGGTAGCGTAAACCGGGAGAGCATACTGTTGATTGCGTGGGAAACCACGAAGGCACCAAATTTGTTACATCCCCTCATTACCTCAGCTGTTGTGGATAGAAGGCTGGTATCCTTTCCTCAACCCAAGAGTAACTTGACTAACAGTGTTATCGATAGTTGAGTAGTTAATTAGTTAAAGCACAACTCTTACTAGAAATGATCTTTTCCCTATGAAATGGATCAGAAAAAACGTTTTGAAAACACAATTACTTTCCACCTGAAACTAGTGATTCTCTTGTTAGCGCTTGTCGACTATATCCAGCCTTCCTGCTCTCCGACGCGGCGGCTGGGCGCAAAACATTTGAAAACTGAAGGTGCCTTGGTTAAAAAGTGGTTAAACTAAGCAAATAAAAGAAGTAATAAACAGAAGATTATCACATCCTTATGTGTGAAAGAGTTGTCAACGGACGTTGAAGATTCCGGCAAAGTTTTCGTTGGGTGACGGAAAACTCGGCAAGGGCGAAAAAGCGTTACAAATTCGCAGTAAAAATTCGTAACGAAACAATGGATAAAGGTAGGGGTTTTAGAAGCTTATGATTCCATGTGGGAGCTAAGTATATTATAAAAGGCAAAATAAGCAAGAGGGGTCCTTTAGGTAGTTGAGTAGTCAATGCGCTGGCGCTGGACTCTGTTTGGGCCCCGAGTTCGAATCCTCGTTGAGGCACTTCACATTCGACGGAACCAGTGCTGAGGTTTTCTATTACTAGCCGCTGACCGACCAGCTGTAAAACGAGCACCGAGAGAAATATGTGGTTCTATTACTAGTTGCTGACCAACCAGCTGTAAAACGAGCACCGAGAGAAATATGTGGTAAAGCATGGGAAATGACGACTAGTTTGCACCCAACCACACATATTTTCCAGGTCTAGGTCCTGGCCCAGGGCCGTGAAATAGGAGGCCCGTGCGCTATGCGAGCTCGTAACAATTTGTATGCTAAAGTTTACTTCTTTATGTTACCGCACGATTGCTTTTTAGCATGAATTATTAAGACAACATATTCAAGTACAGGGTGTAGGGCTGTTCACAGGCGCTATACCCTCTAATAAAGCTTCACACGCTATACTGTTTATGACTAAGTCCAAAACACGCCAGTGATCTTCGGGAAGAACGAGAAAATGTAGCACTAATGACTCAAACTCAACAACTCAATCCTGTGTTAACCAATCACGGCGATGTTTGGAAGCAGCTGTGATACTGCTTCCGGCTCTTCCGCTAGGTACAGGGCGATTTTGCGTCGGCAAGGAGGTTAGTCATCAAGACTATTATTCAACCACAAAAAGCGAAAGTAATGCCGCAGGATAATTGGCGATTTGTAACGCCAATTGTTTCGTTTACACGAAGTTAGTGTTACAGCGGGGACAAATGTGTCAATTTGTGTCTGTTCTGCCGTAGCTTTTAAGGACACGTCCTACTTATGATAGCAATTATTTCTACTTCAGTAGTATTTACATCCATTCTCGTTCCCGAGATTCACCGCTTCATAATAGATCCCATCTCATGTGTTAGCCATACACTGATTATTACGCTTGTCACGTTCATTCTATTTACCTGATGTGTCATGCGCCCTGTTCATTGTTTCCGAGGAGCTAATTCGTCCGGAGACCGACTATGCAAAATTGTCATCAAAGGGAAGGGACATGGAAAGAGGCTGAAAACAGCCGAAGCTTGTGTAATTTTCTGTGAGTATAGCGTAGTTGTAAATTCGTCAACTCTTCTAGAACATCTGAACAGGAACATTATGTAGTGCAAGCAGGGGCGTCACGACTAGGGGGGGAGGCGGGGGGGGGGGGACGCCCCCCCCCCGATTGTTGTCGGTCAATCTGTAAAAAAATAGCTGAGTCGGAGCGAAGCGAACAGTCGGTTTTGTCGTAAAATAGTAGTTTTTATGGCACTTGTAGCCTCTGGCTCAAGTGCCATATACCGATCACAATTCCGTCTGTCGGTCGGTCCGAGTTTTTTGTCCCACATATCCGAGTTAGGGTACTTCCAGATGTGCTAGGACAATGAAACTTGGCAGGCGTATCAGGGACTCGACCAAACTAACCTGGAAATTATCAGTTTCCCGATCCGACCATGTGCGGGAGAGTGCGGGGCGCTGGAAACTAGAAAATTTGGGGCATTTTGTCACTTTTTTCCGAGTTAGGGTTTTTCTAGATGAGCTAGGACAATGAAACTTGGCAGGAATATCAGAGACCCGACCAAACGAACCTGGAAATAATCAGTTTCCCGATCCGACTATATGCGGGGGAGTGGGGCGCTCGAAACTTGAAAATTTAGGGCATTTTTTCACACTTTTTTGAGTTAGGGTACTTCCAGATGAGCTAGGACAATGAAACTTGGCAGGAATATCAGGGACATGACCAAAGTAACCTGGAAAAAATAAGTTTCCCGATCCGACCATATGCGGGGAAGTGGGGGCGCTGGAAACTTGAAAATTTAGGGCATTTTGTCACACTTTTTCGAGTTAGGGTACTTCCAGTTGTGCTAGTGAAACTTGCTGGGAAGAACAAGCATCTGCTCTAGATAAGTCCTTTAGACCATTGTACTGGATCCGGACACTTATGGGGGGGGGGCGGAATTCCGGTGATGGTGGTTTTGGGGATTTTCACGATGAAACTTGGTAGGCATATCAGGGACCCAATCAAACTGACTTCAAAATAAAAATTTTGTCGATCAGATAATGGTGGGGGGAGTGGAGGGAGGGGAATCCGAAATTTTCAGTCATGCGTAATTTTGGAATGGGTGATCGGATTCGAGTGAAATTTAAGAATTGAACAGAGGACATTTCTCCGATGATTATTTCATATCCGGACCGGATCCGGCAACTATTGGGGGGGGGGGGAATACGTGACCCGTTTAGAATGGAGGGACCGGGATGGAACTTTGTGGGAAGAACAAACAGATGCTCTAGGTAAGTCATTTGCTGAATCGGATTGGCTACGTGCACCGCGGGAGAGCTGAGGGGGGGATGGACCGGAAATCTCGGGAAACGGTTAGAATGATGGTATCGGAGTGAAACTTGCTGGGAAGAACAAACATCTGGTCCATGTAAATCTTTTACATAATTTGACTGGATCCGGAAACTTGAGGGGGGGGAGGAGGGAGTTTCCCGGAATTCCGTTTTTTGGGGGATTTTCACGACGAAACTTGGAAGGCATATCAGGGACCCGGTCAAACTGACTTGGAATAAAAAAAAAATCCTCGATATGATAATCTTGGGGGGGGGGTTGAGGGAGGGGAATCCGGAATATTGAGTCATGCGTAACTTTGGAACGGGTGATCGGATTCGAGTGAAATTTAATAATTAAACAGAGGACATCTTTCTCTTGTGACCTTTTTCATTTCCTTACCGAATCCGGCAATAATTGGGGGGAGGGCGGAAAATACTTGACCCGCTTAGACTGGTGTGATCTGGATCGAACTTCGTGGGAATGACAAACAGATGCTCTGGATTAATCATTTACAGAACCGGATTGGCTCCGGTTATTGTGGGTGGAGTTTGAGGAGGGGGGGGGGGTCTGGGATTCCGGGGATCGCGCGTTAAGGTACTTCCAGATGTGCTAGGACGATGAAACTTCGCTGGAATATTGGAGACTCAACAACATTTGCTTAGAAATTGCTACTTCCCAAATCCGATTATTCCTTAAAGTACCAATCTTGACCGCAAAGTAAAAAAAATACTTTTAAGCAATATATGCATTTTCGTGATGCCCATCAGCCCATTAGCAGTTTTGCCTCAAGGGTTTTGCTTACAAATGAAGTTCCAGCTCCCTTAGAGCGCGCATCTCAACCGCAAAGTCGAAACTTACTTTTGATCAATCAAATCATCTTGACCCATGCAAGTGCCATATGAGCTTACAGCTCTTGTTCTTAAAATCAGTCTGTAAAAATTACCAGCCAGTCGGCAAATACCTTGCCCCCCCCCCCCCCACCCCAAACATTTTGGCCAGTAACGCCTCTGAGTGCGAGGTGTCCTTTACAGCATGTTCTTGCTGTAAGAAATTCGTGCTAGAGGAATTGGAACAAAACTGAGAAAACAGCTTCAAAAAATCGGCGGAATTTCTCCATTTTAGTAAGATTACGAATTTCGGCCGAGTTCTTTTCTGACAAAAAAAGGCCTTAGCTTCACACTTTTTTGTTTATAGCTCCATCGCCTCGTGGTGCGACAACTACGAAGCACAGATCGGCGTTCTTGTCGTTCAGATCACCTGGACGGATGATATCGAGCAGGCCTTGAACTCCAACAGTGGTCTAGAGGGGCTCAAGCAAGCCGTTTCCAAGATTGAGAACATGCTGGCTGTCTTGGCTGACTCAGTGCTGCAGGAACAACCGCCAATCCGCAGGAAGAAGCTTGAATACTTGGTAGGCTTTAACACTCATTTTATGCAGATGTTGCTTTAAGGAGGGTTTTCGCGAGATCTCGGAATCACTTTCCGACGAGCGAAGCGCATCTCGAAAACTGTGGGAAAGCGATTTCTGGAATAACTTTCCACTTTCCCGCTGGACTGATCGCGAAAACGCATGGAAAGCTGATATCGCCGAGAAAATGTTGAATTACAAACTTTTTTTCAATAAATATGGTTCATTTAACGGTTCTTTGATTCTCATATATCTCTCTCACCTTAATTACGATTGCCATTTTTTGTATTTATTAGTGACACTAAACACTGTTTTTTCTCCACACCTTTGAAATTCCCGCCGAAACATTCAACTTTCCGCGGAGCTTTCCACTAACCTCCTAGAATCACTTTCCGGGAAAGCTGCTTCGGTTTCCAAAGCGCGAAAACCGGGTTGCAAAGTTAGGCAACTTTCCGAAGTAGCGCGAAAACCATTGGGAAGTGATTCCGACTTTGCTCTCCAGCTCGCGAAAACCATAACACTCAAATCTTCATTGCCAAAATTTTGCTCTTCGGTTGTTCAAGAAGTTTGTAAATCAATCCATCCCGCGAATGGGCGCATCGTCCTCAACGGGGGCGCTATAATAGTAAAGCTTCGGGAAATTTGTACAGCACCTTCTGCGCTCCTTCTATACTATTTCGTTCTGGTGTCACCCATGTTCTGCGAAAGAAGAAGATTAAAAAGATGAGATCATGTTATTTTAAGTATGCAAAGCACCTGCTCCACTTGTCGAAATTATCTCATCATAACCATACACAACAGGGCCCAACCAGCGCACGACGTTATCTGCTGCTTCCTGGCCGAAGATTGAAAATTAAGTGTATTTTCTATGTGTTAATGTGTTTTATTTATTTTCATTTACTCCGCTTTTTAAAAATGGCGGCTTATAAATAAATTACTTACTTGCTTAAGTGACGAGGGACAACTCGGTTGGTACTCGGTTAGTACTCGGTTGGTACTCGGTTAGTGTATTAATAAATAAAAGTAATAATGAATGAAATGATTTATTATATGCAGCCTAATTATAAGGCATTTTCACACAAATACAGAAAAATAAGTAAATAAACGCTTAAAGGACCCCTCTTGCTTATTCTGCCTTTTATAATATACTTAGCTCCTATATTGAATTATAAGCTTCTAAAATCCCGACCTTTCTCCATTGTTTCGTTTCGTAACTACGAATTTTAGCGCTTTTTCGACTTTGCCGAGTTTTCCCGTCACCCAACGAAAAATTTACCGGAATCTTCATTATCCGCTGACAAATCCTTCACACATAAGGATGTGATAATCTTCTGTTTATTGCTTCTCTTATTTGCTTAGTTTTCCCACTTTTTACCCAAATCACGTTCAGTTTTCAAATCTTTTGCGCCCAGCCGCCGCGTCGGAGAGCAGGAAGGCTGGAGTTAATCGACAAGCGCTAACAAGAGAATCGCTGGTTTTCAGTCGAAAGTAATGGTATTTTCAAAAACATTTTTTTCTTATTCATTTCATAGGGAAAAGATCATTTGTAGTAAGAGTTGTGCTTTAACAAGTAAAACAGAGCGGCATTATCACAATATGTACAACAACAGCAAAAGATACATAAACACAAACAATGAAACACAAATAGGACAATAAATTTACTGTATCAGCTGGCGCATTAGGTACCTACTGGGTAGGAAGGCGGTTTGGATGGTGGCAGAAGATGCTCACTTATTTCTTTTAGTTTGACAGATCGGTCCAAGACAAAAATACTTCTCCATGATTCGGTGATCGCGCATGCGACGAGGAAGGTACAGAAGAAAACGTGGATATTTGAAAAAACATGATCGCATCCGACTGGTGTCTTTTTTCCTGAGAATCTGGTACAAACAGCGAGGAAAAGGACAGAGGAGGAGCATAAACTTGTGTAGATTTATGCTAGACGTCGCTGGTTGTACCTGGCTCTATTAGGAACTCTATTAATGCCGGTGATCCAAATAATCAACTATTTTTTGTGACATACACATGTCGTTCGTCTCCCCCCTTATGAAAACCGTCTTGAAAACCTGCGGTTACCCAGTTCAGCTTATAGATTCCTCAGGGGTGATCTAGTCGAAACTGTCAAGGTCTGTTATAATTGTTGTTTCAGTATTATTCCATAGGATGCCCTCATCTCCAATTGGACCCATCTTACCTAGATTGCTTCTTCAGTCTTCTTCTTCTTCAGTAATCGGTCTGTGAGACATTCAACTTCCCTTGTCATTTTGTCAACCCTAACGGCGATGAATGTTGAATTTCATCCGAGGAGCTCATTGGTCATAAATAGCCAATATTTTACGTGTGTTTTTTTTCAAAACTACTGAAAACGACTCTTGCCCATTGTGGAGGTTTGTGATAGACAATTTATTTTGTGAATTTCGTGGTTAAAGAACCGAATTTGGGATTGCTGTCAATGCGTATTTTAAAATGTGTGTCAGCTCGTGCGTTAAATAAACAATGATGTTTCATTAAAAAAAAATCGCGAACTTTGGAAGAAAACTTTGAAGATATCTTATGTGCTTTGAAGATATAGGGCAGAGTTTGGGTACCCTAGAAATTGCTATGTAAGACACTTTTGTAGCGCGAAGGGGGTAGGGGGGGCCCAGCAGATTTTCAAGTATTCAAGTATTTATTTACGTACTAAAATTGTATAACACTGGACAACTTGGTCTATTGGCCTAGAAGGAAAATAATCTTGTGTAGGCCTAGATAAACTACAACTTAAAGATTAAAGGAAATGAAACACAACCGAAAAAGACACATAAAGAGGAAAAAGAACAAAAAAGAAGAAGAAAAAAAGAAAAAGAGAGAAAAAAAAAGAGGAAGATTTATTGAGAGAAAATGAGTAAGTGTGTACGGGTGTTCTTGAAAAAAGTGTTGAAATCTGTTGATTGGTGTAGATGTGTGGGTATACTGTTCCTCAGTTTAATGCTTTTGTATATGGCAGAATTTCGGTAGGCAGTTGTCAGTCTTAAAGGAAGAATAAATTATGGAGAGTAGAACGTAGGGAACGATTTTTGTGTACAGAACGGCAAGGTACGTAATAATTTTGGAGAGAAGCAGGTAATTTATCGAGTGAAGCAGAGTGGGCCAGGCGAAGAGTCTGAGCGGTGATTATCTCGCTGAGGGGTTTGAGAGGGGTTATGTAGGTTAGTACACTGGAGTAGAAACAATGTCCACTGCGACTTATGCTTTAGTTTTTTTGGTTTCTTTTCAGTTCAGGTTTATTAAACATTTTATTAAATATTTCTCTAATAGCCGAAATGCAACTTTAATAAAATTTCAGCTGACGTATGGAATATTTATCAGATTTATTCACTTTACTATAAAAAGCATAGGAATTGCAACGTTGGTACGCCCACATCAATACAAAACGAACAAGAAATTGTGAATAATATTCAGGGCTTGACGCTATAAAACTTAGTTAAAAAATATCTTTCTTAACTTCATATGTACAATTCGGTTTAAGATTTTGTAGAATGTCGCGGTGTTGTTCGGATTCAAGGCACTGTAGACCAAATTTTATGGTTAGTGCATGTCTTCTACCGGCCAGGGATGACATAACAAGATTCTGGGGAAAAGATGCAGGGTTGAAACAGACGGTTCTCACGCTGGACTCAAACTGCCCTGTCACATTGACCTGGCTCCAGCCCAACAATTTTTATTTCCTTAGAGTCTTTACAATTCTGGGTTACAGCTGGAAAATCAGGGTTTCCGGGTGGGGGTCTTGGGTCGTCGTTTTACATTTTGTATTCAGTGCTACGTTATACTTCTGCCAATAAAGAGGTGTCCCGTTAATTCTCTGGGAATAAAGAACAGTTTGTTCGATCAGAAGCCTCAAGAACGATACCTATTAGAACAAGAAGAATGGCTTATAACATCAGAAGAAAAAGAGAGTTAAAGATGTTAAGCTTAGCTTCAACACGGCCGATTCACAGTCCAGGAATTTATCGCCAACCACGTTCTTGTATTTTTTAAAATCCTCGAGGACTGACTTGCAAATCTTTGTTTTAGATTAACGAGTATGTTCACAAACGTACCGTTACCCGTAGACTCCTCCAGCTTGAAGTGACCTCCCAAAAGGCATTTGAGTGGATATGCCAGATGCGTTTCTACTTCGACGGTAAAGAACAAGCCGTTATGAAGCAACTACGCGTCGAGATGGCTAATGCTAAGTTCTACTATGGATTTGAGTATCTTGGAGTTCAGGACAGGCTTGTGCAGACCCCTTTGACGGATCGTTGCTATCTAACCATGACCCAGGCCTTAGAGGCGAAACTCGGAGGTTCCCCGTTCGGTAAGTGTTGTGGTATCAGTTGGTATATATGATTCCATTGTGATATGTAATAATATGTGCAGTACGGTGTGTGATTTTCCATTTCGTTTCCTTCTTTTCCTGGGCTTCATTTCCGGAAATGGTTTGGAATATACTTGCCAAACCTAGTCATACAGAAATACTCTTTTTGGAAAACGTCCCTAGCGTCGAGGCATGATGCCCAGGACGGTACTGGATCAAGCCGGAAGAAAATTTCAACGCGTCAAATTTACTGAAGTGAGCTAAAATTTCATTTACTTTAACAAATTTAAGCAGAATTTCAAGGGCACTAAGCTTTTACCTTAAAAATTACCTTAAATCGCAGCTTGGAGTGAAATAAGGACTTTTGATCATGTTGAATCACTCCTTGTGATGACTGTTGCATTTGTGGCTGGTTACAGTCTGGTGGAAGATTTTGGTGCATCCCAGTCAAACTCCACGGCTTGTCACTCCACTTAGCATCCAAACGGCGTTTCATTGTATCTGTCGATCCAGCAGCAACAACAACATTTAGAGTTCTGGAATGTACTATTTATTATTGAGGCCTTCCCCAGCGTCGTTGCATTGTGTAAAACTACATTTATTTATAAATACTGATGTAATGTAGAGCCTTTCACCTTTATAATGAGCGCAATTCTACTTATCTTTATTTTGTCAAGCATGGTTCACAGAGAAATTAAGAGGTGGAATGATTCAGTTCCCCTTCAACATGTTTTCCAGTGTTCTGAGAAGGATATCTCCAGGTGTTAATCTACTAACAAGTCGTGGATCCGAAAATCGTAGGAATATATGAATCTGGTACAAGCGGATGATTCATCACGCGACTGATAGCTATTGGTAGTGGGAAGACACTAACAAAAGCGCAACATTGTTTGATAAATGATGATGATGATGAAATTTTATTCACGCACTTAAGAAGAGAGAAATAGCGCAGCACAGACAAAATAAAAGGAAAAAATACATTGAGCTTCCAGTAATGTAGTAAATAAAAAGAAAAAGTTGTTCGCACTTCGCAAGATTTATGACGTAAGCAAGATTGTCCGTCGAATTAGCAACGCTGCCCTGTCCCACCAGTGTCATCCAATGTTTAAGAGCAGTATTTTCTTCCAGGTCCTGCGGGTACCGGTAAAACCGAGTCAGTCAAAGCTCTTGGTCACCAGATTGGTCGCTTCGTTCTTGTCTTCAATTGCGATGAGACGTTTGATTTCCAGGCTATGGGCAGAATTTTCACCGGTCTTTGCCAGGTTAGTTTGTTTGCAGTCATTCGGCGAAAGCATCCAATAATGCTCGTTGGAAAATAAGTGTAAATGTGAAATAAAAAACTCTGGGTCTGTCGGTTCTATTCCTTCAGTTCAATGTTCTGCGTTCCCTGTTGTATTAAACAGTTTTGTAGTCGTGCCATAGAAGCCGGATTCTCATCTCGACTATAACCGGTCACTTGGATGCATGATAATATTATGCAGCCCGTCATCCCTAAAGCCGCTTTCACATTGACGAGTCGTTGCGATGCGTTGCGTATGCGTTTACCTTGCATTGCGTACAGGTTGCGCAGCGCAACTTTCACACCTGCGCGAGAAGCTTTCGCGCTTGCTCATTTACATTTTTCCTTTCTCGGCTTCTGCGGAATTTTAATTTCTTTCACTAATAGCAAGTTTTTCTTCATCATCAGTATGTTTTTTTTAGTTTTTCTTCAAAAACTTCCATTTTCCACTGACAAACCTGATGCGTACGCGTCGACGCAACGCAAGAATAGAACTTGGCTCTATTCTTGCGCCGACTATTCATGACCCCCCTATTCGTGACGCCCCTGGTTACAAGACCATGCCAAAAAGGACTTTAACTACTAACTTTAAAGGACTAGAACTTGGCTCTATTCTTGCGTTGCGTTTTCTTTGTCTGAGGAAGCTCTTTGTCACGTCGACGCAACCACGACGCAGAGGTTGCGTAGCTTAGTGTGAAAGGCTGAACGCGTCAATGTGAAAGCGGCTTAATGCGGGCGATATGTCGCTAAGTAACGCAGTCTACGTAACGATTTCTCCTGAACCGGTTCCTTTTCAGGTTGGAGCTTGGGGTTGTTTTGATGAGTTCAACCGGCTTGAAGAGCGTATGTTATCGGCTGTGTCGCAGCAAATTCAGACCATTCAGGAGGCGTTGAAGAGTCAGAAAGACTCGAAGAAGGAATCAGATGGTAAGATAGCCGTAAATGTTGATCCTTGCATTAAGAATCAGGGTTGCCACATGTCGCACGATAGTGCGAATTTTCACTCTATTTTGTTATTGTCACTCTTGTCCTACGTAGGACATAAAAATCACTCTATTTCTGATAACGTCCAAATATGCAATTTTTGCAGCAGGGATTCCGATCATAAGTGACTATTTGGAGCTTTTTCATGAAAGTAAAAACTAAGATGTGTCTTTTTCGCAGAGGCTATTCTGACCAAAAGTGACCATTTCACGTTTTTTCGTGAAAATAAAATTTCACTCCCAATTCGCTCTCTGCATGTTTGGCCAAAAGTCACTCTATGAATGTTTTTGATGTGGCAACTCTGTTAAGAATGCCTATAGGCGCTGCTCGCCGGCAAATAACATACCATAGGGCGTCTTCACGCTGTTTGAATTCACATTCCTGCTAGCCCTCAGGGAATGGGTTGGAAGCCGCGGAAACGGACAACCAGTTGGCTTGTGTCGGTCGATGTTGGTGGTCTGCTTTAGCACTACCGATTTTCCTCAGTCGTGAAAGTATTTTTATTCAAATTCATTATATTCTCCAAATATTCTTTTACAACGAATAGCATAGGACGTCAACAAAAATAATAACTCTTTTTGATTTATCAAATGACTTTTATAAATAACTATGAATAAAAAGTCATCAATTCACGAAACATTATTCAATTCAATTCGATTTCAGTTTATTTTCAAAATTCCTTCACGGGCAAGCCGAACATTGGATTTTTCGTCATAAATATAGTAACATCAAAATCTTTGTCATAATTTTGTCATAAATAATAAACTTATATACAATTCGAATCACTGCAAGTGATCATTTACAATTAGCCTACACTTATATCATCGGTAAAAACTAATCGGTAACTATATATCTACAATTATAAAATGACAAATAACAGTAACATATAAAAACAACAATTTATGACTGCTCGAATCGACTAAAGAACATGGTGCAGGCGGAACGAGCAATAAAAGAAGGCAAGCGCAAAGCTAGCAATTCTGTTTGTCTAAGCAAGCATTTGCTTCCTATAAATGTAGAAATTGTAACGATTGGGGCTCAATAAAGCTGGATATTCCTTCAGCTCAAGCTGACTGCGAATCATATTTGACGGTGCCAAATGGATAAGTCAGTCGCGGCGAAGCCGTTATGGCCTCTTCATGAATCGTTTGTCCCCGCATTTCCAAATTGGGTGATTCAACGTGTTTATTGGTCCCCTTTCTTTATCGAATTTGCTAATCCATCCAGCTTTTGTTCAGTCCGCTGAAAATATAGCTGACTTTTCCGTTTTGCACCGTCAAATAATTAATAAAGCTGTCATGTCTGCGATAACAATATAGTATAGGAACCGGAGGGAGTGAATCACAATTTGAGCGGATTCGTCATATTAAAGACTTAGTTTTAGAATCTTGACTGAATCTGTATGTTACTGAAAAAAATTTGAATCCGATTAGAAGGATCAAAGGTTTGATTCGTATCTGAATTTGTATTTTCCATGCCAGGTTGTTTATTATGGCGGTTAAAAGCAGGAGCTAGCCTTCGGTCGCCCTTTACGAAATAGAGCGTATACAGTAGAGAGCAGTCTCAGTTATACTAGGTCAGCAAGTAACTTCCAGTTCCTATGAATCTCTTCTAACAGAATTATCCCTCCCCTCACTACATGCACGCCGTAACATTCTACTTCTTAAGTTTGGGTGTAAAATCCTTGCATCTGTCCAACACCGAACTATCCTCCCACCTGATGCACCAATAAACAATCGTACGCGTTCGCAGCTGAAACTAAAAACGGTTAAAATCAAAACAAAGATACACATTAACACATTTGTGCCATTTTTCGTTAACACGTTGAATAAAATGTCAGTGTAACGTTAATTTTTGTAGTATTTAGTATTTATGTAACTCGTGAGTGTTTAAAAGAATGAAATTTTTGTAAAGACAATCAAATTAGCTATTAGCTAGCAAGTTTCTGTCTTATAAACCTTACTTACTTACTTACTTACTTTCCTCGGTGACTCAGAACGTGTCTTACACAGACCGTACCAATCACGTTTTCTTGCTAGTTGGTTTTTCTCAGTTGTTGTTTTGCTGACGCTGCAGTGGGATACAAATTTCAGCGCAAACGTGGCATCGATTGGCAAAACGCAACAATGCACCATTCGAAGCGGAAACGCAGCCTGTTGAAGCCAGGCATTACTGTTGACGAACGTAACAGCTTTAACTTAAATCTTTAAAGCACACCTCTCACTACCTACTGTTTATATTCCAATACTGTGAACTAGCTGAATACTGTAAAACTAAGCTCTACTTTTAACAAATTATCCACGGTTTTGGCTGTTTTGAGCCTTTTGTCCATGAACTTCTAGCGAGAACTCGGCAAATTGCAGATAACCGGTTTTACGCATCAGTATAGCAGGATAAGTGGGCACTCATAATGTAGCCTACCTGGAAAATAGTGAGTCGTGACAAGGGCAAAGATTACTGGGGTGTCGTTAGCTGGTTTAGAATGTGACACGTTTCAGTTCAATTCGATTCATTTATTCCCAAAATTCTGATAAAACGAAATGCACGGGATTGTCAAATTACAATTGGGTTAATTCACATTAAAATTACGGATAAAAAAAGGCACAAATGAGTTAAAAAAGCGTTCATTGCTATGAGCGGGCGGGCTCATTAGCTGAGCTTTCTTAGCTGCCCTAGAAATACTCCTTGTTTGGAATATCCATTCTTTTTTCATCTTCGGGTGGCAGGATCTCACGGTGCATTTCCGAGGCAACCGCACTTAAGTCCGAATTTCATCGTGAGATCGTGCCGACGCGAAGCAAGGGTTTTCATCCCTAATTCTTAAATGGGTTTGTTTGAGTTTGGGTCTCCGGGTTTAAAAATCAATGAATACAGTTACGGAAGTAGGCTGCATTACCATTATCGGTACGACGGGTCCTTTAATTGTATCTCCACAAGTTCATTTTCCAGCTTGAGCGGCTTGAGGCTGAAGAGGACCCTTGCCAAGAAGGGCCGAAATATAGCTCTAATAAAATGTAGTTGACTTATCCGTTTTGCACCGTCAAATATGATTCGCAAGTCAGCTTGGGCTGAAGGAATATTTAACTAAAGCTTGGATACCAACGAGCTTCCTTTCAGTTTTCACCGTTGACCTCGTCGGTAAGACCGTCAAGATCTCCTCGGACATGGCGATCTTCATCACAATGAACCCTGGATATGCTGGTCGTTCCAACCTTCCGGACAACTTGAAACAGCTCTTCAGGCCCCTGGCCATGAACAAGCCAGACAAGCAACTGATCGCTGAAGTTATGCTGTTCTGTCAAGGGTTTAGAACCGCTGAGACCCTTGCGCAGAAGATCGTACCATTCTTTAAGTAAGTACTGTCAAAGGAATGCTTGGAAGAGAATGAATAGAATATTATTTTTCAAAAGCAGCTGTCACAGCGTTACCGACGAATTTGACCTTTTCGTCATAAAAAATGATGAATATCATGTCGCCCTCTCATGGGCTCATTCGTCTGTTTGACTCCTAAGTAGATTTTGTTTGTTTGTGTTGTGTTTTCCCTAATTGTTTTCATATTTTCTTTTGTACTCCACTGTTTTCGTCTTGTACGACTTGTGGGTTAAAAATAAATTATTATTATTATAACACTCTATAGTCTTGTCACGAAAGAAAAAAAAAACGAGATAGGACTAACTTATCGGTTATTGTACAACTCAACAAATGCTGGAAAAAAACTCCTTCTATATCTTTCATGAAGAGGGGCCACAGGTGCTAGTTTGGGGTTTTTCTGGGATTTCTCTCGCTAGGGTCTAGTACATATAGGAGAATAGGGGGGAGGGAGTATATTACGTATTCGGGGAGCAGATAGGGCTTTAGTACCGAAATCGATGCTAAGGCGGGTTCGTCTCTCTTCCAGGGTAGCCAGCTTGAACCTTTTTAGTAGGTAACTAGAGGGCACTTTACCCTCCCCGTTAATAATCATGAGGGAAAACTGGACAAGCGTATTCAAGAATAGGTCTGATAAAACTAACGTAAATTTGGAGGAGTCTTTAGAAGGGCAAGAAAATTGTATAAGTAGTTTCAAAACATGGGGCGGCTTATTTTAACATATTTTTGATGTTGGCAATGTGGGCATCCCCTTTTAGATTGTGTTTTGCTGTAATTGTTTTTGCCACCTCAGTAGAGGTACCTTATGTAGGAAGGGCGCCTTTCTGTGTGAAGCAGGAGCAGAGGCCTTGGGTGCAAAATGTGTGACTTAATCACATCCGACCTCGGTGAGGGGATTCCTAGGGCTTTCCCCAAAAATTTGTCTCGTGCGCTGGGACAAACCCACTAACCAAATTTATGATATTGTATTTGATAGTGCAAAACGGATCCGACAGCTGAATTTTAGTAGAGCTATATTTAATATAGAATATACAGCTCTGAAAGAAAGCTTCCCGAAATGTAGCTCTAATAAAATTCAGCTGACGCATCTGTTTTGCACTATAAAATATAATTTGCATTCAGCTTGGGCTGAAGGAATATTTTTTTTATTTTTGTTTACGATTTTAAATTTCACTTGGCCGTAACAAGTGCCGTATGATCTCATAGCTCTTGGTTGTGTTTAAACAGAAGTGCTCGGGTCACAGCAGTAGTCATTTTAGTTGGTCTACAGTAAGCTTGGGTTGCTACTTTACTAATGTAAAATTCCCTACCCCATGCAGCAGCAAAAAAGTACAACAAAAGAAGAATACGTCCTACCTATAAAAAATATTCTTTTCGAAAACGTTATAATAGTTAACATACCTCCATCTCGGTTCATATCGGAATAATAACCTCGACGGCCATTTAAAAATACCTAACGAGCCGAAGGAATACGAACAAGAATATTGCAAGAATGGACAACCCGATGAAAAATTTATTTCAAAATAGTAGTTCGAAGTTGTACGAAAAAGTAGCATGCAGTACTAACTGTTGCTCCTACTTTAAGGCTACCGTGTTACCGCATACTATTGCATGCTACTGTTAGCAAGACTGGGTGCTACTATGGCAAGACAGGATTCTACTGGATACTACTACTTAAGATTGGACTATAAGTCTGAGGCACATTAAATGATAGTATTCTTTGCTACTACATAGTATTACATGCAACTTTTTCGTACAACTACCATACAACTACGCAGGCAGCAAATTTTTCATCGGGAACATAAGTCTTATAAGCTCTGATTTTTTTTTTAGCCGGGTGGTTGGAAAGTTTGTGACTTTTTCATCGTATGTGTATGTTTTTGCGATCTCTTTTGTTTTTTTCAAATCAAAAATATTTATTTACCTACACTAAATTTAACACAGTATGAACAAAAAAGTTATTGCAGAAAGGAGAAGAAACTCGTAGAGGCCTGAGTTGCGTTTTATTTGAAGTTCATAGTACAGCGGACTGTTCGTTGTCGTTTTATTCGCCAGCGGGCCGTACGCTGGGAAGGCGCGGGGTGCCCGAAGTCGTTTTATTTGCCAGCGGACCCGCTAGTTTGTACGCTGGGTGAGGCAGAGACCTGTTCAGCTTACCTTCTGACGTAGTCCGCCAGGAATAAAACGGCAACTTACAGTTCGCCATCCGCTCCCGCTGTACTATGAACTTCAAATAAAACGCAACTCTGGATATAAACTAATAAAGAAGATAAGGGAATAAAGTTCATACGAACAGTGAAGGAAAAAGGAGGCGAAAAATACAGAACTACGCTTTAATACAGAAACAGGCATGGTTGCCGCAGTTGCAGATTTTCTTTCGCAGATTGTCTGTTTGATTTTTTCATTGCTTCTTTAGGCTCTGCGAGGAGCAGCTGTCCAACCAGTCTCACTACGACTTTGGTCTCCGGGCCCTCAAGTCTGTTCTTGTGTCCGCTGGTAACGTGAAGCGAGATCTTGTCCAGAAAATCAAGAATGAGATGGCTAGCCGTGAGGAAACAGCTGACGAGGGGGCGATTGCAAAAAATCTACCGGAACAAGAGGTATTGTTTCCTCCAATTATTCTGGCTCCGCCACTACCCGAGGAAATAAATTCAATTCAATTTCCTTTATTTGACGGTTTGTGAAAACCATTAAAAAAAATAAGACACTCAAAAGAAACAGTACACTAAACTAAAACAATCAAGTCAAACGGGCTGCAGGTGGAACCTGGGTCACTCGCAGAGACCGCTCCCATTCCAGCCACACAGGCAGAGACAACCTCAAAAGCGGTGCAGATGACTTTCAGTACATGTTTTACTACAATCCTATTGTTATAAAGCACCATAAGGAAAGTCGGCTTACAGCTAGTGTTCTGAAAGGACATCTTCCACTATTTACTGTTTAGTTTTCAGTATTCGAAAATAGTTGAATACTTTAAAATTAGGTTCAGTTTAAATATATGTATATATTATATAATATAAAACCCTTGTGGGTTTTCCTACAAGTTCGTATTTCCAACTTGAGGTGCTTTGAGCCTGAAGAAGACCCTTGCCAAGAAAGGCCGAAATATAGCTCTAATAAAATTCAGCTGACGTATCCGTTTTGCACTATCAAATTGGTCCAGTTTTAAAAAAAATTAACCATGGCTTTGGTGTTTATGCCCTTATCCAGGTCCACTGACTTTTAGCAAAATCATGGAACTATTTTAATAACCGTTTTTTCTGACGAGTGAGCTTCTCGCAAACAAGCGTCGGGAGAATGATATGCAACGATGATAGCGATGCGAGGCAACTGTGAAAACCAGTGAGGTGTAGTTAAGCTGTTAGAATGTGTTATATGAAATTCGGCTCTCCGGGTTCGAGAATTGGTGGAGCGATTACGGTAGTAGCCTACATTGGTATAATGGGTCCTATAACGATGTTCGCAAGCAAGTTCTGTTGATGATCTTAGGTTCGGGGAACGCCATAGGATATGAAGGCTGCGGAAAAAATGCTCTTTAATATTCTTCTCGCGACATGCTTTATTTTGTATTCGATCGATTTTCCTACCGTTAAAGTGAAGTATTTACCCGTTACATGAAAGGTACCTCGACAAAAGTTTGTATTATGAATTTCTGCCTATATCAACCGTTTCCGTTTGTATATTAGAACCATTAAATGTTGCCTTTTATTTGTATGCTTATTCCTGTGCTCCATTAGCAGTTATGTGATGGACGTCCTTTTTAGATTCTGATCCGGTCAGTCTTCGAAAGCGTAGTTCCCAAGCTCGTCGCTGAAGATATTCCACTTCTGTTTTCACTCCTGGCGGATGTTTTCCCTGGGGTCGTCTACAATAGTGCAGAAATGTCAGGTACGTCTCCAAAGATTCAAATCCTCATCTTTCCTGGATTGTTTGTCTTCCGTCATATTAGCTGCGTTTTTTTACCGTCATCCAGTTAACCGACCTACAAGATTTCCCACTATTAGTCGTTTTCTTCCTTCAGTTTTTATAAGCTGTTTTTTGGCTCCGTTCGCCGGTTGGTTATCCGACATGTGGACTGAGGCGGGAGCTCCATCCAACCGACCTACGCTCTTGGCACGGCGCGAAATTTAAAGTTCTCATTGAAGACATAGGCGCCGGCGACGGTAAGACGCCGTTTTTTCTTATAAACCGTTTTTAGAGCTTAGTCGAACCGACCGGCGAGACGAAAAAACGGTCAATAGTGGCAAATAGGTAGGTTAACCGATGTTGTGGAAATGGAGTGGGGAAAAACTCCAATATCCCACTTATGATACCATTGTTGTGGAGATGGTTAGATACCATTGTTGTGAGGATGGACGAGTGGAGGCGAGGTTTAATGAATTTAATGGTTCCTGGGGTGTGGGCTGAAGACATTCTGACACCGTAGGTGCCCACTAGCCCCAGGACCAGTCAGGAAACCGGACAAAAGAGACAAGGGAAAGTCTCAGGGAATTCTATAGCTCAGCCGCAGTCAATCCAGAAATCCCTAATCAAGCTTTATTAATATTTATTATTTTGTTTAATTCCCCGATATAATTTTTTTTTCACGAAAGCCATGGTTATTTGGAATAAAATCAACCTTTCTCACTTTTTTTAATGGACCTCGACGTTGTCTATATGGCACTATTTTCAAGCCCTATTGAGTGACGAAGGGACGTCGTATTTCTATTTGTGGCATTTTCGACTTATTCTTAATTTTCTTATTCCCTTATCGGCCAGTTTATTTATTTTTTTTCGGTGGTATCTCGTTTGTGCATTTTTCTTCAAAGATAGATAATCTCTGAAGAATGCACATCGCGCTTCATTTGTGACATTTTCGAGGAAATTTCGACTGGTTTCGGTCTAAATGTGCGTAGTAATTTGCCACATAGACGTTGTATGCGTTTCGCCAGTCGTTCCCTCTGTCACCCCCCCCCCCCCCCCCCACCACATTTTTGTTTTCAGGTTTCCTTGCATTCGATCGCCATCTAGCGTATGCATGTTTATTCGCCATCCGGATGAGGTGATTTCGCATGAAGCCTCTGGCCTATTTTCTTTTAATATTTAGTTTAAGGTTAATGCCATTTATTTATGCCACAAAAAAATTTTTTCTTCGCATGAAATAAAAACCCTGGTTAGATATCAAGTTGGTTCCGCGTCTTAGTTTAGTCTGAGTTCACACGTCCAGTCGAGCTTGTTTATAAAAAATTATAATATAAAGAGGTCCTGCTTGGACCAAGAATCAAAGAGAACTGTTCTGGCTGCGGACTCATTCCGTAACCAGAATACTTAGAATGAAATGGATCAAAGCCTGATTCGGATTAGCCAGCAGCTAACTGGAGCTAGCGGATAAAGTCCGAGTGACCTATTGTCACGATGTCGGGAAATTAATGATGGTGATGAAAACCGAAGAGATATATAGAAAAGTGGGCGATAGAGGGAGGGAATAACTAGGAGGACTATTGCAGAGCAAAGTGCTATGGGATGTCTCCATAACACCGACCTATGGACAAAAGGCAAAAAACGCAGCTATTGTTTATATGATGGTCGTGAAATGGCTGCTTAACCGAAACTGTCGGCGGTTACCCTCATACCTGAATCCTTCTTTACAGGTCTCAAGGCAGAACTGAAGAAGGTTTGCAAGGAGCAGTACCTCATCAGCGGTGAAGAGGAAGAGCTCGGTGCCGATTGGATGGGCAAGGTCCTCCAGCTTTTCCAGATTAGCCAATTGAATCACGGCTTGATGATGGTTGGTCCGAGTGGTTCTGGAAAGTCTACCGCCTGGAGGGTCTTGCTGAAGGCCCTTGAGAGATATGAAGGAACTGAAGGAGTAAGCCATGTTATCGACCCGAAGGCTATGTCGAAGGAATCGCTATACGGTGTTCTCGATCCGAACACCAGGGAATGGACGGATGGTCTCTTCACGCATATTTTGAGGTAATGTCCCTTCCATGATAGATTGGTCTAGTCTATATCTCTGTCCTAGGATCGGTTTCAGTACATTTAAAACTGTGTCAGTTGTAGAGGCCTTTGGGACAGAATCCATCATGGAGACACAAACACAGTTATCGGAGTTCCCGCTTGGCTGGACGTATCTTAGATTTCTCAGCTTTTTTCGTAGTTCGTCGCATGAAGTATGTATGCTGAATATGCCGTTCAACTGAATTCGTCATATTTGTATGGCACTTGCAGCCTCTAGCTCAAGTGCCATATACCGATCACAATTCCGTCTGTTGGTCCGTCGTTCTGTCGGTCGGTCCGAGTTTTTTGTCACACTTTTTCTAGTTAGGGTACTTCCAGATGTGCTAGGACAATGAAAGTTGGCAGGCATATCAGGAACCCGACCAAACTAACCTGGAAATAATCAGTTTCCCGATCCGACCATGTGCGGGGGAGTGGAGGGCGGGGGAATCCGGGAAATTGAGTAGTTTGTAACTTACGAACGGGTGATCGGATTGAAATGAAACTTAATAACTGAATAGATTATATATCTCTGATAACCCGTTTAAAGTCTTGACCGGATTCGGTAGCCAGGGGGGGGGGGAGGCCGGAAATTTCAAGAAACGGTTAGAATGGAGGGACCGGACTGAAACTTGCTGGGAAGAACAAGCATCTGCTCTAGATAAAGATGTGCTAGGACCATGAAACTTGGCAGGCATATCAGAGACCCGACCAAACAAACTTAAAAATAATCAGTTTTCCGATCTGACCATCTCGGGGGGAGTGAAGGGAGGGGGAATCCGGGAAATTGAGTAGTTAGTAACTTTCGAACGGGTGATCGGATTGGAATGAAACTTAATAACTGAATAGATTATATATCTTTGATAACCTGTTTAAAGTCTTGACCGGATTCGGTAGCCAGGGGGAGTTGGGGGGGGGGGGGGGGTGGAAATTTCAAGAAACGGTTAGAATGGAGGGACCGGACTGAAACTTGCTGGGAAGAACAAGCATTTGCTCTAGATAAATCGTTTAGACAATTGTACTGGATCCGGACACTTAGGGGGGGGGTGGAGGGGGTTTCCCAGAATTCCGGTGATTGTGGTTTTGGGGGTTTTCACGACGAAA
The DNA here is from genome assembly GCA_030848855.1 of Branchinecta sandiegonensis. Lineage (NCBI taxonomy): Eukaryota > Metazoa > Arthropoda > Branchiopoda > Anostraca > Branchinectidae > Branchinecta > Branchinecta sandiegonensis. Next base: position 8,965,081 of record JAUPMV010000009.1, read on the forward strand.
ATTGGCAGGCATATCAGGGACCCGATCAAACTGACTTGAAAATACAAATTTTATCGATCTGATAATCGTAGGGGGAGTGGAGGGAGGGGAATCCGGAATACTGAGTCATGCGTAACTTTGGAACGTATGATCGGATTCGAGTGAAATTTAAGAATTGAACAGAGGACATTTCTCTGGTGATCTTTTTTTATATCCGGACCGGATCCGACAACTATTGGGGGGGGGGGGGGAATACGTGACCCGCTCAGAATGGAGAGATCGGGATGGAACTTTGTGGGAAGAACAAACAGATGCTCTGGGTAAATCATTTATTGAACCGGATTGGCTCCGGCACTGTCGGGGGAGTTGGAGGGGGAGTGGGTGGAATGCTCGACAAACGGTTAGAATGGTCGGAGTGAAACTTGCTGGGAAGAACAAACATCTGGTCCATGTAAATCTTTTACACAATTGGACTTGATCCGGACACTTGGGGGGGGGGGGGTCCCGGAATCCCGGTTTTTCGGGATTTTCACGACGAAACTTGGCAGGCGAATCAGGGACCCGGTGAAACTGACTTGGGCATAAAAAAAACCTCGATAACACAATCTTGGGGGGAGAGGAGGGAGGGGAATCAGGAATATTGAATCATGCGTAACTTTGGGACGGGTGATTGGATTCGAGTGAAATTTAATAATTGAACAGAGGACATTTCTCTCTGGTGATCTTTTTCATTTCCGGACCGAATCCGACAACTATTGGGGGGGGGGGGGGAATAATGGACCCGCTTAGACTGGTGTGATCGGGATTGAACTTTGTGGGAATAACAAACAGATGCTCTGGATAAATCATTTCCAGAACCGGATTGGCTCCGGGTATTGTGGGTGGAGTTGGAGGGGGGGGTGTCTGGGATTCGGGTGATCGCGAGTCATTGTACTTCCAGATGTGCTAGGACGATGAAACTTTGCTGGAATATTAGAGATTCAACAAGATTTGCTTAGAAATCGCTACTTCCTAAATCCGATTATTCCTTAAAGTAAAAACCGTGACCGCAAAGTAAGAAAAACAATATATGCATTTTCATGATGCCCATCAGCCCATTATCATTTTTGCCTCGAGGGTTTTGCTTACAGATGAAGTTCTAGCTTCCTTAGAGAGCGCATCTCAACCGCATAAGTCGAAACATACTTTTGATCAAACAATACATCTTAACCCATGCAAGTGCGATATGAGCTTACAGCTCTTGTTATATACGTCTGTCGTGCCTGTGGATAAAACAACAGCGTATATAGTATATAAGGATGCCTGACGATAGAAATAAGACCAAGGTTTCGATTGGATCCCAAAATTTACTTTCAGCAAATTTAAACAGTTACTTTTAGCAAATTTTCTGGTTTTGCCTTGATTCTGGGCGAACTATTTGTCCGGTGAGAACATAATTTTCATAAACGGACTCTGGATGTCTCTTTACCCCTACATCGGACTTTTCTTCAACTTCAAATAGAACTTTTACTTTAAATACTCTTGACCCCAAGCAATGCATAAAACTTTTACTTTAAAAAAAAAATCCGTTTTGGCCGGATTCTGGGCGAACTGTTGTCCGGCGAGAACATAATTTTCATAAACGGGCTCTGGATGTCTCTTTACCCCTACATCGGACCTTTCTTCAACTTCAAATAGAACTTTTACTTTAAATACTCTTGAGCCCAAGCAATGCATAAAACTTTTACTTTAAAAAAAAATTCCGTTTTGGCCGGATTCTGGGCGAACTGTATGTCTGGAGAGAAAACAATTTGCGTATACGGATCAGCATGTCTCATTACTCCTGTTCAAAACCTCTATTTAACTTCAAATAAAACCTTTACTTTTCACAAATTTTCAGGTTTTGGCCGGATTCCGGGCGAATTATTTGTCCGGTGAGAAAATAATTATCATATGTGGATTCAGCATTGCTGCTTACCCCGTAATCGACTATAGCTTTTAAAAAATTTGTCCCTTAATTTGAACCCTCTCTCCCACCCCTGAATACAGAGCTACGAAGCCCATCTACGAACTTAACTGTCCTTTGACCCAGAGAATCTTCACACCAGGTTTTAACAAGATATCTCATTCCCTTCAAGAGTTAACGTGCTTACACAAGGACGGACAGATGGACAACTTTTACGAACTCAAAGGTATCCCTCACTTACGTTTGGGATCCCAAAAATATTAGTTAGTACGAAATGTTTTGGAACAATAAAAATTGGTTGAAGCAACATGTAATAAACTACACTGTCAGAAGTTTCATAACAGATTGCGCATAACACTTTCAAGAATAACACCTTTTCACTTAGAAAAAAAGTGTTATGACCAATTAAGTTTATACTATTTCGTGCCCAGATCTCCAACAACACCTTCAATCTGTAAAAATACTACACTGTCAGAAGTTACAGAACGACAACAGCAGGATGCACGGTTTCAACAGATAACACTTTGGGATGTTATATGTTATGTTTCGTTCGTTCCCGTTAGTATTTTTACCAATTGAAGGTGTTGTTGGAGATCTAGGCACGAAATAGTGTAAACTTAATTGGTCATAACACTTTTATTTCTAAGTGAAAAGGTTTTATTCTTGAGAGTGTTATGCGCAATCTGTTATGAAACTTCTGACAGTGTAACTACTGGTGCTAATTTTCATTTTGAACTAAATCATGTTGTATCGCAGGGTTTTCCCCTCCCTTGCCCCATCGGCCGCCGCTGTTGCGTCTGTAACTGAACATTTTACGCTGTAAAAGCAAAACGCCAAATACAAACAGAAATCTTTATAAAGTCATGATCTCATGGTTAAACATGACCGGAAGGGCTTATCATTCTCAATTCTGTTCATACAATTGTTCTATACATCTCGGAAATCACGGAAAGAACACAGATTACTTTAGTGGAGATACCAATACGACCCGGAAGTAGTGTTAAGATTCTTTTATTAGCGCGTTCCGTCTCAATTCAATTCAATATAATCTAAAAAACAGATAACGGACAAGCCGATGGGTTGTTTTAACGTCAAAGCATACCGACATAACAGAAAAATCTACAAGTATATACAGTTTTGCGACATTTATAACGACGTCTTATAATAAATATGGTCAATAACACGCTAGACTACTATGAATAAAATACAAACAACTTAAAAATGAACGTTCAAAAGCGCTCCGAGTTATATAAACGAACAAACGAGGGGACGGGAAGCCTCTGCCCGGGCTTCGAGCAAAATATTTGGTTTTTCTCCCGAAAACTTGAAAACAGATGAGCGCCGTGGCTAAATGCTTAGACATCATAGGGACCCACAAGTGCGGCCGCGGTGGCGCAGTGACGAGACCATAGTTGCGTTTTTGCAGATACAATGGTATCTGTTACCACGGTAACTGGATCTGCAATTAGTCGTTTTTACAGCTACCGTGGTATCTGTTATGCAGTTGCTCTGCAAAAACGACAATTGCCGAAATTGCACTTTTCGAAGTCATCCCAAAAGAAAAACTGATATTCAGTCACATCACTAAGTGCCAAACTTCTTTCCTTCCAATCTGACAAAAATTGCTGAAAGCGAGATGACTTTTTCAGATACCACGATCAGTTTCCACGGTCGGACCGTGGTATCTGAATATCAGATACCGCGATAATTGCAAAAACGCCTTTTGACCGTGATATCAGATACCATGGCATCTGCAAAAACGCAACTCTTGTTTGGCAGCGTAAGAGGGGTATTTGAACTAAACACAGTTCCATTATTCATATTTTCTTTGTAAATTGCACCGCAGCCTGCAGTTGTCTGTCTGTTCTGGCCATACCAGAAATGAATGCGAAACACATTATCTCCGGTATTGGCCAAAGTGACGTATCTACGACTTGTTATTGAGAGTTCTCGTTGCATGCAATAGCGTATGTTAGGGGGGGGGGGCGACAGGGGCGATCCCCCCCCCCCCCCCCGAAATCCTTGAAAAAAAGGTTTTTAATTGGAAAAACGTGTGCGAAATACGGGCGACAGGGGCGATCTTCGTCCGAAATTCTCGGAAAAGGAGTTTTTTTACGGGAAAAACATACGCGAAAATACAAATTGAGAAGCTAAATCGAAATTATTTACAGTATGGTTCAGTAACTGATCTTAGAAACAGTGTTTGAGTCGTAGTGTGCATGATTACAAGATTAAAAGGTGTTTTTTGCACCTAGAGGTATCTTTAGTGTTAAAAGCGGTCAAAATATGGGGGTGTTCTTCGGCCGCATATTTTCACTGAGCTGTCGCCCCTCCCGAAACGAATCGGAATATACGCTACTGGTTGCTAGTTACCATTTGGAAATGAAGTACATATCGCCGGGGGTCCACTTTCATCTCTTAAAGTTTAACCGAAAAGGGCTGGGATAGGACAATCTAGTTACCCATCACTTATTCACTTTAATTGGCTTGAAGACCCGCTGTAAGTGCATTGCTTCGTTGTTCCGCTATTCACGAATAATCGATCTTCAAATAGTGGAATTTGCGCGAAGACGATACTGCAGTATTTTGCATTCTACCCTTTTAGTCCTGCATCGGATTATAACTCTCCGAATTCGGATTTAGACTCTCCGAATTGCGAATAAAAATGTCCGAAATCGGTGACGCACAACTCCTGAGGTCCGATGAAAGAGAGACTTTTTACAGTGTAGTGTCCTTAAAATGAGATAGTCCATCGTACTCAATTTCAGATTTACATGACTTATAATTGATGGCAATAGCCTAAATATCGTATTTTTGAAGTTCCATGGTCGTGGTAAAAAATAGTAAAACAACAATTGGTCAAAAAGGAGTACGGAATCTTTGTGAACCGTGATCAGTGGTACGCAACCTTTCTTAACCTTGATTACGGGTACTCGCTACGGAAAAGGTTGGGAACCATTGGTCTAGATAGCTCACCCTCGAAACGTTTTTCCCACTAGCTTCCTCTTTATAGTCGTATTCTCGCCGTTCCCCGAGGACTCCTCGGGGAATCGAAGGGAACGGCGAGAATAGAGGGAGTCACTCCCTCCACGCGGACTCCACGTATAGAAACAGCGAGAACACGGGGAATGCTTCCAAAATGGATTTTGTTCGAAAAAAAAAATCTGCAGTTGACGAAATTAGTCTGGATCCACTTTATTTTTGGTTTTGTTTATTCTGATTGTTTTTAATTAATTTAACATTGCACCAATACCAGCAAAAATTGATTCCCCAAATCTGAAAGGGAGTCCTTTTTGATGATGGTGATGATAATCTGAGCTTTCCCCGTCCGTGGGTACTCGGGAGAATACGGGGAGTAAGTCCCCGGTACAAACAAAAACGCAAGGACTCCTCAGGTGGAGTCCTCCGGGAACGGCGTGAATACGCCTTATTTCTGAATAGAGCACTAGTAATGGTGTTCTGTTCCCGTCACGTTGCAAAACCGTCTATCGCTCAGATTCTCGGAATTGATTTGTTTGCTCTTGCTAGGAAAATCATCGACAACGTCCGTGGAGAGATCCACAAGCGTCACTGGATTATCTTTGACGGAGACGTGGATCCTGAGTGGGTGGAGAACTTGAACTCTGTTCTTGACGATAACAAGCTACTAACTCTTCCCAATGGAGAACGTCTTGCCATCCCACCAAACGTCAGGATCATGTTCGAGGTACGTAGAAAATCGTCGATAACGTCCGTGGTCCATCCACAAGCGTCACTGGGTTATCTCTTTACCAAGTTGACTATCTTTCCATCTTATCTGAACTAAGTCTCAAAATTAGCATATATAGCCTATACTATTATATTCAGGGGCGTCACGACTGGGAGCCCCCCCCCCCCCCCCCCCATTGCTGTCGGCCAGTCGATAAAAGATAACCGAGCTAAGCGCCTCGATTTTTCGTCAAAATAGTTAAATTTTTTCATAAAATCAGTCGGTTCTTCTGAAAATTCGTCGATTTTTCGTCAAAATAGTCGGTTTTTCTGAAAATCAGCGGATTTTTCTGAAAATCAGTCGATTTTTTTCAAAAATGTAATTTTTGTTGTTGAAAACAGTCGTTTTTCTGCAGAAAAATACGGTAAAAATTACCAGCCAGTCGGTTAATGCCTCGTCCCCCCCCCCCCCAAAAAAAAAAAACATTTTGGCCATCAACGCCTCTGATTGTATTTATGTACATTTATTTATAACCCGCCAGATGGAGTAAGAGAAAACAAAAGAAAAACAGCACACAGTAAAAACTGAACACAAATAGTTTAGACTAAATTTCTAACTGGACCTTAAAAGTTAATGAAAATCTTAGACGATGAGCTGAATGGTGTTTGTTCCAGCCTACTGTGGATAGTTATTTATTTACTTGTGACCCGCTTTTTGGATAACAGCGGAGTATAAGTAAAATACAGATATTAAAACACTAAACAAAACAATGTAAATAAACATTACTACATTATTTTCATATATATGTGATAGTTCAAAACGGATACGTCAGCTGAATTTTATTTGAGCTATATTGTGGTTTTACCAGAAGTTCGTATTTCCAAACTTGAGCGGCTTTGAGGCTGAAGAGGACCTTTGCCAAGAACGGCTGAAATATAGCTCCAATAAAATTCAGCTGACGTATCCGTTTTGCACTATCAGATATGATTCGCATTCAGCTGATTCATGATGATGATATAATTTGTTACACACTCGACAAGAGAAGGGAAATGGAGCAGTACAAAGGAAAGGAAATCATTTACATAAAGCTTTTGAAAACGAGACGAAAGCGCATGATCCAAGAAAATAAAAACAGAGAAGAAAGAAAAAGGACTAAAAAAATCTTCTCCCTAGATGGCACGTGAAAAAAGTCTGAGACTTCATACTCCGTCCCTACTTTGTACAGGTAGTTGCGCGTGATAACATTTTACCTGCCAAGTCTCTGAGCATAGTAGGTATCGACAGCTTTTAAAATCTAAACAATAAATTTGCAGCTAGTTTTGCCAAATCTTTGTTATCTTAAAAGTCTGAGCTGTGGATTACGAGTCAAATGTTTGTTTGCCTGATTAACCACGTTTAATAATGCAATCAGAATTCTAGACACGAGGATAATACAACTTTGAAGTTCCAACGGCCAATCTTATCCAGTTTTCGTGTTCATCCACTGACATCACGTGGCTAATCCTGATAGCGTAAGAGGCTTGGTCTAATCCATCGGACGGCTCATTTACATCTTTGAGTTTCTTCTATCATTCCATGAGTCTTTTGCAACAAATCGTTTATAGTGGCTACAGCTTTAAATTGCAAAAAAGGGCTTTAGGTTTGTGTCTACTGACGTCACTTTACAACGACAAAACTCTGAGTCAGTCTGTATTCGGGTGTGCTGAGTCCATCCACATACTTGTCCACTCACTCACATACTTGCATGGCTCTACACCACATTCGCTATGCCGCACAAACTGGCGTTTTCGTCGTATTATAGTCGCTACTGACCACGAAAGATAAGAAATGTAGTTTTTGTATAGGTATCGTAAATAGTTGCGTTTTTGCTGATACCACGGTATCTGTCACCACGGTAACTGGATCTGCAAATAGTCGTTTTTGCAGTTATCGTGGTATGATATACGGTGCTCTGCAAAAACGACTATTGCCGAAATTGCACTTTTCGAAGTCATCCCAAAAGAAAAACAGATATCCAGTTACATCACTAAGTGCTAAACTTCTTTCTCATCAATCTGATAAAATTTGATGAAAGTGAGATGACTTTTCAGATATCACGGCCAGTTACCACGGTCGGACCGTAGTATCTGAATATCTGATACCACGATAACTGGCCAGATACCACGATAACTGCAAAAACGCCTTTTGACCGTGGTATCAGATACCACGATAACTGCAAAAACGACTTTAGACCGTGGTAACAGATACCATTGTATCAGCAAAAACGCAACGAATGCCTTCTAAGGCTACCTCCGTGGGCCTGTAACTCTTAGAGTATTGACAAATTTAACATCACTTGTCCGTTTATTGCCCTATAATAACGGATTACGCATTTGGTTCGTCCGCTTGACGCTATTTTAATAATAATAATAATATTTATTCATTACCCACTCACATCAAAAAGATTAATAGTGGAGCATAAACTTGAAGAAGGAAAAAAAAACGGAAAAAGGCGTAAAACAAAAACTAAAGTCAACATAACATTAATCAAACAAACGGATCAAACCGTGGTGATGCGACAAACGTCGATACGCTGTTTCTGAGAGCTTTTTGTGTAGGTCAGTCAGCTTCTCAGTAATATTCGGAAGATAAAACTTTTTAACTATCTTTCGATCCTTGTACCACAGAGGAAGATAGAGAAGAAATTTACAGAATTGGAAGTAAGAAGATCGAATATCACTAATATCTTTTTTCTGAAATATAGGGTAAAGCCCAGAAAGGTAAAGAACAGAATGATCGGAGAAAGTAGAGTAAAGCTTACCAAGGGCGACACGATTGTATTTCCCTCGATTGGCTACAATTTTAGAGTAACCAATCTGGATTTTCACTCTAGCATCCCGGACAGCGCGCTCCCGAAGAGTTTTAAGATTTTTTGTAAGTGTAATACCCAACCACCGGATCGAATCTACATGAGGGATAGAGAAATTTTGAGAGCTTAGTTGTGATTAGTAGTTTGCCCACACTGGATTCCCCTCTAGTTTGTGGTGGGCGGATTGTTTTCAGCCTTTTGATCTTGGAATCCTCTATTCTTCTAATACAGGGAATGGAAACTTATCGTTATTCAACATGTGCAATATAAAATAAGAAGAGCACTCGGTGCTGTTATTCGTTTACGGGTGACGTATCGCAGAGAGGGACAAGTACATAGAGGCAGCACAAACCTAAAGAATAAGTTAATCGATGATTATCTGTTAGAAACGGACAAACGAAGTGACGCATTTTCATCGGGTTTTCAAGCCTGTTGAAAGTTCAGTGGGCAGATCAAACGATCATGATGCCACATTACCACCCCCTAGAATACAATGTTACATCAGAAATCAGCCGATTCCTAGACAACCTATTTTCGCTAATATATCGTTACGGCTTTTTTTACCGACTGCATACTCCGATTTACTAGTTTCGACAAATATAAGCGGAGTTTATTTTTTCTTATCCATTCGTTGTTATTATAAACTCCGGATTATTTGTATTGTTGACAAATATTCCTATTAACGGTGTGAACTGAGAATTCCTTGTAAGCTCTGGAATCAGCTGCAAGTAAGTCGGTTATATTTGTACATTTTTGGCAGTTTTGTAACTTTACACCAAGGAACCAAAACTTTTCTTCGGTACTACAAACAACAGAAGTTTCATCAGATAACACTAGAGCAATCTGACAGCTTTAGAGACGGTTTATTTTAGCAACCATGGCACGCCTATCACCCAGCTCAAATGATTGATTTACGTACATGGCCGCTAGCTTTTGAATTTCCGCGCCTTGCAGTACCATGCTCTGAAATCACCTCCGCCTTTACGCCGAAGAGGTAATGACAAGCGATAACAAGAAAACCGCTTATTTTTGAAGCGCTCTCTGATGGAAGTTAGAAATTTGTATGTGTGAAGCATTTTATAAAAATTAAAGCATAGTTGGTGCCCATTGTGCTTTAAGTGAATAAGCGATGTACGACTAGACTGTCGGAGCAATCCGAGCTCAGCCCCATTCGATTAAGCTTTAACAAGTCGTTACAATCTCCCACTTGTAGGTCCAAGACCTGAAGTATGCAACCCTCGCCACTGTGTCCCGTTGCGGTATGGTTTGGTTCTCCGAAACAGTTGTCTCGCCGGAGATGATCTTCGAGCAGTACTTGAGCCGCCTTCGCCACGTGCCCCTTGATGATGGTGAAGAAGATATGAAGAGCAGCACTGCCGATGCCACCGTCTCTCCTACCTTGAGGGTATGACTGTTTTTATTGTTATGCCTGTGCTGAGTACCCCATTCCCCTATACACAAACTGTAGCGGCTAATATCCGAAATATCGATTTGGTTTGACCGATTCCGTTTTACAGTAATTGAATTAGTGTAGTTATGTAGTTTCAAGGTTCAAGGTTTCGATCCTTAACACTTAACACTTAAGGGGTTCATTGTTTTATCGGAATGGTGGGCAGCTTCTTGGTATCTTACGTTCTACGTCACCAAGAGTGATTGTTTCTTTTGGTCACCTGGCATTTTGTCGACCCATCCCTCGGGAAGGCCCACTCATGGACGAACTTTAGGGTTTGGGATTGTCTGATGGAGGCGGTGGAGATATTTGTCGGATTTTTTTTTAGTGCTTGCAACGGCGGTTAGCCTTGGTTAATTATAATGTTAGTTAGGTATTTTTAGTTGAAGACGGTTGAAGTCGAATTTGTCGTATTAACTTTTTTAGTCTGATTTGTTGTGATGCAGTGTAATTGTTTTTCGGGAAAAGCAATTGGTTAAATTACTTGGTATTCTGCAGGTGAAATTACTTGGATTTCTGCAGGTCTAGTTTAGAATCTTCAGGTATTATTTTGAATTTGGCAATCTTTTAGGTACAGAGAGATGTCGCCAATATCCTCCAACAGTATTTCGGCAGCGATGGACTGGTACTGAGATGCTTGGACTACGCCGAACGTCTGGATCACATCATGGAGTTCACCAAATTAAGAGCTTTGGACTCCTTATTCTCAATGCTTAATCAGTCGGTCAGGTGCGTGGCACTATTTTTGTCCCTATTTACCTTTACCAACACCCGCATTACTTTTGCCTACAGCATTGATTTAAATCCAGTCTACACCTTTCAGACTTCCACATGTCACAGGCTTCCGTACAGTCAAGCCATTCAACATTTCCTAAATGTCCCCATCAAAGCTGAAATACCTTTTGCTTCCCAACCACTCTCCCTTTTCCTCCTACATCTGCATGGCTCTATGGCACCCTCCAAACTCTGGAGGATGCCATAGTCCAGACATCCGGAACCTGGGATTTGTAACACCCCGGATTTCCAGACGATTGTGGTCTTCCTTAACCTTCCAGATCCATCCTGACGAAAACGGATGTCTGGAATCTGGAAGGTGAGGCCCGGCTTTTATTGAGTTGTATCATTTTGGTCCTGCCAGAGAGAAATAAGTTGCCAAAGCTGTGAACTTTACTTTACAGTAGATTCGCTTTCGCTTTAAAAGGGTATCTTCAGGAACATGTCCCAACTATTACCTGAAGTGGCGTACTCCATCGTAATCTGTCTGATTCCTCCTCACAATTATCACAGAAGGTCCACATGGAATTGCTTGTACGGCTACAAACGGATAGCAAAACGGCTGCGTGCATAGTGTACGGCTACAGACGGACATAAATAAAGAGTAGGTGCGTTCCTTTTTGATGGATCTACCGTCTCTGTGAGCCTCGTTTTTGTTGCACGCTGCAGGTCCTCTACTCGGCCGCTTCCGGGCTGATTCTTTCTACATTCGTTTTCGCACTGCAGTGCTTCCGAGGAAGAAGGCAGCACTTCTCGAGAATCGCGGAACTGCTTACTGACCCCGTGCTTCTGATTCTCTGCAAGGTGCTGCTTCTACCAAGAAGAAATTGTGCAGGCAGAGAATTCAAAAACGCATCTTGTGCAGAAGCAAAGAAGTGATGCAGCAGTGATGCGGCAGCACTATCGCAATAAAAACGAGGCTATGGTCGGTGATCCCTTTACATTTCTCCCTCGCGTCCTTTCCCTTTCGACAGTCAGAGCTAACATCTTTAAAGGTTGCTTACTTTAAGTATTGTAAATTTCTCCTTGATTTCCCTGTTAGCTTTTGTAATACAGAACTGGTAACTGAACTTGAAGTCATTAATCATTCATAAGAATTCATTCATTTATTCATGCTACACAAACTACATAACATAAATATAAGGCAAGAAACAAGACCCCCTGAAGCTATCTTGTTGGGGATAAGAATAATGCGATGTATTCTTGGGCCTATCCGAGATTTACATTTCAGGCTAGTTCTACAGTATAACGCAACCCATATCGACTTCCCAATGGCTCCGGATCAACTCGACCGCTACATCCCCAAATCCCTTCTGACTGCCGTCATTTGGAGTTTCTCTGGCGACGGCCGGCTAAAGTCCCGCGTTGAAATGGGCGAGTTTATTCGTTCCGTTACTACTATACCCCTCCCACCTTCGAGCCAGCCAATCATCGACTTCGAAGTTACACTTGGAGGTGAATGGCAGGCGTGGGCTAGCAAGGTGCCACAGATTGAAATTGAGACGCACAAGGTCGGTGCACCGGACGTGGTAGTTCCGACGATTGATACTGTGAGGCACGAAGGCCTGCTGTACACATGGCTAGCAGATCATAAGCCGCTTGGTAAGTGAATCCCTTTTCTAATCCCTCTAATCCTAGAAAAAAGGGCTGTTAAGATTATGCTCGGTCCGGGTTAACTTTCTTACGAGGATGGACTGGTCAAGCTTGACCTGCCAACCCTTGCTGAAAGGCGGCATCAACTGACAATAGCGTTCGGGAGCAAGTATCTGGCATCACATGCGCATCTGCTATTCTACCTGACTGTGAGACCATAGCAAATAGCAGGCCCAATACGCGACAAAGACAGAGGGACGCTGCTTCCCAGAGACTAGAAATACCACCCATAAACTCGACTGATCGTTACGGAAACCCTTTGCACCTTATTTAACCCTATATTTTAATTCTAGTTAACTCAAATTATATTTTTAAGTTGTACGTATAGATGAAATGTCTACTTATGCAATTGTCATGTGTTATTTGCGTGAATGACGATCCAGTGCTAGCTTTTGTAACAAAGGCTATTAGGGAAATAAATTAATACGACCCAGGATAGACGCAGGAAGGTTCGTCTTCAGGGCGAAGGAGAGAAGAGTTTAAAGCTAAGGCTAGGCTCACCTCTCATGTTCTTCGTGGAGAATCTTCGTTCGATTGATTCGATGTTAAGAGTAGAGTAAAGTTTAAAATGTTGTAGTTTTGTTTGACGGCCAGTCCGTTGTCTCTCATTGCCCTTTTGATTGATTTCTGTGGGGGAAGGGGGTCTAATTTGCGTGGATGCAACTGTCAGAGAACAATGCTATAGCTTTAGGGCTTAACAGTGATAAATTTTTATTTTTCTCTTCTTTTTGATGGCGGCAGTAGATAATAATTATTTACGCTATCCGCATCCAAGTATACTGACCTATTTTCCTTATCCTTTTAGTGTTGTGCGGACCCCCTGGTTCCGGTAAGACTATGACTCTTTTCGCTGCTCTGCGCTCACTGCCAGATATGGAAGTCGTTGGTCTCAACTTCAGTTCTGCCACCACACCCGAGTTGCTGATGAAAACGTTCGACCACTACTGCGAATACAGGAAAACGCCAAACGGTACCATCTTGGCCCCTGTCCAGGTAAGTGTGCATCTCTAGCGGCTACTTCATTTTTCGATCGTGAGGAGGGTGAACCGGTCAATTCATCTTCCACCGTCACCACTTGAAACTCAACATGTCATCCCTTACACACTGTCAGAAGTTACAGAATAGATACCACAAGAATGCGAAGTTTCAACAGACACCAGTTGTGATTTTGAAAATGTTATGCACAACAGGTATTGCTTGGAAGAGCGGAAAAGCCGCCGAAAAACATCTGCCGACTTTTCCTTGTCGTCCTGATATCTGAAAAAGTTAGCAGATGCATTTTCGAGCCTTCCTGACAATGCTTGTCATGCATAACATACTAAATATTCCTTGAGCCCAAGTTTACTTTGAAACATATATTCAAATGATATATACAATGGATGCGTCAGCTACGATGCTTCATCAGCGATATTTCTTGCCCTTCTTGGCAAGGGTCCTCGTCAGGCTGTCAATCTTCAGGGTCAACGTCGGGAAAGGAAACAAACCTGTAATAAATAAGCTTCTACCGACTATAAATATCTTATTCGAAATATCGCTGATGAAGCATCGTAGCTGACATATCCGTTGTATACATTATTTGAATACATAACATTTAATGCATAGTTTTCAAAATCACAATACACTACATCCCAAGTGATGTCTGTTGAAATTGCGCATCCATGTGTTAACTGCTATGAAACTTCTGACAGTGTAGGAATCTTGTAAAATGCCTTAGGCGGCCCACTTCCGCTGTAGTACCTAGTTCGTGATTTAGGTAGAGCGTCGTCTGTAGGGAGGGGGCAAGCAACATGGGTTGTGGAGCTCTCGAGGCTCTAGTGACGTCATCATGATGAACCACACGTGGTGAATCGTTTAAACATTGATTATTCTAAGAAGTCGACCGTGTCCTTGTAACCTAGTGCTTGTTTCAACCCCCTTCGACCCCCCCCCCCCCCTTGTTCGTCGCAACTTCTTTTGATATTAGTGACGATAGCTGTGGAAGGTTAAATGCCTGTCAGACTAGGTGGCATTCTTTATGTCGCAGGGACTCCTCAGTTTTGAGAGATTAAATAATTCAATCAATCAAGTTTATTTTCCAAATAGCTTAAAGCTAGAAGAGGAATAAAATATTTACAGAATACACAGACACGAAACACATTGACTAATACACTTACAAGACATGACCAGAAATAAATGTTGGAATGAAACTATGTAAAAATTGGTTAGAACGATTAGCAGATATGGAGAAAACTGATTGCCAGTGTTCCTCTCGGACCGACGCACGGAAGACGGAAGGGGAGGGTGGAATAGACGGCCCATCTGGGGACAATAATTAAGCTATATGCCATGTACAGGGTTTTGTCTCGAACAGAGTTGGTCGTAATATAAGCCGATTGTCCACATCGTTTTCGTGTCGTAAGAAAAAGTTAGCGTCAGTACTTTAGTACAGTAGCTTTTACTGTAATTATTATTTTCGAAAAACTATAAGCTAGAACAGCTAGAAGCTTGTCGCTGTTACAAATATTAACAAATACTGAAAAAAAATATATGTAATAACAAACAACAACAACTACAACCAAAACACAAACTAGAACCTGATTTTGAAAATTTTTAGCTGACCTCTTCTAAACCTGTATTCTTTTACAATTTAGCTTGGCAAATGGCTTGTACTGTTCTGTGACGAAATCAATCTTCCCGATCTTGACAAGTATGGAACACAGAGGGTCATATCTTTCTTGCGACAGATGGTTGAACAAGGTAAGAGAACTTTGATACCTCCATTCTTGCACTTCTTTCCTTCTTTCCTATAGTAGCCTACAGAGAAACCTTAAAACCTGCAGACTTTGGACCGGAATCTCACGCATCACTTATTCTTCTCAAGTATGCATTAGCCTACATATTACGGACTCGTGTTGCTGTGCGATCGGCCGCAGAATAAAGAGCTGTAATAGGGGGAAACGCAACCTCTCAACGCGACAATTGGTTTTTCTCTTGCACACGTCCAGGGCTTTGAGCTGCCGCCTTTTGTTATGTTGATTTCGGTTTGGTTTATTTTCTTCTGGACCGGAAAACGACAACGCTAATCAAATTAAATAAAATTTTCAAGCTATTATTGGTTGGCACGATTTGAAGGTTTATTTTACTACCGCTTATTGCTATAATCGAACAAGACCAGTGGTTTCGATGGGATCACAAAAATTGAATATTTGTTGGACTTCTTGATCCAGAGAAGCGAATCTTGTAGATTTTCGGTCTTCGCCAAACCTCTTTAACATTATGCTATACCCTATAACCAAGATCAGATATGGATCAGCATGTTTACTCCAACATCTCATCTCTAATCGACTTCAGACTAACTTGAACACCTGACCAAATTCCCCCTTTTAGCATTACTCTTGGCGAACAGAATGCAGAGCAAAAGAGCTGGTGACATTTAGGGGCGAAGCTTTCGACCCACATTTCTGAGTTTTGGCAAATTTTGCCAGCTTATCCGTTAACGAAACAAAGTTCAAAATTGGATTCAGCATTTCTCCTTACCCCGATATCGACTCTCTAATCGATCTTTAGTATGTTCGGAAGCTGTCTCCTCACCGCATATCGGCTTTATCATTGGATTTTAAAACTTCAAGCTAAATTTCCTGTTGTTGCAAGAAAATAATTTTCCTATTCGGATTCGCTATGTCTCCTTACTCCTAAATCAAACCTCTTAACTTGAGATTAAACTTTTATTTTTCACAAATTTTCCGGTTTTGCCGGATTCTGGGTGAACCACTTGTACAGCGAGAAAACAAACCTCATATTCGGATTCAGCATGTCTCCTTGCCCCTGAATCTACTATCTCATTAGCTTTAAAAAAAATATTTTTGTTCGCCCCTTAATTTGAAACCCATCCCCCACCCCTAAATATAAGGCTACAGAGCCCACCTTCGAACTTGACCTGCATTATGACCCAAAGAGTCTTTAAACAAAATACATCAACCCCTTCGAGACTTATCGTGCTAACAGACTGACAGACAGACAGACAGACAGATGGACGGACGGACAACTTTTCCGAAGTCATAGGTATCCCTCCACTTGCGTTTCGGGATCCCAAAAACCAGACCTCGTCAAAGCATAAGTACACTTTCTTACTTCTCGGTATGGATATGAAAAGTGTCAAGTCCGATGAGCCTGCCGATGATCTGCTAGGCGTGCCAAACAGTTATAAGTTGCGTTTTTGCACGTACCATGGTATCGGATACCACGGTCTAAAGTAGTTTTCGCAGTTACTGTGGTATCTGATATCACGGTCCGACCGTGGTATCTGAAAAGTCATCTCACTTTCATCATCACCAACAATAGAGCCAAGGATTTTGTCAAATTGTGGGAAAGAATTTTGACACTTATAGTGATGTGGATGACTGGATATCAGTTTTTATGGCACTTGCCCTTCGGCGAAGTGCTATATAGCGATTGTAATCTCTGTCCGTCAGTCGGTCTGTCGGTCCCGGTTTTGCTAGTTCGGGCACTTCCAGATAAGCTAGGACGATGAAACTTGGCAGGCGTATCAGGGACCGGACCAGATTAAATTAGAAATAGTCGCTTCCCCGATCCGACCATCTGGAGGGGAGTGGAGGGAGGGGGAATCCGGGAAAATTAGGTAAAATTAGATATTTTTAGCTTACGAACGGGTGATCGGATCTTAATGAAACTTGATATATGGAACGATCTCGTGTCTCAGAGGTTTCATTATAAATCCAGACCGGATCCGGTGACATTGGGGGGAGTTGGAGGGTGAATCCGGAAATCTAGGAAAACGCTTAGAGTGAAGAGATCCGGATGAAACTTGGTGGAAGAACAAGTACAAGTCCTAGATACGTGACTGACAGAACCGGAACAGATCCGCTCATTTTGGGGGAGTTGGGGGGGGGGGATCCGAATTCCTAGTGATCCCGCGAGTTCGGTGCTTCCTGATGTGCTAGGACGACGAGAATTGGCAGACATGTCAGGGACCCGACCAGATTAAACAGGAAATAGTCCCTTCCCTGATCCGACCATATGGGGGGGAGGGGGGGTGGGGTGGAAGGAGGGGAAAGCCAAAAATTTAGGTATTTTTAACTTGCAAACGGGTGATGGTATCTTGATGAAAGTTGATATTCAGGATGACCTCGTGTCTCCGACGTCCCACTTTGAATCCGGACCGGATCCGATGACACGGGGGGGGGGGGGAGTTGGAAGAGGGAATCGGAAATCTTGAGAAACGCTTAGAGTGGAGGGATTGGGATGGAACTTGGTGGGAAGAACAAGCACAAGTCCTAGATACGTCATTGACGTAACGGGGCCGGATCCGGGCATTGTGGGGGAGTTGGGGGGGGGGGGTCCGGATTTCTAGCAACAGGTGATCGGATTTGAATGAAACTTGTCAGGTGGAAAGAGCTATCGCCCCAGATGTTCAGTGTCAGTTCCGGGTCAGGTCCGATACCTGTGGGGGATGGGGGGGGGCGGAAAACTCAAGAAGCAGAGGGATTGGGCGGAACTTAATGGAGAGAACAAGCATTAGGCCTAGATACGAAATTGACGAAGCCAGATGGTTTCGAGGCTCTGTGGGGGGATTTCGAGGGGGGTTTCTGGAATTTCAGTAGTCGCGAGTTAGAATAGTTCCAGATATACTAAGACGATGAAACTCTGCAGGCATATTAATGACCCGACCTTATTGACTTAAGAACCTAACACAACATACCCACGGAAACTTCTGTTCCTAGATCCGAGCATTTTTGGGGAGCGAGGGAAGGGAAGTATGGAAATCGGCGAACAAGTGGCCTGATTCGAGTGAAACTTATCGGGTGATGATAATCGATGACCTAGACATGTAAAATATGCGTTCGAACTACATGCGACCGCGGAAGGGGGTATTGGGGGGGGGGGGGACTTTTGACAGGCAGAAAAACCAAATGGTTGGACCGAATGAGATGCAAGTTCGACAGGGCCGAGTTTATGCGGCCTAGATTTGTTATTTGGCGTCCAGGCCGGATTCGGCCAAGGTAGGGGGGGGGGGAGTACCGGAAAGTTGTAGATAGGCTAGGCTCTGATTTCAGTAAAACTTGATGGACGGGAAGAGGGGATTAAGAGATACGACGTTTATGTTCCCAAGTCCTCTTCGGCCACTGTGGGGGGAGCTGGAGGGAGATTGCCGGAAACTTTGAGGCTCGCATAGGGGTCAAACGAGTGCATCAGTTTAAACGAAACTTGGAATGTACAGAGAGCCTATGCCCTACATGACATATTTTAGGGTCCGAACCGGATCCGACAACGGTGGTGGTAGTGAGGGGGGGGGTACCGGAATTTTCCAAAAATGCTCAGATTCGGGCGAATCTTGATAGATGGTATAAAAGAAGAGGCTTTGGATGATCCATTTTTAGTCCGAACCAGATTCGTCCACGGTATAGGGGGGGGATGGAGGGAGTACCGGAAATCGTATACCTCGTCTAGGGATCAAACGAGTGGATTTATTGGGCTGAAACTTTGAAGTTTGGACAGTCATGCGCATTTGCTACAGATAATCCGAGACGATGCCGGAACTGCTAAGAATTGGGTTAAACTAAATATCCTATTTCTATTTCCGAACCGCATTTTTGGATGGCGGGTGTATTTTGTGACGTTCTCATCTACTTCCTTGTACCGCCTACTCTTAACAAGTGCCGTATGAGCTCGTAGCTCTTTTTCCTTTGGGATGACTTCGAAAAGCGCAATTTCGGCAATTGTCGTTTTTACAGAGCAACCATGGTATCAGATATCACGGTAACTGCAAGAACGACTAATTGCTCCAGTTACCGTGGTAATAGATATCATGGTATTAATCAACCAATCAATCAATCAAGTTTAATATCCAAATAGCTCAAAGCTAGAAGAGGAATAAAATATTTACGAAATACGCAGAAATGAAACAAATTAACTAATGTACTTACAAGATATTACCAGAAATAAATGATGGGATGGAACTACGTAAAAATCGGGCAGAAGAATTAGCAGGATATGGAGAAAAATGATTGCCAGTATTCCTCACGGACCGACGCACGGAAGACAGGAAGGGAGGGGGAAACAGATGGGCCATCTGGGGATAACACATTATCTTTGCTCCAAATTGTTCTGAAAGAGCATTTCTGCGGTCAGTTAATTCAGGAACCATCTGCAAAAACGCGACTATAGTGACGTAAGGTCTTGGTAGGTTGCGATCCTGTTTAGACCAAGC
This sequence comes from Branchinecta sandiegonensis, assembly GCA_030848855.1. Lineage (NCBI taxonomy): Eukaryota > Metazoa > Arthropoda > Branchiopoda > Anostraca > Branchinectidae > Branchinecta > Branchinecta sandiegonensis. The sequence goes on from JAUPMV010000009.1 coordinate 8,984,625, forward strand.
CCAGCGGGAACTAACTTAAAAAAAAAAAAAAATCCGGGCGAAAACGGAACAAACGGGATTTAAATTAATTAATTAATTAATTGCTTGCTTTGATTTTCCCAGGTGGGTTCTGGCGCTCGACTTCAAATGGCGAGCAACACTGGGTGAAACTCGAACGCATCCAGTTCGTCGGCGCTTGCAACCCTCCCACCGACCCCGGCCGTAAACCCCTCAGTCAACGGTTCCTTCGTCATGCCCCTGTCATCTACGTTGACTACCCGGGAGAAATGTCCCTGAAGCAGATTTATGGCACGTTCAACCGTGCCATGCTCCGTCTCGTCCCCTCACTCCGCCCGTTCGCCGACCCGCTCACTAACGCTATGGTTGAGTTCTATCTACTATCCCAGGAGAAGTTTACACAAGACTTGCAGCCGCATTATGTATACTCTCCTCGCGAGCTGACCCGTTGGGTGCGTGGTATCTGCGAGGCTATCCGCCCCTTGGAAGGAGTTACACTGGAAGCGCTTGTAAGGATCTACGCCCATGAAGCCCTCAGGCTGTTCCACGACCGTTTAGTCGACGATTCAGAAAGGAAATGGACCAACGAAAACATTGATATAGTTTGCATGAAGCATTTCCCTACAGTCAAGAGGGACGAGGCTCTGGCTAGACCGATCCTGTACAGCAACTGGCTGTCAAAGTTCTATATCCCGGTCGATGGGGAGGAGCTTCGCAGTTATGTAAAAGCTCGTCTCAAGGTAAGCCTTCACTTCATTTTTTGAGCCTATATAGTTGGTCGTTCTTAAATAAATAAATAAAACAAATTCTCTTCACCTGTAGTGAAAATAGCCACTTCTTAAAGTTCAATTGAAAAGGGCTGGGATATGACTATTTAATTACTCATCACTTATTCACTTAAATTGGCTTGAAGACCCGCTGAAAATGCGCTACTTAGTTGTTCCGCTAACCGATTTTCAAATAGTGGAATTTGCCTGTGATTTGTGGTACCTCTATGCGCTTGTGTCTGTTTTGTAAGCCTTCACCAAGCTCACCACTGTCCACTGAAAAGCCGAGTTTGTGTTGAGGTTAAAATTTTCCGCGTAATAGTAGAATTTACGTTCTGGGATGGCAGCAGATATTCTGAACGTCATAACTAGAGGCAGATAGTGGGGAAAAAAAATCCCGAAAGCCAGAAAGAGATCAGTGAGAACCAGTAGGAACTCGTGCCCAGTTGGGCGAGGGTGATTGCAAGCAATACCCCCTCGGGCTCTTACACCCGACCTCCGTAGAGGTGACCAGTTGGTTCTTAGTTAAAGCTAATGGGAACCAGTTGGAACTCGTTCCCGGTTGGGTGAGGGTGGTCTGCAAGCAGCACCCACTCGGGCTTTTACACCCGACCTCCGAAGAGGTGACCAGTTGGTTCTTTAAACCTAATGAGACCCAGTTGGATCTCGTGCCCAGTTGGGCGAGGGTGGTCAGCAAGCAGCACCCCCTCGGGCTTTTACACCCGACCCCCGAAGAGGTTACCAGTTGGTTCTTTAGTCTGCAGTTGCACACCCAGTTGGGTACAGGGGGTTAACCCTGTGTTAGTCCCTAAGACCCAACCTCCGAAGAGGTGACCAGTTGGTTCTTTTCGACGCACCCGAGTTAGGGGTTAAGGGCAATAAACTCTTGGGCGAGACACTACTCTGCGTAGGCTCTACGACGACCCAAGTTTGGGGAAAAGGGCAATAAACCTTTTTAGGCGAGAGCAGTTAGCCTCTAGAGACAGATTCCAGTTGGAACTATACTGTCTAAAGTTACATCTGTGCTCCGCGTATTTGAAGGTTTAGGATGGAGGATCCTGTACGTCGCAGGACGTGAAAGAATTAGCTCGTTGAGCGATGACTTCATCTGGAAAGTGAATCAGAATTTGCGTCGTAAGAATAAAACAACATAATAATATTCCATATGGTTATCAATACCATAAAATTAAGTATTGTATGACAAAACCAACAGTCGTTAGCCAACACGGCTTAGTTTGTCGTGATTTGTTCGTGAACACATAGTACCATGTCGTGTTCAGCTTTCAGATTTCTGACAGGCTGAAATTTTCATTCCCACCCAGAGGGGCGGGAGAACTAGAAATCTAGTAGAATTCAAAGGGGTATTAATACTATTTTTATTCCCCGCATATTCTCCAATGTAAAAGAGTAAGCACTTATAGGTCACCGAGGAACCACTTTTAGGGCCTTCTTTTATAAAAGGTTTTGAAGCAAATTTCCTTGAAAGATTAGGGATGTTGCAAGAGCTATAGTTTTTATTAATTTCGGCCAAACGCGGGTAAAAAGTGCTGCAAGTTCCTTTGAATTTCACGGTGTTGCGCTTCTATGGGTGATTGGGATATCTATGCCACTTTCACTATAAGGTGCCGTCAAAGACATCCTCCATCATCCCATGCGAATCAGCCTTGTCGCAAATCCGTAACCGGCCATCTAAAATTATTACATTCTTCTTAGGTATTCTACGAAGAAGAGCTCGATGTTCCACTTGTTCTGTTCGACGAGGTTCTCGATCACGTCCTCCGTATTGACAGAATATTCAGACAGCCCCAGGGCCATCTGTTGCTAATTGGTGTCTCCGGAGCGGGAAAGACAACTCTCTCGAGGTTCGTCGCTTGGCTTAACGGTCTCTCCGTCTTCCAGATCAAGGTAAATAATTCGTATAATCCATGTTGATTTCGAAATTTGAATCTTCTTCTTTGATGATGAAAGATTATAATATGAAAAATCCGGTTGAAATCCTGAAGCAGAAACACGCTAAGTTCATGATTAAGCTTGATAGCCTAAAGCATAACCTGGGTCAAGGTTTGAAATAGATTGTGTCTGTTAGTATGGTATGTTATTTTTATTTGTTTTTTTCAAAATTTGTTGAGTATTTGATTGTGTAAGGGTTGAGCCACGTTTAATGTAATTTTTGGCCGTGTTGTATTCTTATTTCCTTTTTATACTCGCCAGCTTTGGCGGTCAGAAATAAAGGAAATGAATTGAAATGAAATAAAACTGATTAGACAGGGAGAGAAAGCAAAACCACCAATTTCCGCGCTTTTCATTGTACTGCGAGAGCAACAATTTGGTTTTGTCCCTTTTTTTCCTATAGTACCCCGATTTCAGCTTATTGCTATATAGAAAGTGGTAAGGGTCTAACCTGTGCGGTTTTTACGGAAAGTGTGGACGGATTGATGAATATGACATTACGTTTTGGAAGAGTTCAAAGTTTATATCCGTCACGATGTCTACGATTGAAACGGATAAAGTTCAACTGGCTGCAAAGTTAATTCAGACCCTTCTTCCGACATTATTTTGTTGTTGTTTTTCCAACGCTGAGGAATTTGATCATGTGGTTACTGATTGTGTTCTTTGAATACAACGTTTTGAAAGCTTCGATAGGTTGACAACTTCAGCATTTAACCGATAGCGAAGAAACAAAACGAAAGTGTTGCACTCGCAAACACTTTAGCCGGCGAAGCCGGACAAAGATTGCCGCAGCACTTCACGTTGCCCAGGCAACGTTGATCTAGTTTTTCCTTTTTATTGTACTTCTTCTAGGGAAAAAGCAAGTCTAATCAAAATGATGCTTAACTCTCTGTTTGCACCGGAGGAGGCTGTGCAACCTCCCGGCTACATTAAATATACTTGCATAGGGGCGTCATGTGCTGTAAGAATCAGTAACCACATGATCAAATTCCTCAGCGTTGGAAAAACAACAACAAAATAATGTCGGAAGAAGGGTCTGAATTAACTTTGCAGCCAGTTGAACTTTGTCCGTTTCAATCATAGACATCGTGACGGATCGTAACAGTCGATTTTTTTTCATGAAAAAAGTCGTTTTTTCTGAAAAATGGTCGATTTTTCGTCAAAATAGTCGGTTTTTTCGAAAATCAGTCGATTTTTTTCAAAAATGTGTCGATGGTCGATTTTTCGTCAAAATCGTCGGTTTTTCCGAAAATCAGTCGATTTTTTTCAAAAATGTCATTTTTGTTGCTGAAAACAGTCGTTTTTTCTGTTGAACAAGTCGGTAAAAAATTACCAGCCAGTCGGTAAATGCCTCGTCCCCCCCCCCCCCCCCCCCCCCAAGCGTTTTGGCTAGTAACGCCTCTGACTATGAGAATGATGCAAATGATTATCTACCATCGAAGTCACGGTATCTGAATTCGCCATTTTGTTAATTTAGTATATTTTTTTTTCATCCGAAACATCCAGTTTGCGGAGCTTTTCATTAGCCTCTAGAAATACTCAGGGAAAACCACTGCACAAAGTTGAAAAAAAAACACTTTTGTGTTTCACCAAGCTGCTATGTACCTTGGCTTCCGTGTACACAGCCTTTTCCTTCTCGTTTCTAGGTCCACAACAAGTATTCTGCGGCTGACTTTGATGAAGACCTCCGTCAGGTTCTCCGTAGGTCTGGCTGCCGTGGAGAGAAGATTGCGTTTATCATGGACGAGTCGAACGTTCTAGACTCTGGCTTCCTTGAAAGAATGAACACCCTGCTCGCAAACGGAGAAGTTCCAGGTAACAGTCGCGTTTTTTTGCCAAAAGAGATCGATCGCCTCTCTCCCAAGAATCTGTCCTTTCACGCACAATGTGAATCAGACACAATGTGAATCCTCTTCAGGTTTTAATAGTGCAAAACGGATACGTCACTGAATTTTACTGGGGCTATATTTCGGCCCTTCTTGGCAAGGGTCCTCTTCCGGCTCAAAGCCGCTCAAGTTTGGAAATACGAACTTGTGGTAAAACAAACTTAAGGTTCTAGCTTAGCGTTAAATATTTGACTTCGTGAATTCCTTGGTGAGAGTTGCTTGGACTAGGTATTTATTCGATACCCTGCGACTGCGAGAAGCGCTATGTCGGTAGGGCAGAGAGGACGTTCGAAAAGAGGCTCACAGAACACCAACAGGAAATCGACCAAGCCCTTTCCAATGGACACCGTCCAAATACACCTTCAAATCGGCACTGGCAGAACACGTTTTCGAAAACCCATCCCACGTTGTACATTTTGAAAAAAAACAGATTCTGGCAACATGCACCGGACTTCATCAAACTATAAGAGAAGCGGTTGAAATCATGAAAAACCGTTCAGGGATCAACAAAGACACAGGCGAATACTCACTACCAGAAACATGGAACGGCATCATCAGCGAAAGGAAATTCAGACCCTAAGCTCTTCTCTACAACAAAACGAAAGTCAACCCAAATGCAGAAAAATCTCTACCCGATCAACGACCCAATCGAGCAGCAAAAATAGCAGCCGTGTCCAAAATGAAAGCACAGCAACCTTTTTAACTTCAAGCAACTCTCACAAAGGAATTCACGAAGTCAAATATTTAACGCTAAGCTAGAACCTTTAGTGTGTTTTACCACAACCCGATGAAAAACTTATCTCAAAATAGTACTATGATGTAGTACGAAAAACTTGCATGCAGTACTAACGATGCTACTACATGCTTCTACGTCAAGGCTACTGTGTTACTGCATACTACTATATGGTACTATTAGCAAGAATGGATGGTAGTATGTCAAGACAGGATGCTACTGGATACTACTACATAAGATTGGACCAGTCTGAGGTACATTAAATGATAGTATTCTTTGCTATTACATAGTATTACATGCAACGTTTCCGTACTACTGCGCAGGCTAAACTTGAGCGACTTTAAGCCTGCAGAGGACCCGTGCCAAGTAGGTTCGAAATATAGCTCCAAAAAAATTCAGCTGACGTATCCGTTTTGCACTATCAAATATGATTCGCAGTCAGCTTGGGCTGAAGGAATATTTGGTCCTCTTCAGGCTCAAAGCCGCTCAAGTTTGAAAAAGGAACTTGTGGAACAACCAAGTTTTTTCCACAAGGGTGAAAAATAAATTACTTACTTGCTCACTTACTTACACAATGTCCTTCCAGGTCTGTTTGAAAGCGATGAATACACCACTCTGATGACCCAGTGCAAGGAAGGCGCTCAACGCGAAGGTCTGATGCTCGACTCCTCCGAAGAACTTTACAAATGGTTCACGCAGCAAGTCATGCGCAACCTTCACGTCGTGTTCACCATGAACCCTTCTTCGGAGGGTCTCCGTGACCGTGCTGCCACCTCCCCCGCCCTCTTCAACCGTTGCGTTTTGAACTGGTTTGGTGACTGGCCCGACACTGCCTTCTGGCAGGTTGGAAAGGAGTTCACTTCTAGGGTGGATCTCGACCGGCCGCTTTGGCACGCGCCGTCTTCCAGCCCAGTGGTGAGCGCGAATCTTCCGGTTGCGATGGACCATAGAGCAGCGGTCATCAATGCTACTGTATTCGTTCAGCAGACGCTGAAGAAAGCGGCAACTAGACTTGCGAAGAAGACAGGGTATCAGATGACTATTACTCCTAGGTGAGCTCTCTAACTTACTTTCAGTAATTATTTTCATACTTTGAGATTTAAGCCCCGTTCACAAGCATGCCTAGCCAAGTACAGATTTCTAGGCATGTGCCTAGCATCACCGTTCACACCAATGCCTAGGCGCAGATTTTGTGCCAGGCACGGAGTTCCAGGCTCTAGAACTCGGTGCCTGGCTACGCCTGAGCACGTGCCTAGGCATCTGTGCTTGGCTAGGCATGCTATAGTGAACGCGGCTTCAACTAAAGGCTTTGGCCAAGGCCCGAGTTCGCTGGAAGTAAATACGCCTTAATATGCCTTCCTCTTAGCTTTTTCTTCCTCTTTACACATCCTTTTTCTTGGACGTTTGGCTACCCACCATGTTGCATATGTTAGCAACATAACCATATCGCTGCTGAGACTCGAGAGTGTTCACCAAAACTCGTCCTGTTCACTCTGTAAGACTTACATGTCATCCCTAGAGTTTACTTGGATTCCTGGTATAAATTGTGCGGATCGTGGCAGCAGAGAATAGTTAATTTACAGTCTGTGTGTCCATGCGATTAACTGAGCCGTACAGTCTCGGTGTGTCTTCTGTAATGTAACGTAATGTTTATTTTTCACCCATTGCACAAGTAAGAGAAAATAATGGAGTTCATAAAAAAAGAAAGTATAAAAAAAACCACAGAAAAGATCACACAACAAAGAAAAACAAAGCGAAAGAAAGTAGAAAAAATACAGAAAAAGCTCATACAACAAAGGAAAAAACTTCTATTGGCTCAGACTATGCTTGCAGCTTTTGGGGCTTTTGGGACAACATCCGCTTTGGGCTAACTCGGATTTCTTTACCTATGCTTTTTGTCGTATAGTCAAAGTTGTTTCTTGTTTATGTACAAAGTTCGAAAAAGATACGGTGATTGGATTGTGATTTCTTGTTGCTTTCTACAGTTTCACTCCTTACTCCCTTTTCGTAATACGAGTATTTTATTACAATCCGGAGTTAGAATTAAATGAGGCCATCATGGGTTAATAGAAAATAACTTTCGTAAGGCGTAACTATAACTATTGCATAAGGGGTTTTCTTTATCTTTGAAGAATAAAAATAAATACTGACTGTGCCAAAGTTATGCTATAGTGGAAGCCTGTTTACTGAAAATGAACAAAACAAATTTCTTTCGAGTTTTAAAACCGTCCAGATTTCTTCAAGATATGTAAAACCAGAATCCTATTGTGACGCGTTACACTATTATATTATTATTAACATATCAACGACCATTGCTAACAGTTTCTTTGCATTCGTTCACAGTGAATTTTGTTCTATAGGCACTATCTCGACTTCATCCAACAGCTGGTGAAGCTGCACGGTGAGAAACTAGCTGAGCTTGAAGAACACCAACTTCACTTGAACGTCGGTCTTGGAAAGATCGCCGAAACGGTAGAACAAGTTGAGGACATGCAGAAGTCTCTGGCTGTCAAGAAGCAGGTATGTACCAAAGATCTTTCAGGTCCCTTTTCCTATCTTCTTGGAGGATGAAGAAGGACAAGAGAAATTATGAAAATAAGAGAATTACGTCAGTTAATAATTTTATTTCTCATGTAAAAAATGGCACAAAGCGTCTCCATATGAAGTATTGGAAAAAATAACAAAACGAAAGGAAAAGAAGTAAGAAGAATGGTTCAACCAAACAACCCTGATTAAAAGCACTATGGCTCCAGTCTAAAGAAATAACTTGGCTCGGCGCTGAGCCATGCACATGAATCAGCAGCACCTTTCGTTCATGAAAGTTTAGTATTTTCCAGAGAGGGGCTCGAGTTTAAACGCCGTTCAAGGCCTACATGAACTTAAGGCGTTTCCCGCGATCCCGTAAAGTGTTGCGTGGTCGTTTTTGTGGCCCACAAGTGTATTTCCGCAACCAGCGAGATCTCGAAGGGCAGTGAGACTTGAAGCCAGGACCTCCGGTCCTTTTCCGTGACGGGTGGAAACCTCCGATGGGCTCGAGTTCTTCTTTGAGCGTTCTCAGCCTTCCGCGTTTTGGTTGCAAGCCGGGCCTCGGGGTGGCGAACACATATTTCTCAAGGATGGTGTCGTCATTTTCGCTCAATGGGAGGCGCATAACCTTACCTTAAATTGCACTTGCAAGCAATAAGGATGTTGTATCCCGATGAGTAGCTTGCGGATGATGATAGTGCTATATTCTGGTTGCTGCTTCCGGGGTGCACCAGTCCTATTTCCAGGGCTGCCCGCGCCAGTCCTCATCTAGTCGGGTTTTTTCAAACCTTCGGGTGTTTCGCTGGTGACAGTTGGTTCGGACAAGCTGTCCGTTGCGGAACAGCTCGGTTACTGAAGAAGTGCTGGCGAACACGAGAGGTGCAAGTGCTTCTGGACAGTATCCGAGAGTGGCCGCTAGTCCGTGAGTGGTTGTCGGGGGCGAAGAGGGAGGGGAGACAATCAGAGTTGAGAAGTGTGTAGACTAGTAGCATGTCCCCTCTCTTCCGCCGGTAAGTAAGTGTCAGGATCTTCAGTTTCTGTAGTCGCTGTTCGTAGTTAGGGTATAACAAAACAAAAAATGATTCATTTCCTTCTGGCATTGGCACACAATTATTTCTGCTGACTTCCTTGATTTAATTTACTCTCACGTTTCATTGTACCTAGGAACTCCAAGAGAAGAACGATGCCGCCAATGCCAAACTGAAACAAATGGTCCAGGATCAAAACGAGGCAGAACAGAAGAAGCAACAGTCTCAGGAAATTCAAAAGGCTCTTGAGAAGCAAATGGCAGATATTGCCATTAAAAGCAAAGCCGTCATGGTTGAGCTAGCTCAGGTGGAGCCTGCCGTTATTGAAGCCCAACAAGGTAATTTATTTTATTTATTTATTTAGACTAAGATACGACCAAATAGGGTCGAACAGTTGACAAAATAAGTACCAATTACTGCATAAATAGAAATAAAATAAACAAAATTTCAGTACATGAATCTGGAGAGAACCCACAATAAAGTAGGGTACCCCACGACAGCCAAATTGGCAAACTCAGACGCATATGGGAACTCGCCATCACCGGAAGGAGAGGATACTCAGCCCGCAGAATTCGTGTCTGAAGTGATAGGGCAGATGCCCGCCTCACTTCACCAGAAGATGGAAGACCTTCACCAACAAACATACCTGAAGCAAGAATTATCAACCTAAAGAACTGATAATTCTTATTTCTCCTACCAAGTAAGCATTGCATCGTCAGTCCTCTGTAGCAAGAAAACCAAAACTGAACCTGCACCCATTCTTTGAGAGTAATGTAAGACGTTAGCGGGTTTTTTTTTTTCTTAGTATTTAGCTTCGGATTCCCTGAGGTTTTATGCCGCAGCCAAGGAGACATGGGGGGAAGAAATTTATTTTAAGGCGATCAAATGCAATTGTTAATTAGCCTGAGGGCCGATTGTTTACCGGTAGGATTGAGAAGAAAATATTAGGGTAAGGTTAGAGTGCTATGTGGTCCTTAGTTTGGTCCGATGTGCGGGAAAATGAATGAATGTATTTCCCATTCTATGGGTGAATGTCAGGAGATAAGTGATTTGAGGAAGGAAATATGGAAGTGGTGTTTGGGGAGGAAAAGTTTGAAAAAAGTTTGAAAAGTAAAACTTTTAGTGGTGTTAGAAATTGGGAATATTCCTTAAGGTGGCCATGATCCACAGAGAAAGTTTTTTGTATTTAGTTGTCGAGGTTATGGTTCGTTTCGTTGTTTCCGTAGCCAGTTATGCTTTTACGGAAATAAATCTTATCTATCTATCTATAGTGTCCATGAATGTATCAGTTGTTTTAGAAATAGTTTTGTCATACTATTTCCTGGGGGTGTCTAGGGCTTATTGCCTTCTTTAGCCTGGCAAGTGTTCATGTCCCACCCTGCAATCTGCAAGTTATATTCGGGTAGGCCTACCCTGCAGAGATGGGCGAATCTGGATTCGGAGTCGAGTCCAGGATTCGTCCTTTTGGCCGGATTCGAATCTTCTGCTTGTCAGGCTGGATTCGGATTCGGTTTCCAAACCCTCAATCTTACGAATCCGCTCAAATTTCTAGTCTATATCCTTCCAGTCTGCGTTGTTCTAATTCCCACACAGTGAGCTTAGGCAATACAAATTTTTGGTCTCCACCACCAACCATCAGTGATCTATCACGTGATCTGATTCCCTTAGATATCAGTGTTTTTGTCACCTCTGATTTTTAAACTATAATCATGCACATGATTTGATTTTTGTTAAGGTCGGATTCGACTCCGGATTCGGATCCTCAGCATGAAATTGTGGATTCGGAATCGGATTCGTAGCTATCCCTGGATTCGGATTCAAATCCTTTCGTGATAGAATTCGCCCATCTCTGCTACTCTGTTGTTGGGTCCTGAAGTCTCATATCGTCTGTCAAGCGGTTCATGTGCTTCACTGCACTCAGCAAATTTGTCGCTCTTGTCATTCTGGTACGCTATTTCCCAGTTCCTTCATATCTCTAACCTTCTGTCCTTTAGCTGTCAAGGGCATCAAGAAGCAGAATCTCGTCGAAATGCGTAGTATGGCCAATCCGCCCGCCCAGGTGAAGTTAGCCCTGGAGTCCGTCTGCCTCCTGCTCGGAGAAGCCACCACCGAGTGGAAGACCATTCGTTCGGTCATCAACAGAGAAAATTTCATCCCCATGATCATCAACTTCAGCACGGAGGACTTGAGCGACGACACTAGAGAGAAGATGAATGCCAAGTTCTTGTCCAACCCCGACTATAACTACGAGAAGATCAATAGGGCCTCTGTGGCGTGTGGACCACTCGTGAAGTGGGCCATTGCTCAGGTAATGATTTCAGCTTATCTTGCTGAGAGCTTGGTCACACTTGGCTCATTTCCTGGCTTTTTGGGTTGCAAAAGTACAGTAGAGGTATGCTTATGTGAACACTTCTTTAACTGTGACACTACCTTGCTTTTGTCAATTGCATATAAAAAAGTAAAATGGAAAAGAAAAATTACAAACTTAATATCAGTTAACAGCCAAGTATTTCAGGGTTATTCTAGCACAAAGTTGAGACAGAAATTCAATACACTTTCTTTGATTTTGAATTTTTAAAAAATCTTCTTCCTCTTTTGACTGCATCTGGAGGTTCGGACCGCCATCTTTTCCATTGAAGTTGCGTTCCACTTGGCAAATTCTCAAATTAACAAAGGAAATCAGCTGATAGTTCAGTCACTTTCATCAGTGAATTAGAAAAATATTCAAAAAAGTGCAAATGGCGTGACTGGTTATCATCTGTATTTATTGAAAAAAATGCCTTGTTTGGGTTTTAGTTTTTTCTTCGGCGATCGTTCACATTTACCAGACGTTCACATAAGCATACCTCTACTGTAGAAAAAAGAAAAAGAACAATATACAACGAATTCTGAATGTTGTCGTTTTAAATTTAGGAGATCAGTTAGAGCAACACAGCTTGTATAATTCCTTAAGGTCTCCGAGTGGAGGTGGGCCCAAAAAGTAAGAAACGCGTAAGAAATTAAAATCCAAATTGACCTAATTGCAGTCTGATAATTTATCCCCAAGCCGCCACAAGCCCATGAAATCTCACGTCCCCTAGGGATTTCCAGTTGCTTGTCGAATATGCGGCTTTTTGAGCCCAGTGTGACCAAGCTCTGGCAGTAAGAACAAAATCTCGCAGATTCCGCCATTCAGAGTTTCTTCTGATACAGAAAGCTCAGTAGGCTGGAGATAGACAACCTCCAAGTTTCTGTCTACTAGCTTCCAGAAGCTGTTCTATAATAATCGTGTAGAATACACATTCCCCATGACCTTCAAAGTCTCGTCAGAACATAGGCTTTTCAGAAGCTGTCTCTATCCCGAATAGGCTGGTGAACGAACAATCAGAAATAATTAAGATAGTAAAATTACACATCTCAAGATAATGTTTTGTTTTCGTGGTCAGCTTTTTTTACGTAATATCAGTTTTTGATGTATGACAAATAATAATAATAGTATCATGTACTATTAGTTTCTATGTATCATGTATTATTATATTACCTTAATTCACAATTCGGAGCGAATGAGGCCCATGATGGATCTGTTATGCTCCGCTTATGGTTGATTTTCTGGCTGGATGATCGTCTATATGTAATTATTTATGACTATGTTGACCATGTATGACAATCCACCACTATTTTTGTAAAAAGATAACTTGGAATTAAACGAATTAATTAATGTATCTGGGGGTTTATGTGTATGTTGCTAATAGTTCATTCTGATTTCTAGCTGAGCTATGCTGATATCCTCAAGAAGGTCGAGCCGCTACGTAACGAGCTGAAGGGATTTGAGGCCCAAGCCGAATCTAATCGCAAGCGTGGTGAGGAGATGAAGGCTCTTGTAAGTCACCTCGAGAAATCCATCGCGTCGTATAAGGAGGAATATGCACACCTGATTGCACAAGCGCAGGCGATCAAGACCGACTTGGAAAACGTCCAAGGAAAGGTAGGCATTTCTCAGTTACCCTAAGTAGTAGTCTACTTTCAGACATGGCAGTGGCAGTAGTTTGAGACTGTTAAAGGTTTAAGGTGCCAACTGCCAATTGCTTGGATTGGTTAAAGTGTTAATACATTCAGTCAATCGGTTAATCATTTATTCTTCAGAGAGCGGATATTACGGTAATTACAAATTACGAACGTTCGTCTTCTCGTCAAATACTCTGTATACAGTTGAGTTCACACAATGCCAAAAAGTTTGGTAGCAACAATAGAAAGAAATTGCGACTTTAAATTGGAGCCATGTTATTTAAAGATTTGCATTGGACAACTTCATAAAACAGGGAATTAAACTTCTCTCGTACACCCACCGATTAACCCCTTTTGGCGAAGCCAACTGTTCGTCTCTTAGGCGCTCTTCCCTGTTTGGCTTTCAGCTCGATCCAGAAACGCTCCATATCATCCACCCCTGCCCACTCCCATCGAGATATATCGCTACTCTGGAGTGTAAGTTGAACTAAAATAAACGCTCAAATCAGATATTTTACCAGTGACTTCGTCGCAACCCTCCCCCAGACCAGAGCAAAATAACACTAGGAAGTACCGCCAAGACCTATACATTTCCATGCTTTGCAAACGGGCCATACTCGTAGCGCCGCGCACTACCCTTGCTGCATTTAAAGCGAGACAAACTTGCGGGTTTAGAAATGTCTCGTAAAGCAAAGGTGCGGTCTGCATTCACAAGGAAGCAATGGACTGTATCATTTTTTTTGCTATGTCCAGAATATGAAGTTATCGGAGCCAGCGGTGGTGAACGACTGGATGAGATACATTAGGGACGTTCACTATCGCTAGTGGTGCTAGTATCGCTGCTTTTAAGTGTGTCAATTTTGTCAAGTCTTGGCGGTAATCCCTAGTGTTATTTTGCTCTGCCCCAGACTAGGGTGTCGCTTTTTTTTAGCTATTCCTTCAGCCCAAGCTGACTGCGAATCATATTCGACGGTGCAAACGGATAAGTCTGCTACATTTTATTAGAGCTATAGGCTGAAATCTAGCTCTAATAAAGGCGTTTCTTAGCGGTTCTTCTGTTTATCAACAGCGTTGACCAACAAACTGCTGTTGACCGCCAAAACGTCCTTGTTGATCAACAGAGGTGAATCTTCGCCAGAACGCTCTGTTTGAAAAATCTGGCTGATTACTCCACAAATTGACCAACAGACCTGATCAACAACACTTTCAGTTGTTGGTCGTTTTTACCAACGATGTTGGCCTCAGAGGTTTCTGTTGGTCGCTAGAACGCACTGTTGGTCAACATTGGTTCAATGTTGAACCGCTAAAAAACGCCTTAAATTGTAGCTGACTTATCCGTTTTGCACCGTCAAATATGCTTTTTTAGCTCCTTTGGTGGTTACAGTGTGTTATCGCGGTTGAAGTCAAGGTGCGGAAAATTTCTGTTAAGACACTGTACACCTAGGTCGACCGTTCCATCAATCTTCTGAAGTCTTTGTCCATGGAGAAAGAACGTTGGGAGGCAACAAGCGAGACTTTCCGCGCCCAGATGAACACCATTGTCGGTGACGTTCTTCTGTCTGCTGCTTTCTTATCCTGCGGCGGATACTTTGACCAGCAGTACAGGTGAAACTTTTATTTTGTTTATAGTTTCTTGTTTATTATCGCCGGTTTGAATGAATGACAGTTGAAAACCTTGTTTGTTTGTTTTTTTCGTTTATTGATTTGTGACGCATTGCCTGAGGGCATAAGTATGGTAAACGAGTAAAACTTAAAAAAAAAAATCATTAACAAAAACACACACTATTTCAGACGCAACTAAGTTAGTGGGTGGTGAGGTAAAGGAGTGACGCCTCTCACGTGCCTCAAAAATGGCCACACTTTAGTAAATTAATGAGAAAAGATGGGCTACTGAAATCCTAAAAATCATAAAGCTATAATATCACTTCGTCATAAACAACTATCCAGGAATGTATTATTTTTTCATGTTGTTCGATTCGATTTATCTAGATAGAACGCTGAAGCTAAGAGCCATTAAGCTACGTAGTGAGGCTCCATAGCAGCATGGAAATATTGCTTTTTAGTAATGTGTTTTTTGTTGTTATGTTTTGAATATGGCCCTTAATTGGGCTTTGAAATACACTTATGATTATTATTATATGAGTGATCTGTGATCCAAACACTTTGCTTTCGCGAAACACCTTTTGACACTTTATCAGCTCGCGTATATGAGTCAAAACGAAATTCTGGGAAGCGGAAAAGTCATGGAATTTCGAATTTCAGGCAAATCTTATTCAAACGCTGGTGCGACCATCTCACCCTTGCTGGTATACCATTCCGTGGTGACCTCGCCCGAACAGAGTATCTTTCAACACCAGATGAGCGTCTCAAATGGCAGTCGAGCGCTTTGCCGAATGACGACCTCTGTGTCGAGAATGCGATCATGATCAAGGTTAGAGCTTTCGTCCCTCCTGATTTTCTTTATAGTAATACCAACCTTAATTGGAGGATTTGGAAATTGACTAGTCCCTATTATATTAGGAGCTCCAGATATAGCGTTTCCACGACTAAATAATCTAAGATTCTGATTACTGCCCCGAGCTCTGACTCTTCTGCTGGCAGGATCAATAGTGGAAAGTGGAGCCGGGACCGGATGAACACTCCCCTATCTGAACAGTAATTGGCTCCTTCATCATCTTTTATCCGAGAACAGTGTATCCTTTGGGTTATCTTTAAGCGCATTTACGTCCAGAACTGGTTTGGACCAGACTCTAGGAAACGCAGTTTTAGTCGAACTTATCCATGCTGACGTCGCTCAATCTGTCTGACCCCAATCGGGATACGCCCATACTACGCCACGCCCATAATTTTCCGAAACTTGTAAAAAGTGCGAAGGAGGGTTTCGAAAGCGAGGCTGGGTTGGGGTACCTGCAACAGTCGGTGTAGTTTGGACGGTTCGGATATACGATGCGGAATACAGAGTTTCGAGGATACGACTGAATCCAGCAGTTAGAAGATTGGAGGACAAATTTTCTTGGAAGCTGTCTAAACCTGAAGATAGTACCCTTATTCGAAACGAGCGAAGTCTTGTCCTTGCAACCCCCATCCCCGGTCTTCGTTGAGCACAATATCTTGTTTACAGCGTTTCAACCGTTATCCTCTGATTATCGACCCATCTGGCCAAGCTACTGAGTTCATCTTAAACGAGTATAAGGACAGGAAGATTACTCGCACATCCTTCCTCGACGATGCTTTCAGAAAGAACTTGGAGTCAGCTCTCCGTTTTGGCAACCCACTTCTCGTGCAGGTACTTATCTATTATATTTCATTCACCTCACTCTAATATCTCTAATCTGCTTCCAAGAGAAAGTTGACAGAAACGGCGTCAGATTATGCCTTTTATGCACGCTTATTGCAATCGCTGATAGAAAAGAAGCATGCGGATCAGAATGCCCGGGTTCCTGAGAGCGCTGTATGGGCATAAGGGAGATTTCGAGCGAAATCTGTCTTAGGAAATGGCGAATACTTTCAGGGATTAGAAAACGGATGTATATTTGTGGGTTATGCATTTTTCTTTTTATTTCATTGCATGAGCAAATTAGATGTGCGGGTAAATGATTAAAAGCTGCAAAACTTTGGGAAAGGGAAACTATAGTATATTTGACTGCGTGACTAGTCAGCTGAGTTTCGTTCAGAGCAAAGTACCGCATACGGAGTAGCGTTGAGACCTATGCTTTCCATGCATCGGAAACGGTCCTTGCTCATAGCGCGCCCACTACGCCCGCAGCATTCATAGCGAGACAGACTTGCGAGTTTAGAAAATTACAGTACAGCTAAGATAAGGTGTGCACACATCGAGGAAACAGGGGAGGTTGTGTCTGCAGTGTTTTGAACATGAAGCAGCCATCTGCGGTGAACGACTGATTGAGTTTCAGTAGCGATGTTATCTGTCGCTAGTTTCGCTGCTACTCGAGTGTGTCTCACATTTTTCCAGTCTTGGCCCTACTCCATAGTGTTAATTTGTTCTGGTTTATTCTGACGATATTTCGGCACTCCTTGACAGGGACACGGCTGCTGTTTTTGCCGCTCGATTATGTCTTTAAAGGACACCTGAACAATGAAACCATACTTGAACACATCATGGAGAAAGCATTTACAGACATGGCCACGGAGAGCATTCTTCTCCTGAGCGTGACGTTTTCAAAATAGGGATGTTCGTTTCTGGAGGTTTGCACATGCAGACTCTAAGACAAAAAGCGCAATTCATTCAAATCTTGTACAGCGCTGGCCAGATCGCATTGGAATTTCTTCTAGATATACGTTTGGGCTTAACTGGTTAAAAAATATTCCAGAAGAAGGGTTGATTGGAGGCATTTGTTCATTTCTAAAATTGTTCGGTACTGAAATAAGGACAGATGCAAAATGGAGCAAAAATCATAGCTTGGAAACACTATTTCGTATTTGGATTGGGTTTTCTGCAGGCAATGTTAACGGAAGTCATACAGATAGGGATATGACTTGGTACTCTTCATTCAGGTGTCCTTTAACATGGTTGGCAAGATTGTGGTGTTTTTTGGACTTCAACTGATCCGTACTGTATTATAGGATGTCGAGAACTACGACCCCATCCTCAACGCAGTTCTCAACCGCGAGCTTCGAGGGATATGACTTGGTACTCTTCATTCAGGTGTCCTTTAACATGGTTGGCAAGATTGTGGTGTTTTTTGGACTTCAACTGATCCGTACTGTATTATAGGATGTCGAGAACTACGACCCCATCCTCAACGCAGTTCTCAACCGCGAGCTTCGACGTACAGGCGGCCGAGTCCTCATTTCTCTCGGCGGCCAGGATATTGACTTTTCCCCTGCGTTCACAATCTTCTTATCAACCCGGGATCCATCAGTGCAATTCCAGCCGGATCTCTGCTCGCGTGTGACCTTTGTTAATTTCACAGTCACTCGCGGCTCGCTCCAGACTCAGTGTTTGAATGCTGTGCTGAAGGCTGAACGTCCGGATATTGATCAGAAGAGATCCGATTTGATGAAGCTTCAAGGTGAGAATAATTTTGTAAAGTTGGGAGGACTACACTGTAAAAGGTTTCTCCGAGTAAGGATAGAGACAAGATTAATCCCAGTAGCAAATACTGCACGATTTTTTTTTTACAGTGTAGCGTCTACCTCCCCCTGTCCGACTTTACAAGGATATCGCGTGTGTGAGAGAACTGCAATGGCGTTGCTTTCCATTCTGTGTCTGATTGCGGTGAAGGCAAGGATGCTGACCCCCCTAAGCTCGGGGATGAGAATCATCAGAAACCTAGTCCACCTCACTTTTTTATTCATGTATCTAGAGAAATTCCAGAATCACGAACCAGTCCCTATTATATTGAATTTAATTTTATTTATAACCCGTCTAGGTAGAGACGAGGTATGATAAAAAAGGAAAAAGGAAAGAAACACCACAACAACAACCACCAAAATAATTAAAATTCACTAGACTGAAACATCATGGTGCTCCATGGGTGGTTACAGTTTTGCTTCATTCTGTTGGTGGATTTCAGGGCAGCCGCAGACTGACTTTTCAATGAGCTGGCTGTTCCTTGTCCAGGGGGGATGCGTAGCAAATACTTGGAAAATGGAATGAATTTGACGAAGATTCTCGTTACTGAGGATGGTCCAGAAAGGGGTAAAGTTACAGAACGTGGGAAATAGCAGTGGCATTGTAGGAGCACGCAAGGATCTTTCGGTTAAATCGCAACTTTCCGGAAACGATAGGGTTACAAGCTCCACTGATGCGCTTCAACAAATGGGCTATCACTAATTTGCGAGTGGTTTTAGTTGAATCCCCGATTGGCAGTCCTACACTATCCGAACTGTTATAACAGATAACACAAGGATGCGCGGTTTCAGCAGACAACACTTAAATTGGGATTTAATCCGTTGTCGCGACAAATGTTATGCATGAAATGTTATGCAAAACAAGCATTGACAGGAAGAGCCGAAAAACCGCCAAAAAAGCATGTGCTGACTTTTTTTTTGTCGTCATGATGTCGGAAAATTCAGCAGATGCTTTTTCGGCGTTTTTTTGGCTCTTCTTGGCAATTCCTGTTCTGCATAACATTTCATGCATAACGTTTGTCGCGACAACAGATTACATCTGAAGTGTTGCCTGTTGAGTGTTGTCCGTTGAAACCGCGCATCCTTGTGTTATCTGTTATGAAACTTCTGACAGTATAGGTACGTCAGACTGGATCTGCTCTAGGCTTGGCATCAGTCGATGACCGTTGGCTCACTCGAATGTTTATTGAACGTCAAGAGTTCCGTTTTTCCCTTGTTAAATTTAAGTCCAATGCCTTCACATTCCGAAGCTAGTGATCAGAAAGCACTTTCGATTCCATTTTTGACACGACTAAGGTTCAGAATGTCATCAGCATATGCTATCACTGAGCAAATGATGCCATCATCGACACAAAATGCAAGGGGTTTTGGACTGGGCATTCAGGACAGCATTGTCAAATAATGTAGGGCTATCTGAAATCCATTAGAATTTGATTCTGAAATTCTGCTGGTTTGTTTTCCAACGCTGCAGGAATTCCGCCCGGCCTTTCCCTGGCCCTTTATGGATATCTGCTTGAAAAAAAATTCGGCTAGATGTTGTCTGGTTGGATCAGTCGTATAGTGACGACATCTTCAGCCCCCCTGTCCATATGCTATAATATGTTGTATTTTAGACTATTGATTTTCGAGGTAGAAATAGGCAGTCAAACCTCCGTGACTGGCTTTCTCACCCCTACAGTTGGCCTTTAATTATTCGTGAAACTTTTCTCAGGTGAATACAAACTGCGTCTTCGACATCTCGAGAAGTCCCTCCTTCAGGCCCTCAACGACACCAAGGGCCGCATTCTTGACGATGATACGGTCATCACATCGCTGGAAACGCTGAAGCATGAAGCTGCGGAGATTAGCAGTAAGGTCATCGAGACCGATCGCGTTATTTCAGAGATTGAGACGGTCTCCCAGCAGTATCTTCCGCTTGCACAGGTACGTCTTTCCTTTCAGGGAATTAAAAACGGTCTACTTCTCGTCATCTACACCAGGGGTTCGAAGCATCGTGAAGTTTGATTATTTGTAATGCCGGTCATTCCGAGAAAAGAGCCAATAACGAGCTCGGCGAAAAACACGACATCGCCATCTAGCTGTGAGCGGCAATTCCTCAAACATGAGTTAAATTATGTGTAACTTCGGGCTTTTTTGCGCATGCACATGCCACACAACCAAAAAAAAAATTATTCCACCACCTAAGCCTGGGCAGTTTTCGGGACATTTTTCTTTGTGTCCGCTCAGCCTTTAGATGGTATCCTATGGGTACAAGGTTTACTAAATTGACAAAAACTACCACATATATTAGAGACACACTGTGCAGAAAACACTCGGTAAAGACAGTGCACAATCCCTTGCTTTATCTAATAAGAGTTTACTATTTTAACATGAGATACGGGCCAATCACAAACTCTTCCACACTGTAAAAAAAAATCTTGCAGTATTTGCTACTGGGATTACTCTTGTCTTTATTGAGATAAGGTTATCCCTAATTCGGATCAATTTTATCTCAACAGAGATAAGGTTAATCCCAGTAGCAAATACTGCATCCTTATTCGGAGAAACTTTTTACAGTGCACCACCCTCTATCACTCACTCCATGTTTCACAGAAAAAGGAATGACAGAAAAAAAATGAATCATTTGAAGTTACTGATCAATGACCATTTAAGCCGGGACCCAACAAAAAGAGGGTACCCTCCAGTCATCTTTCACACACGGATGGAGTTAGTTCAGTTCAGTTTAGTTTATTCATAAAAAGAAAAAACACCATTAACTGTTTATGGCCCCACCATAAGGCCTGGCAATTGGCGGGGCTTATTATTTATTCATCTAATCTGAAAGGAAACAAACCAAAAGAAGTACAGTAGAAATATGTTTATGTGAACAGTGCAATTTTGGGCTAAAAGGTAGAATGAAGATCCAAAATACTTATCAGGTGTTTTCAGATGCCCTTAAAGGCACAGAAAACTTGACTACGCAACTTTCGGCCATCAAACCGACCTGGGGGCTTAGATTAAGTTACAGGGGCAAAATGTCGACAGGACCCCCCTTCTTTGTTATCTCAAACCCTCCTTAGTGTTCCCAAAGCTAGCTGGCAGGCCCTTGCCCCTTATGGCTGTTATTATGCACTGTAAAAGTTCGCCTTTGGCCGTGTTGACTAACAAATCGGGATAGTAGTCAAGAGGTCGTGAGTTCGGTTCCTACTCCCGACACACAATCCTTTAGCTTTTTTTCTACTAACTCAAAAGTCGAATTCTCGGAAACTGCCCGGAAACTGCAATGGTCGTAAAGAGAATTTTTCTTACTCTCAATATCGACTCAGGGTACATTCTTGATATGTCAGCTAGCTCCCCGAGTCAAGTTTGAGTCAAGTTTTCCGTTCCTTAATTACATATTTTGGCTAACTGGAATAGTTAGCTGTAGACACAACAAGTGCATGAAAATGGCGAAGTCCAATGTCAAAAAACGTTCAAATAAGCATACCTCTACTGTACCGTAGTACGAACATACACAACCCATACAGAAAGTAGACAAGGTTTTCGAGTTGCCTAACCACTTTTGGTCCAGGGTTGGCCGCCAAAAGTAACTTCGTACATCCTGTAAAGTAACCCAAAAGTATCTCAAAGTAACCTAATGTAACCCAATGCAATGTAACCCAAAGTAAGCATGAGTAACCCAAACTATCCTGAAGTTACTCGTACACCCTGGTTCTTGGTGACCAACCCTGGCTTTTGGTCACGGAACACAAACTAACCTGATTCTTAAATTGATCGACCATTATTTTCTTACAGGCCTGCAGTAGCATATACTTCACTATGGAATCCCTGCCACAGATTCACTACCACTACCAGTATTCTCTCCAGTTCTTCTTGGATATTTACAACTCCGTTCTCCTCTCCAACCCCCGCTTAAAGAATGTGACGGATTACAACCAGAGATTGTCAATCATAAGCTATGATTTGTTCCAGGTGAGGCCATAGAGCTAAAAGTTTTTCTTTTATAGTAATAGGAGTTCTGCATCCTGCTTTCGCGATGTTTTGCAAAGGTTTGACGCTGACGCTGCAACGGTTTCGCTTTCCGCAGTTTGCATCACATTTGGAAAATAATTGAAAGGATTCCGGCTCGCTACACCGTAAAAAGTTCCTCCGAGTAAGGATTAGAGTTAACTGCAATATTTGCTACTGGGATTAATCTTATCTCGACTGAGATAAGATTAGTCCGAAGTAGAGAGAAGATTGTCTTTTTAGAAAAAATTAAAGTAAATTTTTATTTTTTCGGTTATAAATTTTTGGGTGGGGTCCTGATAAGTTGACGGCCATCGGTTACCCTCGCTTGCGCATTGCTTTTTTTGTTTTTTTTCGTGTGTTTTCTGGTTGATCTTGCTGAGTGTCGCTGGGTTTGTGGGGCGGGTTCCCGTCTAGTGGTGAGTCATGGAATTATTAACATTTATTTTTGGAATTTGTTATATGTAAAATAGTTTTCTTTTGTTGTACCGGGTTTTTGTCAATCGACCTAGTGTCTCCGGCTTGACCCTATATTTATTATATTTTTATACAGGAGTGTAATTAAAACCTTGAACCTTGAACCTAGAGACGAGATTAATCCCAGTATAAAAAATAGCCTACTGCAAGATTTTTTTACTGCATATAAAAATCCTTCTTTGCTTTTCAGCTTTGTTTCATAGTTGCTCTGAACTGATGGTGTTCTTTTTTAATATAAAACTTATATTTTCAGCTGAGCTTTGAACGACTTGCGCGCGGTATGCTTCACGTGGACCGACTGACTCTCGCACTGCTATTGGTCAGGATTTTCCTTAGGGGGAACGGCACCGACTCCAACTTGGAGGCTGAATTCGAATACTTCCTGCACGGTAGTCAAGAAGCAGCCAACATTGGAGACGCAGCTACTGGAACTGTGGAAGCTATGGCATCGCTTTCAAACAAGTGAGTTCTAAGGTTTACAGAAAAGTTTCGAACGACCTGAGAGATTCTTCTGATATTCTTCAGTCTTTTGAGTTACTTGGTGCTAAGTAACAAGTAATGTATTCACGTCCCTAGGTCCAAACCATAGTATTATCCGCGTGTTTCTGTCCGACATAAAGGTTAAGTAGTTGTATGCTTTTGTCTTTTTCTTCTTTTTTGTGTAGTTTTACTCCGCTTGTCTTTTTATAGGAAAGTGGGTTACAAATAAATTATTATCATTATTAGAAACAGTATAATAATACGAGGTTTATAAAGCCAGTGACGCGTTTGCTCAAACTATTTGGGTATTTTGGATAGACGCTAGGCTTCTACTGAGCAGATGAAAATATAGAACAAAGAAAGATAGAAAGATACTGTAAAACTTAAGTGGCCGAGGCCTAAAAGCTAACTGAAGACCTGGATCTTCTCGAATAAGAGTCCCAATCGATGAACTGCGTTTCGCTTCATTATCTCGGATTTTTAACTCTGATCAGTTCGACTACTCAAAATTTCTTAGAGTTATTTAGAGGCGAAAGCCTTTTCTCTTGCTTTGTATATATTATATATGAAAATATAGAACAAAGAAAGATAGAAAGATACTGTAAAATTTTAAGTGGCCCGAGGCCTAAAAGTTAACTGACGACCTGGATCTTCTCGAATAAGAGTCCCAATCGATGAACTGCGTTTCGCTTCATTATCTCGCAGTTGCGCCACCAGTCAGAGAAAACGCGATAGGCACAGCATCTACCCGGAATCAAATCTCTATTGAGATTTTGCCGAAGCGAGCGAACGACTGTGAAAGGAAAAACGAGACGGGGTGGGCTGGGACTGACAGACCCTATATCAGAGGATATCCCGCCGCCTGTACGTTCTACGCAACTTTGGGCGGCATGCCGCGGCATACGGCATCCGGGAGTCAAGACAGGCAGCATGCCGATCTTATATGTTTCACCGGTTTGGCATTCTTCTCTTTCTGCAGAGCTCTCTGATCGCCTGGAGAATGTCCAAAAGAGAGCAATGAGTATCATTCTTAGTGATCATAATATTTCATATGAAGAGGCTGTCATTAAACTTGACGTTCATAAATTAACTGACCGCAGGAATACTCTTTCAAAAAGTTTTGTAGCAAAGATAATGTGTTGTCCTCAGATGTCTATGTGATGTCTACCCCCCCCCCCCCTCCCCCTCCCGTCCCGTCTTCCGTGCGTCGGTCCGAGAGGAACACTGGCAATCAGTTTTCGCCATATCCTGCTAATTCTTCTGCCCAGTTTTTACATAGTTTCATCCCATCAGTTATTTCTGATCATATTTTGTAAGTGCTTTAGTTAATTTGTTTCGTGTCTGTGTATTTCGTAAATATTTTATTCCTCTTCTAGCTTTAAGCTTTTTGGAAAATAAACTTGATGGATTGATTTGATTGATTGATCTTGCGTTAGTCGATTAATTGGTCCCGAACAGCCTTTTACTCGAGGTCTACTTCATGCCGAACGTTTTGAGGAAAGCTTGTGCGTGTAAACCTATATCAGGATCTAAACGTCACGAAGCTGTTGTTGACTGAGTAACTTCATTGGGAGACAGGAGAGTGGATTTGTGGATCAGCAAAGATCCTGACCGATCCCTGTCTTTCAGGATTCTGCATTTCAAGAATATCCACGATAATGTTTCCAAGATGGGTAGCGAGTTCGAATCCTGGCTCAAACACGCATCGCCCGAGATGGTCGTTCCGGCCTTGTGGTCGTCCGACAAGCCTTTACCGCCACCTAAGGAGGCAATCCTGAAGCTGCTCTTGATTCAGGTAATGATTTTTATTTCCTGTTTGTATCCATCAGTGGAAGCCCGTCATATGGGAAGGCAGTTTAAGGAAAATATATAGTCACGTTTTTGTCACATATCTACCTCTTTTTTCGAACAGGTATGTAATGCATATCCTCCTATGAGCCACGGTCAGTTATTTTACGATAATCTGATATAAGTCAAATCAGCCTCCAGAGAGGATGTTATAAGTCGTATCGGCCTCCAGAGAGGATGTTATAAGTCATATCAGCCTCCGGAGAGGATGTTATAAGTCATATCACCCTCCGGAGAGGAGGATATAAGTCAATATCAGCCTCCAGAGATGATTTCTGTTCGAAAAAGTTATAACAGTTAACACACCTCCATCTCGGTTGATATCTGAATAACAACCTCGATGGCTCGGATAGGTTATTTTCAGTGACCGTCTCGGTGTTATTTTCCGATACCAACCTCGATGCCTGAAGTTAACCTTTAATATAGGCCTTGGTTAATTTTTCCCGTTCTTGCGCCAAACGCTTACGGCCGTTTTTTTTACCAAGCCCTTTGTCCTTTCTGCCCAGGCCTGCAAAGAACCGGTGAGTCGACCAATCTACTAAGGCGCCACACTCCTCTACCAAAAACTGTGAAATTAGCAGAAAGGACAGAGGACTTCGGAGAGTGCCCTGTGATTTCTTTTGCCAAAAAACACGACTGCTATTTCTGCCTTAAACCAGCAACCTTTTTCTTCCGCTAAAAGTATCATAAACACTGAAAAACTGCGCATACATTTACTTCGTTCAGGCTGCTACTTGCAAGTGGCTAACCCCTTTGCTCACAACCTGTATTTGCTTTGGCGATGCCGCTATTCTTATTTTCCTTCTGAGACCATAATCAATCATCATTGGATAATTAGCATTGCTAATAATTCACAAATTTTAAATACAACCATCTAATAAGCTAATTCTGCAGCGACATTT
Source organism: Branchinecta sandiegonensis (assembly GCA_030848855.1). Lineage (NCBI taxonomy): Eukaryota > Metazoa > Arthropoda > Branchiopoda > Anostraca > Branchinectidae > Branchinecta > Branchinecta sandiegonensis. The sequence continues at coordinate 9,010,284 of JAUPMV010000009.1, forward strand.
TTTCAGTGTCTCCTTTCATTTCTATTCCTGTTCTTGCTCGGAATTGGTTGCTCTGTAAGAAAAGAATGTGTCGTGCCTGAAATCTTTGCAATGTATATATTCTTGATGACTAACTCTTCTTGCCGATGCAAAATTGCCCTGTACCTAGCGGAAGAGCCGGAAGCGGTATCACAGTAACCCCCGTTTGATCACTTGAAGAAGATCAAATCCAAAAGAAGGAAGATGTAGAGTTCTCCATTTAAAGTGATATAATATTGATTTCTCTTACTTATTTTATATTTATTTTGTAGGTGCTTGGGCCACAATAGATGCTTAAATACTTATCTGCTTGATGTTTGCTTGCTTGCCATTTACCTGATTGATGCATAATAGAAAACTCGACACTCTCAAACATCGCCGCGATTGGTTAACACAGGATTGAGTTGTTGAGTTTGAGTCGTTAGTGCTTCGTTAGGTTCTTCCCGAGGATCAGTGGCGTATTTTGGACTTAGTCACATAGATTATTGACGGTGACCCAAAACAGAGAGTAGGTTTGTGTCAAACAGAATTTGAAGAGTAGATTATGACAAGTATGCCCAAGCTTCGATACGGACTTTAAGCTGTCCATTTACCGTTAGTGTAAAGTATATGAAAGTCCAAAGGAGAGCCACAAAACTGGTCTCAGGCATGAAGGATGTCCCACACAGATAATGACTGCAGCAATTGCCATCATATTCTTTCGGCCCAAGCTGACTTTGGAACATTTATTCAAACAATGTTTACAACGAATATGTCAGCTACGATTCTTCATCAGCCCCGTCAGGCCTGACGAGGTGTCAAGAAGGGCCGAAATATCGCTGATGAAGAATCGTAGCTGACGTATCCGTTGTAAACATTGTTTGAATAAATTGCCATCAACTGAAACTACTAAGCTTGGCGTACAGGAGACGTAGAAGTGATGTTACACAAACGGACAATCTCATACAAAAAATCTTGTCTCACCTCGACGCTTCTACAAATCACGCTGCAAAAACTCCTCGAGGCCACAGTAAGAAGATTCCAAAGCCATTTGCTCACACCAGGATCCGAAACCACTTTTTCTGAAACAGAGTGGTGCAAAACTGGAACACCCTGTCAGAAGATACAGTCAGTACACAGACAGTGGACTCTTTCAAATCCAAGTTTGACAAGGCGTGGGAAGCCAAACCCTGGAAGTACGAGTTGGATTCCCCGGAATACTCCATCAGGCACCAACCAAAAACCCGTCCCAATATCTTTTGTGACCAAAATCATTCGGCGGCGCGCAACCACAGGAGGACCATCCACCTTTGTCGCTGGACAATGCGATTTTAAGGACCCCTCTTGCTTATTCGTTCTTTTAAAATATACCTATAGTTCCGTTCTGGAATTGTAAGCTTCTGAAATCCCAGCCTTTCTCCATTGTTTCGTTTTGTGCCTACGAATTTTTAGCGCTTTTTCGGCCGTGCCGAGTTTGGCCCGTCACACAACGCAAAGTTTGCCGGGATCTTCAACGTCCGCTGATAACTCTTCACACACAAAAATATGAGAATCTTCTGTTTTTTACTTCTTTTATTTCTTAGTTTTCACAATTTCTAACCACAGCGGGTTCACTTTTCAATTGTTTTGTGCCCAGCCGCCGCGTCGGAGAGCAGGAAGGCTGGATCGAGTCGACAAGCGCTAACAAGGAAATGATATTTTGGTAATGGTATTTTCGAAAAGTTTTTTTCTGATCCATTTGATAGTGGAAAGATCGTTTCTGGTAAGAGTTGTGCTTTAAGGTAATGAGCTTGCCGTAATTTTGACGTCATAGTAACAATGTCACCGTTTCTAGGCTTTCCGAAGCGACCGAATTGTCGCCTGTGGTCACGAAGTCATCAAGACGATCATGGGAGAGAACTTCCTTGCAACTGGTGAGCGCGAGGTCAACCTAGGAGAAATGCTGGAAAACCAGGTCAAGCCTTCGTCCCCGGTTCTACTTTGTAGTGTCCCTGGCTACGATGCATCTGGAAGGGTAGAAGAGCTTGCAGCGGAACGGGGAGTCCCACTTACATCGATTGCTATGGGCTCCGCGGAAGGTTTTACTGAGTCAGAGAAGGCGATCAACTCGGCCGTCAAGCTGGGAAGGTAGGTCATAGGATTAAGGGAAGAAGGCTACGCTTTTGAAGGATAGGTAGCGGAAGGCTCTTCTGAATAAACAAGCCTTAAACAACATGTTATGAGCACTCGGTGTAACCTCAAAGTTTTACTCAAAAGGCAGCTTTTTTTTAAATCTGTGTTGAATAAACTGAATCATTTTGACTCCTCTGAGGTTTCACGCGGGGTACTAGTAATAACGTTCACAATGTGCCATGAAAACTGTTATTGTTAAGTTATATATGACGGAAGAAGTTCAATGTACGGCTTTGTCCGTGAGCGAATTTTGAAAATAAACTGAACTGAATTGAACTGAAATTGCTTCACGTCAACTCTAGACCCGTCCAGACGCGGAGAATTTGAATTTCAGCAAAAGTTCCGAAGTCCCGAAAAGTCACAGCTCAAAAATGTAGGAAAGTGATGACAAGATTTGTCTTTTTGTTATATATACATATATATGCTATGACACATATATGACATTATTTTATGCTATTTTTCTACAGTGGCTTACCTTTGTAGTTGCTAAATATTTCAATCATAGAGGGACAAGCACATAGAGGTGCCACAAATCCGAAAGAATAAGTTTATTTCGGTTATCTGTGAATAGCGGACAAACGAGGTAACGCATTTTCACCAGGTTTTCGGACTTATTCTAGTAAATAAGTGAAGTTTAACTCGACTGTCGGGTCTCATCCCTATTCGGGTAAAATTTAGATTGTGCGTGCCTAAAAAACGATAAAACGTCCCGATATTCCCGACAATAGATGGTTGATGTCGTGTACTGGTTTTGAGGATGCTCTGGACCTTTTTCTATGGTTGCACATGCCAGTCTTGTTTGGATCCCGCGTATGTCCCACCAGTGAAAGGTGTTTAAGCAAAGGTCGTCTGCGAAAGCCTTACTGACGCAGATTCAGTTGGAAACCAACATCACCTGGACGAATAGGAGGCGGCCGTGACTTTTCTTTCTGCATGATTCTGACACCGTTGCAGCCAATTAACTGAAATGACCATTTATGGCAACGAATTAGCCAATCCCACCCGCGCATAAATTATTCAGTGGTAGAGTGCATACGCGTAGATTACCGGCCACGCTTTTTCTTGGTAAAAACATATTATAGAAAGAAATGGATATTGATAAATATTTACTTGTATTTTTGTGTTTTTGTTAAATATCTTTTTTTGTCTGATCTATTTTGAGCTTGTCCATAAAGATGTTTATCAATCGTCCTACTGAATGATACGACGGTCATAGAGATTCCCAGTTTGAATTCGTGACGTGGACTTGGGTAGTCTAGACCTTGCAAGTGCTAGAGTGCTTCTGGTCCAGACAATATGTGAGTTATTGGTTTCTGGGGTAGAGAGTTTCCTAGAGCCTAAGTGGTTATGAGCCTGTCATTTTACATGCTGTTATAGTTTCCCTTCTTTTTTAGGTGGGTCATGTTGAAGAACGTCCATCTTGCACCTTCTTGGCTTATGCAGCTTGAGAAACGGCTACATGCCATCCAGCCACAGCCCAACTTCAGGCTTTTCCTGACAATGGAAATATCACCCAAGATTCCCGTCAATCTCCTCCGACAGGGACACATTTTGGTCTTCGAGCCACCCCCAGGCATAAAGGCAAATCTGACGAGGACTTTCAGCACGGTAAGATCCTTTGCTTCCGTTTTTGGCAGCGTTTTGTGACCAACTCATTGCCCTTACTGATAACTTGGGCCATCATGCCCCATCGTGCAGCGCGCGGCAACAGCGAAGTCTCTGATTTTTTACAGAGATTTTTAACAAAGTGAATAATTAGTGTAATATATTTTTATTTTATTACTGGATGACCAGCGTAATTTAGCATCTTCTGACGAAGAAAGCTACGAAGTTGTCAATAAACGATTTGATGATTTGATGATGAACCCACATTTGTACGAGGCGAGACGTGAACCATCTCGCTGGATTGGTTCTTAAGAAGCGGAGGGCCATCCTGCTTTGGTGGATCCCAGACTAAAGTGCGGGCCGGGAGGAGTTCGATATCGTTCATGTTAGTCCGTCTGCAGGCCGGCCACGATTCGAACGAATTGGACATGTTGAGCAAGAACAATTCTAGTATCACTTGGGCAAAAAAAAAACAAGTTTATATTCACATATGTTCTTTTTAGGATTCCAGAACGTTAGTGAAGGGATACTTGTGACTTCATCAAGTTTGTCCGTCCGTCTGTTCAAACTTGGTATAAGGATTCTCTGGGTCACAGTACGAGTCAAGTTGGTAGATGGTCTCTGTACATCTATATTTCGGTATGGGAGATGGGGCTTTCAAAAACTTTAGCTTGAAAAAAAAAATTTAAGTTAATGAGATATTCTATTTAGGGGTAAGGAAACATGCTGAATCCGAATATAATAATAATAATAATAATTGTATTCAAAGCCGAAGGCCATATACAAGAAAATACATACAAAACAACAAAACAAAATAACTTTACATGAAATAAACTTCACCAAAACATTGAAATTATTTTGTCGCCAGACTAGTAGTTCACCCGGAATCCGGCCAAAACCGGAAAATTTGTTAAAAGTAAAGGACATGCTGAATTCGTTCATTAACTTTATTTTTTGTCGGACAAGTTGTTCAGCAAGGATCCTGCCAGAACCCGGAAATCTGCCAGGAAGTTTTAAAATTCAATAAGATAGGCGATATAAGGGAGGAAACTTGCTGAATCAAGATCTGAGACTAATTTTGTCTCGGGACAAGAAGTTTACCCGGAATCCGGTCACACCGGAAATTTATTAAAACTGAAAGTTCGTTCTTAATTCGATTACAGGCTCGTACGGGGGTAAGAATGAATCCATCTCTAAACTTAACTTTCTCATCAGCCGAGTAATTGTGCCCAAAGTTACGAAAACGCGGAAATTTGAATCGAGAGGTCCTTAATTCGCGCGGAATACAGCTAAGTTAGTCAAAGTAATAAACTTTTCTAAAGTCGATTAGAGGTGAGATAAAGGGGTAAACATGTATGCTGAATCCATATCTGAACTTGGTTTTCTCATCTTACTATAGTAACTGAATCCTAGAATCCTTGAGTCCTAGTTCTGATATACGTGTAATGTGACGTCATTCGCCGAAATGCATAATTCGTCGTAACTCTGGTTTATGTTATAGTTATTTGATTTTTAGTTCTGATATAAGTGTAATTGTAATTGATCACTTACGGTGATTCGAATTGTAAATAAGTTTATTATTTATGACAAAATTATGACAAAGATGTTGATGTTATTATATCTATGACGGAAAATCCAGTGTTCGGCTTGCCCATGAAGGAATTTTGAAAATAAATTGAAATTGAAATTAAATTCGGCCGCAGTTTCTCAAAAACAACAATACCGTATCATTTTTGTACATTTTCAAGCGGTTGATCATGGATAAATAGTAAGATATTAAAGGGGTCTGGCGAAGACAGGAAATCTACAAGACCCGATCGTCCGGATCAAGATAAATATTCGATTTTCCGGATCCCGCCGAAACCTTTGGTCTTGTTTTTCCGGAGGATTTTACCTTACCCAGTGTCTCTACTTGGCATGAAGAATATAGACAAACCTTGAATGAATAAGTTAACTTTGGCACTCGATCAAATTATGAGGGAGGGGATAGTACATGAATATAGTCTATTAAACGTGAATTGTGATAAACGTGTATTGTATGAAATCTTGAAATGTGTATGTATACGGTACGGAATGGCGGTAAATTGAGATACGCATAATGTATACCAAGGTGGAGTTGAAACGAATTTTGTGTATGCTGTGGCGGTATGTCTCCTTTCTTTGATTGCCTTCGTTACAGATTCCGGCATCTCGTATCATGCGCGCACCTAACGAGCGCGCTCGTCTTTACTTCCTGCTCGCTTGGCTCCACGCTATCATCCAAGAGCGACTGAGGTATACTCCACTCGGATGGGCGAAGAAGTACGAATTCAATGAATCCGATTTGAGGGTCGCCTGTGACACGCTAGATACTTGGATTGACCAAGCCGCTCTGGTAAGTTACTTATCTGTATCATGCTGCTGCTTAAAGCTTTCCTCGGTCTTCACTCCCCACTTATCAATCAATCAGTTTTCAGCCAACTAGCTTACACTAGAGAAAGCAGCCAGTCATATGAAATATTTACAACATTAATATAATTTCGTAAACCATATTGGCCTGACACAAAATCACCTGATCACAAAAAACAACGAAGAAACCAACTCGCTAGTACCGAGCGATAACAGTCGTAATTGCTATTTGCAGGTATTGGTGAGTGGCTCGCTGTCTTTATTTTAGGCTTTCAGTTCTTCCAATTTTGTTTTAATTTCCGGTTTCTTGTTGATTTTCTGCTTTGTTTTGGTTTTATTGGCTGTTGATCTTCATCCTCGCTTTTGCATTTTTCCTCGAAATTTTCTGTCTGCGCTGAAGAAGGCGAATATTTCGGGAGGACAACCGCCTCCCCTCCCGAAATATTCGCCTTTTATTTCAGTATGTTCGTTGGCCTTTACAAACCCCATTTTCGTTGGTTTCTTCGTTGTTTTTTTGTGTTACAACATTAATATTGGGAAAAATAAATTCATTAATAGTCTACGAAAAATGTTATAATGTAGAACACTGTTTAAAAACTGACTAGAGGATCGCGCGCTGGAAACGGCATGGTGCGACTGCCAGCGTTCCTCTCAGACCGATGCACGGGCGACGGGAGGTGTTCGCGGTTGTAATGGGTGTTTGCGGAGGAGGTTAGCACAATTTGCAATACAGTAAGATGGGTCTTAATGAGAAAGACCCAGGCTTACTAGAAGCGCCTTTTCGGGGAAGCCCAGGGGTGGTCGATGGTTTCGGTCCTGGCACTCTTAGCAATGCAAGTCTTACATGTGCAAGACCAGAAATGTAGAAGTAATTAAAAGCATATAAAATAAGCTATATTTACACGAAGAATTGTACCCAAAAATTGTCTTACATATAGAATATGGTCGCTCTTGGCCAACTTGTCCACGGTCTGACTTTGCGGATTTTGGGATTTTTTCATGGGTAGTCCCCTTGGAAAGTTAGGGGTGAGCAATTGCCCCTAGCTCCCCCAAATAGCGCCCATGAGACGGAACAAAGATGAAACGTTCTGTACGGTAAATAGGTAAAGACAAGGTGTCCTAAAGTCTACTACCCGACGAAAAATTTATCTCAATATAGTAGTATGAAGTTGTACGAAAAAGTAGCATGCAGTACTAACTGATGCTACTACATGCTTCTACTTCAAGACTACCGTGCTACTGCATTCTACTGCATGCTACTATTAGCTAGACAGGATGCTACTGGATACTACTGCTTAAGATTGGCCCAGTCTGAGGCACATTAAATGATAGTATTCTTTACTACACTGTCAGAAGTTTCATAACAGATCGCGCATAACACTTTCAAGAATAACACCTTTTCACTTAGAAATAAAGTGTTATGACGAATTAAGTTATACTATTTCGTACCTAGATCTCCAACAACACCTTCAATAGGTAAAAATACTACACTGTCAGAAGTTACATAACGACAACAGAAGGATGCGCGGTTTCAACAGATAACACTTTGGGATATTATCTGTTATGTTTCTTTCGTTCCCGTTAATATTTTTACCAATTGAAGGTGTTGTTGGAGATCTAGGCACGAAATAGTTTAAACTTAATTGGTCATAACACTTTATTTCTAAGTGAAAAGGTGTTATTCTTGAAAGTGTTATGCGCAATCTGTTATGAAACTTCTGACAGTGTATTACATATTAATACATTAAACTTTTTCGTACAAATATCATACAACTTCGTCGGCTACAAATTTTTCATCGGGTAGTAGGAAAGACAATTATAGGCTTTTTGTCTCAATCTTGGGTTCTCATATAATGTAATCCCATCCTCCCCCTGCCGTCCTGATGAATGGGACTGTCGGGAACTCATATCCATTTTCTGTCATGCAGGGACGAACCAACCTACCGCCCGAACGCGTTCCTTGGGAAGCTCTCATTCGGCTCCTCAGCCAGTCCATCTATGGAGGCAAGATCGACAACGAGTTCGATCAGCGTGTGCTCGTGACATTCTTAAACCAGCTTTTCACACCAAAGTCGTTCGAAGCTGACTTCCCACTAGTGGCCTCTGAGAGTATTCAAATGCCTGAGGGAATACGTAGAGAGCAGTATGTGGACTGGATCAACGCCCTGCCGGATATCCAGACTCCCGCTTGGCTTGGATTGTCGAATGATGCTGAGAAGATATTGCTGATCAGCAGAGGTGAGTCTTTATTTTTTAGGGGAAAGGCCTGAACTAAAAAAAAAATTCCATGTCCTCTTTGGCCAGCCCGTACATTGTTTCGTTAGCTACCTAGTCGGTCTTATTATTAATCCCCTATTAGCATACATATATATGTCTGCATTTATAAAGCTATTAAGCCATATGTTGAACAATGTCAAATCATAAACAACCTCACTTTGTCTCTCATTCTTAACTTAAAGTTTAACTGAAAAGCCAATTTATTTTTGTGTTGGATTCACTGAATTATTTGGATTCTGCAAAGGGATTTTTTTTTATTTTCCACTATCTACTCTAGTTATGACGTTCAGAATAGCTGCGGGCACAACGAAAATTCTACCATGACGCGGGAAATTTTAATCTCAACACAAACGCGGCTTTTCAGTGGGTAGTGGTATTGGTGAAGATTGCTTAGTGCCTGAACAAAAAATAACATAAATCTTTCTCGTAAGGTATACAACAAAAATACAAGCTCATAGAGGTACCACAAATCACACGGAAATTCCACTATTTAAAAATCGATTATTCGTGAATAGCGGAACAACAAAGTAACGCATTTTCAGCGGGTCTTCAAGTCAATCTTAGGGAATAAGTGATGGGTAACTAGATTGTCATATCCCAGCCCTTTTCGGTTATACTTTAATATCACCAACCGACTTTCTACTAAACCAATAACGTTTTCCGTCATATTACCAAAACACACCTAGGAGCAGTAGAGGTTGGCTCGAAAAGAGTTTTTCCGCGGTCGTTTCTGTCGCCTACAGGTGTGTGTTCCGCGACCAACAAGATTTGTATGGCTCGAATTCGACAAACAACTTAGCAGCCGGGAAACTCTTAGCGGCAAATAAAGTCTAAATAATTGAAATTGTTTTCTAACTGTACTTTAAGGTACAATTTTATTGACAATTTGTAAAAAAAAAAAACGATGAGTTCCATATTCTATACCTGTATGACGAATAGAAAAGGTAGATCTTGTACAAGGATGTTGATTGGTAGAAAGATTAGACCGCCGTATCGTTTTATAATCATGAAATTGCTTGTTCATATAAAAGAGATTTTTAAAATCAGCAGATAGTGAATCTAGTAGTAGATAACGGTAAACGAAGGTTGCAATAAATGGAAAATATGAACCAATGAGGTATTTGCCACTACTTGGGGTTTTCTGATCCGAAACCCTTCGGCTGACTAAATCTTGGTAGCGTCGAGCGGTGGGTAAGTACCCAAATCTTCGAAGGCGTATGGGGATCGTAGTCTTTCGTTTAGGGAGGTCGGTTCCTTTTCTTTGACACTTACTTTATTTCTTTCTTGATTACAAATATATCTCCTTCAATTCAACACTCGGAAACATCTCCAGGTCATCTGCAAATCATCTGCACGCTTCGGGCTTCGCATAACCACACTCACTAACATCCGCGAGCTCTAAAATGTTAAACCAATGTCTAGATAACACGAGTCTCGAAAAGCGACAGAAGGATGTTGGTAGACCACGAAAGGTTATTCTTACTAATAATGATCCCAAAAGCTCGAATTATTCCAACTATTAAGAAAGCCAATTTTGATACTTAATATTCTAATATATTATTCGTCACAAATATAGACATGAGAGGATCCTTGTTGCACAGACTGAATTTTATCTTACTCTTACTTTAAATTACTACCAGCAACAAAACAGACGAAAAGGCGTTTCTGCGGGTTTCACCTTATGGCTCGAATGTGTGGCACAGAATCCTGTTTCCGTGACAAACGTAGAAGTATGTGGCCCACAATGTTGCCGCGGAAAAATGCCTCTATAGTATTTTTTTTCTTTATAGGCGTATTCTCGTCGTTCCCCGAGGACTCCACTTGAGGGGTCCCTGCGTTTTTGTTTGTCCCGGGGACTCACTCCCCGTATTCTCGCGAGTCCCCACGGACGGGGAATGCTCCGATTATCATCACCATCATCAAAAAGGACTCCCTTTCAGATTTGGAGGGGAATCAATTTTTGCTGGTGTTGGTGCAATGTAAAATTAATTAAAAACCACCAGAATAAACAAAACCACAAGTAAAGTGGATCCAGACTAATTTCGTCCACTGCATAATCTATTTTCGAACAAAATCCATTTTGGAAGCATTCCCCGTGCTCTCGCTGTTCTGTTTTTATAACTCGTTTGTGTTGAGCAACCTTATGCATCACATAATCCGTAACGTGAGCCAGTTCCAGGCAGCCGTTAAAGTTTGATTTTGCCCGATTCCGAGCGATTCCGCATCATCGCTTCCCTTTCTTAGGTAACAACATGCTGTCGAAGCTCCTAAAAATGCAATGGCTGGACGAAGGCGATGTAGAAGACCATGTTGATGACGCCGTCGCGTTGGCTGAAGCCGCCAGACCGGCCTGGATGACTTCCATCTCACAGGTGGCGAACACGTGGTTGAACTTGCTACCCAAGGGACTTCAGGTAAGCTAAGACTTCGCGATTAGTGACAGAATTAGTCTCTTTCGCTTTGAGGCAAGTTCTCACACTGTCAGAAACTGGCACACTGTCAGAAATTAGATAAGATTAAACACTAGGCTACACATACGGTACTAGTGTTAAATGCTATCACAAATGAGGAGAATTATGACCGTTTTAGTGTTATATTTACGGGAAGCAGGAAACTTAAATTGATTTTATTTTGTATGTCTTCTGGAAATATAACAGAAGTTTGACAACGTATAACACAAATCTGCGCGTCCTTTGTTATCGTCTTATCGAAACGTTGACAGTGCAGTGGACGATTTTTTTTATTTTTTTTTTGTTCAGTTTATTTTTGTTTTTAAAACGTATCAGTGTAAAATATGTTATCGTGAATAGGGTCTGATATAATTATAAAATTTAACAAGCAACATTTCTAAAATATTTTCGAAATAAAACTAATCATCAAAGAGATTCAATAAAGGAAGGTAGCCCCAGGTGCAGTTACAATTAAATAACTGACACCTAGTAAAATACAATAAAAAGAGTCAAAATCTTCAGAATTATTGAACCTATCATTTTGAAACAAACTACTACCCGAGGTTGATTCAAGTATCGTACTCGAAGATCGTTGCTAATCAGGGGAAATACAAAAAAAAGCCCTTAGTAAACTTTACAGCAGTTTTACTGACCATTCTATCTTATTTCTTTCTGGCCTCTCCTCAGTTTCAAAGAAAAAAGATCTTCATTCCCTCCGTTCTTGTTATTACCGACATGCAAAATTCCTCCTTTTCCTACCCCCCTGATACAAAAACAGACATCTGATTTCGCGTTACAAGCTTCCGGATATATCGCTGAAACTTTCGGCCCTAAGAAAAAATTCTCCACAATGTCCCATCTCAGCTTCCCCGCACATCACGGCTTGTCCCTTCTTCTATAGTGAACTTTAGTGTTTTTTAGTGTTTTGTGTTCTTTTTCATTGTTTATATACTCTGCTATTCTGTCTTTTCAGCGGGTTATAAAAATAAATAAATAAAAACTGCAGTCAACAGTCTATAGAGGAAGTGAATTCGTTGCATATTGTCATTGTTTACTATACATTGTTTGAAGAAAGAAGAAACAGGGATCACGAAATGGAGAAGAGGTTAGAAAATGGAGGCAGAAACAGATTATGTATCTGCTATCTTTCAGTGTAGAAAAGTATAAGCAAAATGAGAGTTGTAAGTCATGTTCCAAGTTTCTTATATTGACTTTTTTCAGCCGCTCCGGAAGTCGACTGAAGCGATGAAGGATCCAATGTTCCGCTACTTCGAGCGGGAAGTGAACATCGGCGCTCGGCTTTTGACGGTTATTCGCACGGATTTGCAAGATGTTTTGCTCATCTGCAAGGTAAATCAATCAATCAAATTTATTTCCAAATAGCTCAAAGCTAGAAGAGGAATAGAATGTTTAGGGGAGCGGGGGGACAGTGTTGCCACATCACAAACATTTCGAGAGTGACTTTTGGCCCAGAACAGAGAGTGAATTGGGAGTGAAAATTTATTTTTACGAAAAACTTGAAATGTTCACTTTTGGTCAGAACCGCCTCTGCAAAAACGACGCATCTTAATTTTATTTTCACGAAAAAACATGAAATAGCCACTTCTTGTAGGAATCCCTGCTGCAAAAGTGACACATTTGGACGTAATCTGAAATAGAGTGATTTTTATGTCCTACGTAAGACAAGAGATAAACAAAAAAATAGAGTCACAATTCACATTATCGAGCGACATGTGACAACCCTGCGGGTGGACGTCTGGGACAAAAGCCAGTCTTCGGACCACAGCGTCAAAACTGAGTGAGCTAAAACATTGTGCAATAGACCAAACTTTAGCTTAGGGTTTCGGCTCTTAATTTTTTAATTATTTTTATCCTTCTGTATTGTTTTTGGGATCCCAAAACGTAAGTGGAGGGATACCTATGACATCGCAAAAGTGGTCCGTCCGTCTGTCAGCACGATAACTCTCGAAGGGAATGAGATATTTTGATGAAACTTGGTGTGAGGACTCTTCGAGTAAAGGGAAAGGTCGAGTTCATCGATGGGCCCGATAGCTGCATATTTAGGGGAGGGAGAGGGGTCTCAAATTAAGGGGCGATTTTTTTTTTTTTTAAGCTAATGAGATAGTTGATTACGGGGTAAGACGACATGCTGAACACAAATATGAAAACCATTTTCTCGCCGGACAAGTAGTTCACCCGGAATCCGGCTAAAACCGGAAAGTTTGTTAAAAGTAAAAGTTTTATCTGAAGTTGATTAGATATCCGATTTAGGGGTAAGGAGACATGTTGAATCCGAATATGAAAATGATTTTCTCGTCGGACAAATAGATCGGCCGGAATCCGGCCAAACCGGAAAGTTTGTCAAAAATAGAGATTAATCTGAAGTTGATTAGAGGTTCGATTTAAGGATAGTGATACATGGTGAATCCGAATATGAAAATTATTTGTCGCCGGACAAGTAGGTCGCCCGGAATCTGGCCATAACCGGAAAATCTGCTAAAAGTAAAAGTTTTATATGAATTTCATTAGGTGTTCGAGTTACGGGTAAGAAGGCATGCTGAATTCGTGTATGACAATCATTTTATACCTGTACACATTTCACCACGAATCCTGCTGAATCCGAAAATTTGGTAAAAGTTGAAGTTTTATGTGAAGTTTATTATGGAGATATGGATGGTATGGACATACGCTGAATCTGTTTTTGAACTTCAATTTTTTGCAAGACAAGTAGTTCGCCTGGAATCCGGGTGAAACCGGAAATTTGACAGAAGTTAGGCAGGAACTTTTGTCAAAGTAGACATGACGCAGGCTATAGGGGTAAACTCACATGCTGAATCCATATTTGAACTTCGTCTTCTCCGATGATTACCATTGGACCGCTACAAGACCCGATTGTCTGTAAATATTAAATTTTTGGGATCCCATCGAAACCTTTGGTCTTGTTTATTAGGAAAAAAATGACACCCTCTCTCTTGTCCCAATGCTTGAGGATCGGTGGGGTCTGGGACATAATGGTGGGGTGGATTCGGACACAAAGTACTTGGACTTCGCTTATATAAAGAACAAGACCAAAGGTTTCGATGGAATCCCAAAAGTTCAATATTTGATCCAGACAATCGGGTCTTATAGAGGTTCATTCTTCGCCAGACTCCTTAAGCACTTTTCAAATAAAATTGTGAAACAGATTAAGGCAAATGGTAATCATCTGAGAAGACCAAGTTCAAATATGGATCCAGCATGTGTGTTTACCCCTGTAGCCTGCGTCATATCTACTTTGACGTAAGTTCCTGCCTTACTTCCCTTCGAGAGTTGCCATGCTGAAAGACGGACAACTTTTGCGATGTCATAGGTATCCCTCCACTGACGTTTTGGAAAAAGGAATTAAATAGAAAAACACAACCAAATGCTATAAATATAGAGATTTTTGACGAAAGAGTATCGTTCTGCATAACTCTGAATCCCTCCATTGGCAGCTGAAGTGGACAGCTGAAATAACCGTACCATAGCTTTCAGCTCAAACGATTCCACTTCTCTCATGACACACGTTATTTGAGGCTGTAAGCTATTTCGTGCTCTTAAGATACAGGCCGAGTGAAAACGCTGTCATTGATTGGATCACACGAGTGCTACAGGATCACATACTTTTTGCGTCTGTTTTTAATTCCATACATGTGCCCTACGTAATTTGAAAGCACATGGCGCTGATGATGATGCTGAAAATGTTGGTGTTGAGGTATAAAAAAAGATGAAAACCAGCCAATCAGGTTCAAGACTTTTAAGTAGCCAATGGGATTAGAGTATTTTTGAACAAGAAGTGAGGATTTTCATTAAGATAATCTGCCATGACGGAAATATGTCTCAGCTTTCGTCGTAATTGAATCTCATTCCAGCTTGAGAAGAAGCAGACGAACTACCTCCGCCAGCTTCTCAGTGATCTTATTAAGGGCATCGTTCCCAGTTCATGGAAGAAGTACACCGTCCCCAAAGGAGTCACTGTTGCCCAGTGGATTGCCGATTTCAATAACCGCGTCCGTCAACTTTCGAACATAGTTCAGTCCTTCACCGCCGGAGGCGCTAAAGAGCTACGCATGACTCGTGCTTGGATTGGTGGGTTGTTCAACCCAGAGGCGTGGCTTACGGCGACTCGCCAATGCGCCGCACAGGCAAATGGGTGGTCATTGGATGATTTGGCCATGGAGGTAGAGCTGGAGGAGACAGATGGATTTGTGGTGACAGGTAAGTAGAAAGTGCCATAGTAAGTAGTGTTGGGCGATATCTGGATTTTCGATACATCGATATTTTCACTTTCGATAATCGATATTTCTTTACCGTGTTTCGCTATAGGATACGTCTCATTTCGCCAAAATTTAAGAGCCAATTTGTTGTTAAATAGCATCTTGCATCATCTGAAAAAACGAATAAATAAGAACTGAATTACGAAAACATAATGCTCCAGTTTTGGAGATATAAACGTAAGTTATGTTGAATTGTTTACAATAATTATGAATGAACAAAAATCGTTTTCGATATCGATATTTACGTTTCGATATTCGATATCAGTATTTGGTCCGATAGATCGTTTTCTGTATCAAATATCGCCCAACACTAATAATAAGATGACGTCTCTCCAGCGCTGCTTGTAGAGCTAGAGGAAACAGATGGATATTGGGGTGACTGGTAAGTAAATATATCCGACGTATCTGACGTTCAGATACTACGGTAACTGCGAAAACGACTTTAGACCGTCGCATCCGATACCGCGATAACTGCAAAAACGGCTAATAGCAGATCCATTTACCGTAATAACAGTTACCATGGTATCTGCAAAAACGGAACTATTGTTGTCAAAAATTGGCCAACTAGACTGATAAAGAAGGCACATGTCTTAGCTCGGGGGAGGAGGGTCGATGGATAGGTAGGTAGTTTTAACCTACCTATTCAGGGGTATACCGTATACGTATAATATACCGTATATTCAGCTTATCTCCAACCCGATCAAAGAATTGCTCACGGAGATATCTCAGCTTCCACCAAGGCCCAGTTTTGACATTTGGGTATCAAACTATCATAGCATAACTGAATTCAGTTTCGTACAAATTATAAATAACAAACATATAAATAACAGACATACACTACGATTCAGCATTGAACACCGAAGTATAACAACAAAATCGCTAATAGAAACTGAGAATTTGTAGCATAGTGTCAGAGTAATGGAATCGTACCCATGTCTAACCTGCTTGGACTGTCTGACCATCCGGTCATGGGGGATATTTTGCTTTGCTTTTGAATGAAGTGTTAAGCTAAGTGCACTCACAATCCGTTAAGATTCCGCCCGCAAAATTTGCGTTATTATGGGGAAACCTCTATGCGATGCAGTCTAGTACACTATACTTCAACTGACCGTTGACCTGAACGGTCGCAAATACCGGTTAACTTTTTGTTTGTGAAACCGTTGAAATCCGTTACTGAAAGTCTGCGTTTGTGGAATGGCGCCAAGTGAAGGGAATGACGAGATGTCAGTTAGTCTGGTTTATCAGCCAGTTTTGAATTTTTTTCAGAAAAGTCTTGACTCGGGAGTTGATACAAATTCTGTCAAAAAGTTTGCTGCAGAGTTCTTCACTGTTGACGCGATTGTGGCTGCGAAAAAGTTTCTGTGGGCTCTTGCCTTTCCCAGTGAGCTCCCCCCGAGAAGAAATGCCCAGGCCAATCATCTGTGTGATATTGTGGATGCTTTCCGTCGCTGTGATGACTTGGACGTTGCTGTTCCGGATTTCGTCATACGATTTCCGAGCGAAGTTCCGGTCGTTCCAGCTGTTGCCATATCTGTATTGAGTAGCAAGCTAAGCGCTGTTGCTAACGATGTCCGTTTTATTGCTGAAGCAGTTTCTACTCTTGATCGCTTCACTGCTATTTCCACTCGTGCCGAGGCTTTGACGGCCATCCCTCCCTCACCACCTTCAGATACGCACACTGTTGTTGTTAGTAATGTCCCGTCGGATCTTCTTAACATTGATTCCAGGACGCAACACATTGACACCGTTGAAGGTAACGAAGGGATTACTAATGTCAGAGCGAATACTCAAAGAAGTCGTCTCATCGTCCACACTTCAAGTGCTTCTTATGCAGAGGTTGTTGCGAGATCAATCACCAAAGGTTTGCCGGAGGGTACTACTGCCAAAGTTATCTCTCCTAAATTTTTGGGTGTCGTCAGAAGTGTTCCAGTCACCATTACGGCCGACGCCTTGAAGACCCTGATTCCTGATTCTTGTGAAGTCGTGCCTATTTCGGGCTCTCGTTCTTTCAAAATCGGGTTCAAAAGTCAAGTTGGTCTCCTTACAGCTATGAAAATCGGGGTAAGAATCGGGTATGAAGTTTTTCGTGTTCATGAATTCCACCGAATGCCCAAGCGCTGCTATCGCTGTCAATCCCCAAACCACGATATAGCCAAATGCCCGCATCCGTCTGATTCTCCAAAATGCGCTCGTTGTGCTGGTTGCCACAGTTATAGCAAAGATTCCCCTTGCTCACTGCCTCCAAAGTGTGCCAATTGCGACGGCTGTCATGTCTCTTTTAGCCTCAGATGCAGCGTTATGAGGAAGGCCGTGCGACTTGGCAAATAATGGTTTTTCAGGAAAAGAAACTGCGCTGTGTGTCATTAAATGTAAATGGCACTAAGGACAAAGATCTTCTACTTGATGATTTGCTAGGCAGCTCGGACATTCTTTGTCTTCAAGAGCATCTGCTATCCGCCCCTAGTAGCGAAAGTTTGCGCCGATCTCCTGAGCACTTTGTGTTCATTCAGCCGGCAATGAAAACTAGAGGTCGTCCTTCCGGTGGGTTAGCCATTTTTCTTCGAGCCAGCGAGTGTTCAGCACCACCAAAACTGTTCCAGTCTGGGCGTTATGCTCTTGCCGTTCTGTTGGACAATATTGTTCTTGTTAATGTATATTTACCTTGCGACCGGCGGAACATTGCATCACATAGTTCATTTGCTAGGGCTTGTCATAAGATCAGACATTTCAAGGAAAGGAATGAAATGGGCTCTTGTTGGTGATATTAACACTGATCTTCTAACTTCTTCTGTACGGACTGATTTATTTTTCGATTCTTTACCGGTAGCTCACAGTCTCATTGAGAAGTCTCTACCCTTTTCATATATACATAATCGTGGCGCTAATGTTTCCAACCTTGATCATTTGATTGTTTCTGAAACAAGTCTCATTGACGGTATTGTTGAGGTTGATGAGGAGAAAATTGAGGACGACCATCTGCCTCTGTCTTTCTGTTTGGTTGTCCCTATTGCTCGAATCAGTTGTCCAAATCCCAAGAAGCCTTGGATCCAAAAGCGTAACTGGAATTGTATAGATACTGTGCTCTACATTTCTACATTAACTAATCTTCTCTCGCTTTTAAAAGTTCCTTTTCACCTTCTTCAGACTGGTATAGCAGCTACTACTTCGTCCGTTGATATTAATTGTTATTATAGCGAGCTTGTCCATTGCTTGAAATTGGCAGCCGATATTGCTGTACCGACTGAGAGAATTCGAGTTGGTACAAGGAAACCTATTTGGAAAGTCAGTCCTGAAGTTAAGAAGGCAAAAAACACGGCAAAATTTTGGCTAAAAATTTGGATTGCTTGTGGACGCCCAGAGAATGGTACTGTTTTTAATCTAAAAGCTAAAACGAAGCGTGAATACAAATCTTCACTTAAAAATGCTCGTTTGAATGGCTTAGATGCTCCCAGTGACAAAAAAGCGTGGCAAAAGGTCCTTCGTACAGATAAAGGTTCAGCTGTACCTCCTTCCGCGCTAACTATGGCTGACTGGACCAACCACTACCGTGGTCTATTCAGTGGTTGCAAAAACCAGATTCAGCAGCACTTTGAAAATTTACTTCTTAAATACCTACCAAGGAAAATATTTCAACCTTCTGTTCTTCCCGTTACTTGTTCTTCCATCGAACTTACTTTCCGAAAATTAAGAAGAACTGGTTCTACAGATTCTGATGGCCTTAGTGCCGATTTTTTCAAAATTGAGTGTCCAGCTTTAACACAACACCTTCAGCTGCTAGTTCAAATTTGTTTATGCCAGGGTTTGGTTCCGAATAGTTTCCTCATGGGTACTATGACATCGGTGATTAAACGAGGGAAAGACGCGGACCTTTGCAAAAGCTATCGGCCAATTACAGTTTCTTGTACCATAAGCAAAATCCTGGAATACGTCCTTCTTCCAGAACTAGTTGAAAAATGTAGCTTTGGTTCAATGCAGTTTGGATTCCGTTCGAGCGCCAGTTGTGCGCACGCTCATCACATATTGACAAAAATGATGAAACAGGCTACCCG
Source organism: Branchinecta sandiegonensis (assembly GCA_030848855.1). Classification (NCBI taxonomy): domain Eukaryota; kingdom Metazoa; phylum Arthropoda; class Branchiopoda; order Anostraca; family Branchinectidae; genus Branchinecta; species Branchinecta sandiegonensis. The sequence continues at coordinate 9,029,517 of JAUPMV010000009.1, forward strand.
CGACAAGTCTTCTATACATATATGTTCTATAGATATAGCTGGTGCTTTTGACAATATAACGCATTCTCAGGCCCTATTTTCTCTCATTACTTCTGGCGTGAATCTGTCTGTCGTCTATCTGTTAAAATTTTGGTATGGTCATTCTTCAGTAAGGTTCAAATGGCAAGGTAGCTTGTCAGAGATTATTTCTGTCCGGACTGGTGTTCGCCAAGGGGGAGTCTTATCTCCCTACATCTTCAAATCGGCCATATCTTCTTGTCTCGATCCTTTGCTTCCTGCTTACTTCTATAAAGACTATGCCTTCAGCTACATAGCCTACGCGGACGACTTGCTCTTAGTAAGCCGTAGCCGATCCACACTCACAAAAAATGTAAGTAAGCTGTCGTCAGAACTTCTGAAAATTGGCCTTGAAGTTAACCTTTCAAAATGTGAGTACCTGCATTTCAACCCTTCGTCAAATTGTTCGAGTGCATCTAAAGCTTCTATATCTCTTGGATCGTTCATCGTCAAATCAACAGACTCTCTACGGTGGCTCGGCATAACATTCAAATCTTCATTGTCAAAATTTTGCTCATCGGTTGTTCAAGAAGTTTATAAGTCGATCCGTAGCGCCTATGGGCGCATCGTCCCCAACCGGGGGCGCTATAATCGTAAAGCTTTGGGAAATTTGTACAGCACCTTCTGCGCTCCTTCTATTCTATTTCGTTCTGGCGTCACTCATGTTCTGCGAAAGAAGGAGATTAAAAAGATGAGATCATGTTATTTTAAATATGCAAAGCACCTGCTCCACTTGTCGAAATTATGTCATAACCATACATTGACGGAGAAATTCAAAATTCAAGATGCAAGTGTTACCCTTTTGGATGTTTCGTCATCACTTTCAAAACTCATGGACAACAAGGCCCAACCAGCACACGATGTCGTCCACTGCTTCCTGACCGAAGATTAAAAATTAAGTGTCTTTTTCTGTGTGTATATATGTGTTTTATTTATTTTCTTTACTATCGTCATTTACTCCGCCTTTTCAAAATGGCGGGTCATAAATAAATTACTTACTTACTTATTACTTACTAGCGCTTTTTCAGTCACGGTGCTCAAACGACTAGCACCATGCCTGAGTGCTAGACGTTTGAGCACTGTACCTTGAAGTTCATGCATGGTGCATGGATTTCAGCATACAGTGCACACATGAAAATGCCGGCATTTAGTGTGTAACGATAGAAATTGTGCTTTTTCATATATGCACTGTATGCTGAAATCCATGCATCATGCATGAATTTCAAGGTACAGTGCTCAAACGTCTAGCACTCAAGCATGGTGCTAGACGTTTGAGCACCGTGACTGAAAAAGGGCTAGTGTACTAGACTGATGCGCATCGAAATTTTCGGAGCAAAGGAGGAAATTCGCATCTAACTGCGAAAATCGCACTCTGTGTTTCCTGGTATATTGAAGAGCACATCTCCAGGAGCAATTAGTGCATTATGTAGATTTGCGTTGGAAAGTATTAAAGTAAAAACCGGGCGAGTGCAGTTTAGTTTATGTAGTGCGATAGTAGAAGTTATTATGAAGTTTTTTGTTTTGTTTTTTGTACATGGCCCTAAGGCTTTAAATACAATATTATTATTATTATTATACGAGTGTTTCTGAAATGTGAGATCATAGGAAAGATTATGGGCTGCAGGATTGGGTTTGAAAATTGCCAAATTCAGCGATACCGACATACGAGTTTCTCATTTTGTTTTCTCATAGGTCTGAAACTCCAAGGCGCATTCAGCTCGGAGAAGAAGCTGAAACTGACAAATGATATCTTGTCAGAGCTGCCCGTTGTCACCCTGAAATGGGTCAAGTAAGTACACATCTTGTTTTCATCTCCGCTTACCACCGTAAGGTCAGCCGAAATACGAGAAAGCGAGGATCCCAGCTCTCTGACAGTTACCTGCAAGTTATCTCTCTAAATATTTGGATTTATAAGGCGTACTCTCGCCGTTCCCCGAGGACTCCACTTGAGGAGTCCCCGCGTTTTTGTTTGTCCCGGGGACTCGCTCCCCGTATTCTCGCGAGTCCCCATGGATGGGAATGCTCCGATTATCATCACCATCATCAAAAAGAACTCCCTTTCAGATTCAGGGGTGAATCAATTTTTGCCAGTGTTGGTGTAATGAAATATTAATTAAAAACAATCAGAATAAACAAAACCAAAAATAACGTGGATCCAGACTAATTTCGTCAACTGCATATTTTTTTTAGAAAAAAAAATCCATTTTGGAAGTGTTCCCCGTGTTCTCGTTGTTTTCCGTATGCGGAGTCCGCGTGGAGTGACTCCCTCTATTCTCGCCGTTCCCTTCGACTCCCCGAGGAGTCCTCGGGGAACGGAGAGAATACGCCTATAGTTTCTAGGAACTTCATTTGTTTTATGGCAAGTAAATTGTATGTTCATATCTCCTTGAAGCATCTGCACCTAGCATTCGCTTTTTTGTTCGTTTCCGACAGCTTTTTGCCAAAATTCGTCTTTAAAGAACCCCTCGCACTGTTTACTATTCAACTTACAGTATTTTAAAATATTTGAATACTTTAAAACTACGCTATGCTTTCAATAAATAACCCACGGTTTTGGCTGTTTTGGGCCTTTCCCGAGACCCTCTGGATATAACGAAAACAGTGAAAAAAATATACATAACCAGTTCTTCTGATGGAAAAACTTCTCGCAGACAACCGTCAACAGCGTGATACACATAGAAGGTAGCAAAACACGGCAAGCGAGAAAATCAGCGTAGTTTCATTAGAGGGGTTAGAATGTACTGTACGAAATTCGGGTCTCCGGGTTTAGAAATATATGGAGTGATTATGGAAGTAGGTTGCATTAGTATTATAGGTAAGACAGGTCCTTTAAGGGAGTTAAATCTGAAGCCTTCTAGCAGTTGCTGTGTTTACGTCACCCCATCCAAGTCGCTAGTTCAAACCAGGATTCCGTATGACCGGGGAGGGTGGTTTCTAGTAACGGTTATCTAAAACCAGAGAAAAAGAAAATACATTTTGCTAGGATATTAGTAGCAACACCAAGGTTTGAATGCGATCCCGAAAATTCAATATGTGTTAAGCAGCTTTCACATTGACGCGTCGTTGCGATGCGTTGCGTATGCGTTTATCTTGCGTTGGGTACAGGTTGCGTGGCCTCTCTTTCACGCCTGCGCGTGAAGCTTTCACGCTGGATATGTGTTTACGTTTTCCTTTCTTGGTTTCTTGTGTTGAATTTTCGTTTCTTTCATCATTAGTAAGTTCTTCTTCGTCATCGGTAGGTTTTTCTCTAGTTGTTAAGTTTCATTTTTCACTGACCGCAAGCGCGACGCAGAGGATGCGTAGTCCAGTGTGAAAGGCTCAACGTGTCAATGTGAAAGCAGCTGTAGGCTATCTATCTTGCAGATTCCGGTTGAACATTTTATTGTTTATCCCTAATCAACCGCTTGAAACTGTACGGAAAATGATACCGTGGTTGTGTTTTTTCACAAATTAGTCGTCGAAAAGAGAGTCGAAGTCGATTATAAACATAAATGTTTATAATCGTAAATGTAAACATAAATGCTGAATCCATATCTGAACTTGCTTTTTTGGCTAATTAGCGGTTTGGCCGCAATTTATCAAAAAACATCACTACGGTATTAATTTTTGTATATTATCAAGCGGTTGGTTAGGGATAAATAGTAACCTGTCTAATGCAGCATTTACACGGACAAGAAATCCCGCCAGGTAGAAAGGAATTCCGGTCGACTTGAGAAAGGATTCCCTTCGTGAAGACGACTAGAAGAAAAAGTCTAGCGGGACGGATACTCCTCTCAAGATAAAGGAATTCCGGTCTACTTGAAATGAATCTCGTCGACGGCACTGGTGAAAAAGACTAAATAAAAGTATAGCTAGCTTTTGAGAGCAGAAGTAGTTAGCACTGATATAGTAAATGCTATCAGAATATTTTGTTGTTGGCTATAGTAAATTTATTTTTGTCAGATTTTCTGGCTCGAAGAAATATATTTTCCCTCTGCGTGTAAACATAATCTTGTCACCAAAACCGGATTCCGTTCAAAATTTCTTCTACTTGTAGACACTGTATCAAATCTGATTGTTTGGGTCAAGAAATCAAGTAATATGATTTTTCTGGGATCCCGCGTTATGTGGAAAAAGGTACAGTACAGTACTCAGTTGCTTTTTTTATGTAACAAGTTCATTCTATGTCAGGGAAAGATTTGTCGATGGAATGAGCAAGCGTTCAAACATGTTTTTCGCAACTTGGAGAGTATAAAAATAGTTTATATCCTTCGTACTAACTGCAGGCGTCACGACTGACATTAGTTGCGTTTTTGCAGATACCTTGGTATCTGATACCGTGGTCAAAAGGCGTTTTTTGCAATAACCGTGGTATCTGGCCAGGTATACCGTGGTACCTAAAAAATTCATCTTCCTTTCATCATCACTAGCACAAGACTTACTGTGGTCTAGTGATCCAGTTACCTTGATAATAGATACCATGTCATCTGCAAAAACGCAACTATTTCATGCATCATTATTGCATCGTAGCTGACGCATCCATTTTGTGCATTATTTAAATATACGCAACTATTCTTTGCAGAGGAATACAAATAAAATACTTTTTCAGGTCAAACACTTTCAAGCAGTCGGACAACAAAATTTGCCTGCCTGTCTACTTGAACGGCACTCGCCAGGAGACTGTATTCACCGTCGACCTTCCTCTTGAAAACATCAGCGATGCACGGTTCTTCTCCGAGCGTGGAGTCGCTGTGATCGCTTCTACGGCGCTAGACTAGATGGCAACATCGTCGTGTCCCAGCGAACGCTTTTTATGTGCAGTCCGTAGCTTTAATTCTTTTTTTATTACTGGTTTTGGTATCCTTTAAATATAGGCATATAATTCTACCATACCATTCGAGCGCTGAAAAATGCTTGCACACATGCTCGAGAAGGGGAGGCAGTGTCGGAGTCTGGCTTTAAACCCCTAAACGGAATTTCGGGGTCCCTTCCTGGTGGGATAATAATGAACTAATTTGTGAGCTGGTCGTGTGTTAGATGGAGAACATCACCACTGTGCACAGGGGCGTCACGACCAGGGGGACGCCCCCCCCCCCCTCCCCCGAATGTTCTCGGACAGTCGGTAAAAAAAAATTAGCAGAGTCGGCGCGAAGCGCCGTGATTTTTCGTAAAAACAGTCGATTTTTTTTTTGGAAACGGTCGTTTTTTTTTAAAAAAACAGTCGGTTTCTCGTAAAAATAGTAGTTCTTCTTAATATCAGCCGATTTTTCGTCAGCACAGTTGTTTTTGGGATCCCAAAACGTAAGTGGAGGGATACCTATGACATCGCAAAAGTTGTCCGTCTGTCCGTCCGTCCGTCTGTTAGCACGATGACTCTCGAAGGAGTTGAGATATTTTGATCAAATTCGGCATGAGGACTCTTTAGGTCAAGTTCGAAGATGGGCTATGTAGTTCTATATTTAGGGGTGGGGGAGGGGTTTGAAATTAAGGGGAACAAATTTTTTAAAGCTAATGAAATAGTCGAATTAGGAGTAAGGAGACATGCTGAATCCGAATATGAAATTTATTTTCTCGCCGGACAAATAGCTCACCCGGAATCCGGCGAAAACCGCAAAATTTGTGAAAAGTAAAAGTTTAATACGAAGTTGACTGGAGGTTTGATTTAGGGGCAAGGAAACGTGCTGAGTCCGAATATGAAAATTATTTTCTCGCCGGACAATTACCTCGGCTGGAATCCGGCCAAAACCGTAGAATTTGTTTAAAGTAAAAGTTTTATTTAAATTTGATAAGATGTTCGATTTGCGGTTAATTAGACATGCTGAATTCCCACATGACAATCATTTTCTCACCGGACGTATGATCGCTCGGAATCCGGCTGAAACCGGAAAATTTGTTAAAAGTAAAAGTTTAATTTGAAGTTGATTAGAGGTTGGATGTAGGGGTAAGGAGACATGCTGAATTCGTTTTTGAGCTTTATTTTTTCGCCGGAAAGTAGTTCCGAAATTCCGCCGAAACGGGAAAATTGGCAGAAGTAAGGCAGGAAGTTTCGATCTGCTCCGTCAAAATAGATATGACTTAAAGGGGTAAACACACGTGCTGAATCCATATCTGAACTTGGTTTTCTCATATGATTAGCTATTTGGCTGTTTCTAAATTTTAATAGTAAAAGTGTTCAAGGAGTCAGGCGAAGACTGGATCTGGCGAAGACAAGACCCAATTGTCTGGATCAAGTCTGAACTTTTGGGATCCCATGGAAACCTTTGGTCTTGTTTCTAAATAGTAGTCGTTTGTATCTGCAAAAACAGTCGGTAAAAATTACCAGCCAGTCGGTAAATACCTCCCCCCCCCCCCCAAAACATGTTGGCTAGTAACGCCTCTGACTGTACATTGCACGTGCGCTACAAAAATAATTGAAGAAACCTTGATTGTGATTTTGGCGGTATTATTTTAATACCTTGTCGTGGGGCTAGGAATTCATTTATAAACAAAACCGGTACAACCGATCATGGTCCCTTGTGAAACATGCAATTTAAAGGTTTCGCCAAAACAGTTTTTGCACCGTGAGAATGTATCGCTTTGACAAAACTGTTTTTGCACTATGCGGTTAAGATACCCACTTTAAGGGGGGTAGGGATTCATTGATTCGCAAATTTTTTGAGGCACAAATGATCATGGGCCCTTCGGGGTATGAAAATGTGCCGTGTTTCCAAAAGTACATGTGTAGTGTGCGGTTAAGATGAGCACTTTGAGTGGGCAAGGAATTCATTTGTAATAAAACCCTTGAGATAAAAATTAACATAAAATGTATCGGGACCCAGTTCGGACCTGGAAACGTAAAGCGTCTGGGATATGTGCTCTTCCCAGTTATCAACTTTCATTCATTCAGATCGGATGATTAGTTGGAAAGTTATGCGTGTCACAGGATCTGGATTCCCCCTCCCACCACTCCCCCTGGATAGTCTGTTCAGGGAAGTAACAGTTTACAAGTCAATCTGGTCAGATCACTAATGTGCCGAACAAGTTTTATCGTCCTCGTCCATCTTAACTCGCGTCCCACAGGGTTTCCGGTCCCGGCGGTCCCTCCACAATGCCCGGATCCGGTCCGGTTCTGTAAATAATATATAAATGGCATGTGTTTTTGGGCTCCCAAAACGTAAGTGGAGGGATACCTATGACATCTCAAAAGTTGTCCGTCCGTCCGTCTGTTAGCACGATAATAACTCTCTTGAGATATTTTGATCAAACTTGGCATGAGGACTCTTTAGGTCAAGTTCGAAGATGGGCTATATTTAGGGGTGGGGGAGGGGTTTGAAATTAAGGGGAACAACAAATATTTTTTAAAAGCTAATGAAATAGTCGAATTAGGGGTAAGGAGACATGCTGAATCGGAATATGAAATTTATTTTCTCGCCGGATCAAAAAGTTCACCCGGAATCCGGCGAAAACCGGAAAATTTGTGAAAAGTAAAAGTTTAATATGAAGTTGACTGGAGGCTCCATTTAGGGGTAAGGAAACGCGCTGAGTCCGAATATGAAAATTATTTTCTCGCCGGACAATTAGTTCGGCCGGAATCCGGCCAAAACCGGAGAATTTGTTTAAAGTAAAAGTTTTAGATAAACTTGATAAGATTTTCCATTTGCGGGTAAGAAGACATGCTGAATTCGCATATGACAATCATTTTCTCACCGGACGTATGGATCGCTAGGAATCCGGCTGAAACCGGAAAATTTTTTAAAAGTAAAAGTTTAATCTGAAGTTGATTAGAGGTTGGATGTAGGGGTAAGGAGACATGATGAATTCGTTTTTGAGTGCCGGACAAGTAGTTCCGGCATTCCGCCGAAACCGGAAAATTGGCAGAAGTAAGGCAGGAAGTTTCGATCTGCTTCGTCAAAATAGATTTGACTTAAAAGGGTAAACACACATGCTGAATCTTAATCTGTTTCTAAATTCTGATAGTAAAAGTCCCAAGACCCTTTGTCTGGATCAAATTTGAACTTTTGGGATCCCATTCAAATTGGTCTTGTTTCTTCCCACCAAGTGCAGTCCCGATTCTCCTATATTATGTGTACTACGAGATTCCCGGTGCCCCCCTCCAGCTCCCCGTAGTTGTCGTATCCGGTCAGGAGTAAAAACAAAACTTCTGAGACATGTCCTCTTGCCAGTTATCAAGATTCATTCAGACCTGATCACCCGCTCAAAGGTTCTGTATGCCTCAAATTTCCGGATCTCACCCCCCCCCCCCCCCCCCCCCCACTTACCCGGATGGTCAGATCCAAGAAACAAAAGCGAGATTTCCATTTTCTTACATGTTGAGATTTCTTCATTTGAAGGCGGTTGCCGGAAGTGCAGCCGAAATATTCGAACTTACCTTTACCCCTCGCATAACAACTATTATATTAGTTAATCTAAGAAAAAACGAAAATCTCGTTTTTGTTTCTCGTATTATGAATGCTCAGCTTTGCTTTAAACCTTATATAAGAATCAGATTCGGGACGTGACATTCTCTAAGTCGTGTTGGTCGGTCGACTAATCCGCCTGCCAAGTTCCATCGTCCTAGTATATTAGGAAGTACCTTAACTCGCGATCACCGGAATTCCGGAGCCTTTTCCAACTCCCTCTCACAGTACCCGGATCCATTCCGGTTTTGTAAATGGTGTATCTAGGGCCTAGGCTTGTTCTTGCCACCAAGTTGCAGACCACTCCGTCCACTCAAAGCGTTTGACGAGACTTCCTGTGCCCCCTCCAACTCCCTTCACAAGTAACGGATTCGGTCCGGAATTGAAACGGAACATCCCGAGACACGTGCTCTTGCCTTTTATCACTGTGAATACCGTGTGAAAGCTGTGCAAGCCACTACTATCTGGACTACCCATCCCTCCACTTCCTGCCCCTGATATGCGAGCCAAGTTTTGCCCTTCTAGGAAACCTGGAAGTATCCTAACTCACGACCATCGGACCGACATACAAATATTTTAAAACAGTCAACATGTCTTCATAACGTTTGATATTGGAATAACAAGCTCGACGATCGTTCAAAAATATCAAACTCGCTGCGGTCGCAACGGAAGACTGGGGCCAGTGGGGTAGTGTTGCTACCCGACCAAAATTAATTTTAATAGACTCCGGAGATTTTTTTTTACTAGATTCTAATAAAATTTACTAACTCGAAAAATTGCGACACGTGAATTGACTCATGGTGCATTTACACACTGCGTAAAATCCGAGCGTATTTTATGCACGTATTTGGGCTTGAAACCCTCATTAAACTTGAATATACTGACAACCTTATTTACAAACTGAATATTTATAACTTATTATTTTAATACAGACGGTCAAAAGTCGTTTTTGCAGTTATCGTGGTATCTTGCCAGTTATCGTGGTATCAGATATCGAGATACCACGGTCCGACCGTGGTAACTGGTCGTGGTATCTGATAAAGTCGTCTCACTTTCATCAGTTTTAGTCGAATTGGTGGGAAAGAAGTTTGGCACTTAGTGGCGTGACTGAATATCAGTTTTTTATGGCACTTGCCCTTCGGCCAAGTGCCATATAGCGATTGTAATTTCTGTCCGTCAGTCGGTCTGTCGGTCCCGGTTTTGCTATTTCGGGCACTTGCAGAAAAGCTAGGACGATGAAACTTGGCAGGCGTATCAGGGACCGGACCAGATTAAATTAGAAATAGTCGTTTTCCCGATCCGACCATCTGGAGGGGAGTGGAGGGAGGGGGAATCCGGAAAAATTAGGAAAAATGAGATATTTTTAGCTTACGAACGGGTGATCGGATCTTAATGAAACTTGATATATGGAAGGACCTCGTGTCTCAGACGTTCCATTTTAAATCCAGACCGGATCCGGTGACATTGGGGGGGGGGGGCTAGAGGGGGAAACCGGAAATCTAGGAAAACGCTTAGAGTGGAGAGATCCGGAGAAACTTGGTGGAAAGAACAAGCACAAGTCCTAGATACGTGACTGACATAACCGGAACGGATCCGCTCATTTTGGGGGAGGGGGGGGGTCCGGATTTCTAGTGATCCCGCGAGTTCGGTGCTTCCTTATGTGCTAGGACGACGAAAATTGGCAGGCATGTCAGGGACCCGACCAGATTAAATAGGATAAATATTCTTTGAGCCCAAGCTGACTTTGAAACATTTATTCAAACAATGTTTACAACGGATACGTCAGCTACGATTCTTCATCAGCGATATTTCGGCCCTTCTTGGCAAGAGTCCTCGTCAGGCTGTCAATCCTCTGGGTCAACGTCGGGGAAGGAAACAAACCTGCAAACTTCCGAGGGACAATCGGTTAGGTTCGGAAATGAAAGATATTAAATTATCATGAAGCTATTTACGAAGTCACGAACCTCGGATAATTGGCTTGATTTATCGGCACCGTTATAATCCAAACCCGACTGCCAAAATAATGAAAATGTTTCGATGATTTCTTGAAATAATTTTGGGAGCACAAGTGGTCAGTTATCTTCGCAGAAGAAATCCATGAAAGTTCGTCATTTCACTGTTGCGTAGAAGGGTCTCTCTGCGACATGTGGCAACCCTGGTGTCATCATCTAGTGGAGCGATTTGGTAAGTAAACTGCCGTGCACTGTCAAAGTAGCGTCAACACGACAATAAGAAAAGAAGAAAAACTGTTCGTCTGGTTTTGAACGAAAAGTAAAGAAAGCAAAATATTTGGCAATTTTGTTTCTTCAAATGAAGTGTTTTGAGGTCATATTAACAGTTCTGCTTGAAAATCCGCAACACTTTCAAGAAAAAAAGCTGTGCCCGCTAAGGTAAGAGAATGCTCGTATGTCGAATGTATAACCGATGAGCCGTAGAGAAGGAGAGTAATTGCTCTAATGTGTTGATATTAGTTTCAATAATTTGCGAGTAGTATTCACTGGTGTTAGATTTTTAAAGAAAAGAAGGTACAGTTCTGTTGGCAATAATTGTTCATATCAGTCGGTGATGTTTTCTTCCATTTTCCGAGACATTGATCAGCCTTTGACAACACTGGCTCAGGCTTGGTAAAAAAAACGTCCACAATTTCGTATCCCCTGCCATTTACGTCTTCGCCGCATCTGGGACACAAACTGCAAATATACCATAGTGTTTACCTGTTTTGAAACACTGTATCTCTAATCAACAAGAGATTACGTAGCCTGTGGGCTTTCTTTTTCAGGGGCGTGTGACTCCGTTCCGATCCCTCTATATGGCGAGTTGAAGATGAAACTATCACAATATGTCTCCTTGGTGGTCTGTATAAAATATCCCGCCGACTGTTGTTCAACGGTAGAATCAGCTCTGGATCCAGGTATTTATTTGGGGGGCGGGGGGGCCGGACTAAAAAGCACAAAAAGACATAGATCAGAGGTCTCCTCCAAGAAACGATTATATTTTTATGTTTCGGGGAAGGGGGGGGGGGAGTCGAACCCCCTAGGCCCCCCTTGTATAAGAACCTGGTATATGGCAAGTTCCATCAATTTTCCCACCGTAAATGGACCTGTTATAGTTTAAACGTAGCAGAGACATTGCACAGAGAATTAGTTCCAGACCAAAACAAACCCTCTAAGCAAACCGGTATAAACCACACTAGAACATGCAACCCAGCGTTTAGTTAACGATTTTTTCGTATGGATTAGGTCCGATCAGCTGGTATACCCCCCCAAAAAGAGTCCTGAAGACGGACCTGCTTTGGCTTACCGACGAAACGTCCCCATGGCGAAACGCCCTATGAGAAAACGTCCCCATGGCGAAACATCCCCATGACAAAACGTCCCCATGACGAAACGTCCCCGTGACAAAACGTCCCCACGGCACAACGTCCCCATGGCGAAACGTCCCCGAGTATAGATTTTAAAGTTCGCCTCGGTCATCAGGTAAAACAACTTCATGAGTGTGCATTGCAGATGTGGACATAATCCTTATATACAGGAAAGATCAGACATTGGAGCAATTCTAATAAACGCATCGTTTCCAGTTAAAATATATAGCGTAAAGAGTACTCGACCGGTCGAGTACTTTTAGCATTTTAGGTATATGCCTTTCACTGGGCTCGTAACTAGTCAGCTCTAGGTCCTTTGAAGCAACATGCACAATCGCCATTTTTTACCAATAAGCTCCTCGGAGGCAAGGGGAAGCCTGCTCTGGCTAAAAGAGAATGAAACAAGACCAAAGTTTTCGATGGGATCCCAAAAATTTAATATTTTATACAGACAATTGGGTCTTGTCTTCGCCAGACTCGATTGAACATTTTTACTATTAAAATTTAGAAACAGATTAAGGCCAAATAGCTGATCATCTGGGATAACCAAGTTCAGATATGGATTCAGCATGTGTGTTTACTCCTATAAGTCACATCTATTTTGAAGAAACTGATCGAAACTCCCTGCTTTACTTCTGCCAAATTTCCAGTTTCGGCCGAATTCCGGGTGATCTGTTTGTCCGGCAAGAAAATAAAGCTCAAAACGAATTCAGCATACCCCCTTACCTCTATATCGAAAATCTAATCAACTTCAAACAAAACTTTAACTTATAACAAATTTTCCGGTTGAGCCGGATTCGGGGCGAACTATATGTTCGATAAAAGATGATTGTCATAAACGAATCCAGCATTTCTCCTTACCCCTGAATCGGTTAAACTTTTACTTAGAGCAAATTGTCCAGTTTGGCCGGATTTTTTCACATGCTTCCCGGTATCCTAAAATCTACGAACCTCAAATGCATCGCTGAATTCTGTAATTATGTCACTAAAGCGTTTATACTCAGGAAAGAAAATTTAGCCTAGTTTGTGTACCATACTACCTTTAGAGGTGTAACAGTTTATCTGTGAAGTGACACGTGCATTGAATCTTGTATGGCTTTTTGGCTTAATAAACAAACGTTATTATAAGGGTTCAGCATGTATTCTTACCCCTTACTCGACTATCTCATAAGCTGTTTGAAAATATTGTGTTTGCCCCTTCATTTGAACCCCCTCACCACCCCTGAACATCTACGAACTCGACCTTGCCCTTGACCCAAAGAATCCTCACACCAAGTTTCATCAAAATATCTCATTCCCTTCGAGAGATATCGTGCTGACAGACGGACGGACGGACAACTTTTGCGATGTCATAGTATCCTTCCACTTCCGTTTTGGGATCCCAAAAAGGAGAATGAAAAAGATTAGTTGGTAGAGAGACATAGTAATCTAGGTGAGACGGGTTTGATCCTTTAATAAAATCATATTCATAAATGTCACAACATTCAATATTTAATTAAATATCGAACAAAACGAAAAACTTACAAATCACGAACTCTTCAAGAAATGGCTATAGCTGGGAGCAGCAGCACTTTGGTTTGGTACTTCGCTATCGGTTTACATGCTGCAGTTGTCAACCCGTCGTGTCCATAGCGGTTTTCAAGATGTTATATTCCAAGAAAAGAAAATTTTCTGAACTGACGACGCAGCCATTAATCACATTGCTATCTCTCAGCGACGAAAAAAAAATCTGTAGCTGGGGACGTCTCGCCAGGGTTTTGATTGGGACGTTTCGTCATGGGGACGCTTTGTCATAGGCATGTTTCGCCAGGGGATATTTCGATTGGGGACGTTTTGCCGACACCCCCCTGCTTTTCAGTATAATTATTGGAATCCTAATTATAACCCTGAGCACACTGCGACTGACTTCCATTCCTTTATTTGTTTGCCTCCGCAAACACACAATTGTACACAGTGCATGTATAGTATTTCTGACTGGATCAAGGGACCCGTGCATCACCTCTTGTACTTGATTTCCTTTCATCTGATCCAGGGTCGACTTGGACTAGCAGTTCTGAACCCCTCGCTCAGAGGGGCATATACAATGTAACGGGAAATCGATCTACGGTTTCTGACGTAGTTTCTGCTCAGCAAACGTTTAAACCGAGGGCTTGCCCACTCGTAAGCCAAGAGTACTAGATGAGGGATTACTGATCACGTTATAAACAGCTGTGCAGAAAAAAAAGTTTGCGATTCTTCGTTTTATATTCTGGTATATTCGTTTTAAAGGGAAGGAACAGATCCATTTCGGTTCCACGGTACTGAAAGGTTTGATTTCATTATGAAAATTAGAATGGAATGAGGGAGCAAGTGCGGTTCCAGTATATGGACTGTTTTACTAAAAAACAATAATGTTTTTGAGATCCCAAAACGTAAGTGGAGGGATATCTATGACTTCGTAAAAGTTGACCGTCTGTCCGTCCGTCCGTCTGTCAGCACGATAACTCTCGAAGGGAATGAGGTATTTTGATGGAACTTGGTGTGTGGATCCTTTGGGTCAAGGGAAGGGTCGAGTTCGTAGATGGCACCATAGCTGTATATTTAGGGGAGGGGGAGGGGTTTCAAATTAAGGGGCGAAACAAATATTTTTCAAAAGCTTATGAGATAGTCGATTAAGGGTAAGAAGACATGCTGACTCCGAAAATGAAGATTATTTTCTCACCAGACCGGAGTTAGCCCGGAGCCCGGCAAAACCGGAAAATTTGTCAAAAATAAAAGTTTAATCTCAAGTTGATTAGAGATTAGATTTAAGGATAGGGAAACATGCTGATCCGAATATGGAAATTATTTTCTCGCCAAGTAGATCGACCGGAGTCGGGCCAAAACCGGAAAATTTGTTAAAAGTTAAAGTTTTATATGATTTTCATGAGGTGTTCGATTTACGGGTATTCATGTATGACAACCATTTTATACTAGGACTCACAGTTCGCGGCGAATCCGGCCGAAACTGGAAATTTGGCAGAAGTAAGGCAGGAACTTTCGTCAAAATCGAGAGGACGCAGGCTGTAGGGGTAAACACAAACGCTGAATCCATTTTTGAACTTGGTCTTCTCAGATGATTACCATTTGCCTTAATCTGTTTCTAAATTTTATTGGTAAAGTGCTCAAGGAGTCCGGCGAAGACTGGATCTCTACAAGATCCAATTGTTTGGATGAAATATTAAATTTTTGGGATCGCATCGAAACCTTTGGTCTTGTTTACTTAGCCCCTTGTGCTGGAAGTTTCTTTGTTCCATCAAAGGATTTAACCGTTACTAGTCGATTTTAATGATTATTGCTAACACAACCGTACTTTTTATCCTGCAAAATTGTATCCGAAATCACGGAAATAACAATGGATGGAACTGTTATGAACATAGAGAGAGCCTGTAACATTTGCAAGGCTGCCCTTTTATAATCAATTAATATATCACAGAAAAAAAATAAGTTAATTATAGAACATATAGGACAAGAGCACAAACATTACCCAATTAAACATCACAGAAACGACACAATCACATACTGCAAAATGTTTAGCTTTCTTCGAAAAAGGAATCCGCTGTGATAGTATTCGAGGTTCGATGGAAACCTTAAAATCCTAAAACCAAGCAATTCTCATGTTGTTGTTGTTTTTTGTCGGTGACGTGGGGAGCAACTCCATTAAAATAAATAAAGTTGCTGTTTATTCAAAATTAGGAAAGGATGGCATACAGTATTTAGGCTGTGTTTAACAAGAGAGATAGTAAACGTCCGTAATGGGTATCTTGGCCACCATCTCGTTGGAATTTGTTGCGTAACTGGATACTCTGATTTTCGCTTGTTAATTTGTATTTTAAGTATCTTAAAAGTGAGGATTTACATTGTAGTTTTTTTTTATTGCTTTACTACACTGTCAGAAGTTTCATAACAGATTGCGCATTACACTTTCAAGAATAACACCTTTTCACTTAGAAAAAAGTGTTACGACCAATTAAGTTTATACTATTCCGTGCCCAGATCTCCAACAACACCTTCAATAGGTAAAAATACTAGACTGTTAGAAGTTATATAACGACAACAGCAGGATGCGCGGTTTCAACAGATAACACTTTGGGATGTTATATGTTATGTTTCTTTCGTTCCCGTTAGTATTTTTACCAATTGAAGGTGTTGTTGAAGATCTAGGCACGAAATAGTGTAAACTTAATTGGTCATAACACTTTATTTCTAAGTGAAAAGGTGTTATTCTTGAAAGTGTTATGCGCATCTGTTATGAAACTTCTGACAGTGTATAATTTGTATATATTAATTTTGTTGTTTCTTCATTTGGCGGATTAAAAGTTTTTAATCAAAAATGCTGTACAGAACAGATGAAAGGATGATAAAATTTTGATCAAGGAACAAATGAACTAAACCAGGCCCGTATCCAGGAATTTATTTCAGGGGGGGGGGGGGTCGCCTTTTCTTGGGGGGGGGGGGTTGCCTGCGGGTCGGACAAAAAAGTACGAAAAAGACATAGATCAGAGGGAAAAGCCTGTAAAAAGGATTATTTTAGTAAGTTTCGGGGGGTGATTCAACCCCCTAACCCCCCCCCCCCTCCTGGATACGGCCTTGAACTAAACGATAGGTTACATGCTTAGTCTGGCTTATATCATGTTTGCTTGGAGAGTTTAGACAGAAACAATTCTCTTCTATATTTAAACTAGATAAAGTCCATTTACGGTAGGAAAACTGACAGAACTTGCCATTATACCGTTGAGCAGCAGTCGGCGGAATATTATATTCTCAATAAACGCGTTTTCTGTTTAGCTGATTTCTACCCTATTAACCATTACATCTAAGATTTCACACAAAACCACCAAGGGGAAATATTGCGCTAGTTTCATTTTAGACTCGCGATACAGAGGGGTCAGAACGGAGTCACACACCCCTGAAAACCATTGTCCGTAATTGTACGGAATCTATTATTGCTTGGGAATACAATGTTTCATAACAGATTCGTACTATAGTAGCCTATAGCATGTTTGTGTCCCAGAATATGGGGCGCATACGTAAGCACGAAACTGCGGACGTTTTTACAAAACCGACGCTAGGTCGTTAAAAAACGGGATTCAGTTGTCCAAACTTTACTCATCGTCGCGGAAAACGGGAGAAACCATTACCAACATAAATGATTAATGAGAACAGAAATCTACCTTTTTTCTGTAAAATCCTAACACCAGCCAACATTACTAACAAATTTCTGAAACCAATGTAACCTACAGAGCAATTAATCTCCTTCTATCCAGCTAAGGTTTTTTTTTCATTCTTCCTGCGAGTATTCACATTCCGTAGCTGGCACAGCTTTTCTTCTTGAAAGTCAGGTGGATTTTTAAGCAGAAATGTCAAAAGATCCTCAAAACAATTTAGTGTAACAAACAAAACTTTGCAAAATAATTTACTTGCTTTATTTTTGTTCAGATACCAGCTAAACAGTTTTTCCCTCTTTTTGGGATCCCAAAACGTAAGTGGAGGAATGCCCGTCTGTCCGTCCATCTGTCAGCACATAACTCTCGAAGGGAATAAGACAATTGACGAAACTTGGTGTGAGATTCTTTAGGTCAAGGGACTGGTCGAGTTCGTGGATGGGTTCTGTAGCCCTACATTTAGGGGTGGGGGAGGTTTGAAGGTTGGGGGAGGAAACGAAGTATATTTTAACAGCTAATGAGATGGTCGATTTAGGGATAAGAAGACATGCTGGACACGTATATGAACATTATTTTCTCGCCGGACAAGTAGTGAACCCGGAATCCGGTCAAAACCAGAAAATTTGTTAAAAGTAAAAGTTTCATTTGAAGTTGATTAGATGTTTGATTCGGTTCGATTTAGGGGTAGGAAGACATGTTGAATCCATGTATGACGATCATTTTCCACCCAGACATAAAATTTGCCCGGAATCCGGCTAAAACCGGAAAATTTGTTATAAGTAAAAGTTGTATTTGAAGTTGATTAGAGGTTAGATGTGTGCGGTAAGGAGGCATGCTGAATCAGTATCCGGCCTTAGAGTTATCGGGGTAATGAGATATGCTGAATTCATTTTTGAGCTTTAGGTTTTTGCCGGACAAATAGTTCGGTTCGCCCCGAATCCGGTGTAAACCGGAAATTTTTCTGAAGTAAGGCAGGAAGTTTTGATTTCGTCAAAGTAGGTATGACGTATAGGGGTAAACGCACATGATGAATCCATATCTGACTCGGTTTTCTCAGAGATGAAGAAGATTCTCAGAAGGCCTTAATCTGTTTCTAAGTTTTAATAGTAAAAATGTTCAAGGAGTCAGGCGAAGACCTGATATCTACAAGACCCGATTGGCTAGATCAAATGTTAAATTTTTGGGATCCCATTGAAACCTTTGGGTTTTTTTTATTGTCGTGTTGACGCTACTTTGACAGTGTCCGTCAGTGTGCTTTCGGAATGTTAGCATTCGGGCGGCTGAGCACCTGGGGCTATTTAAAAATAAATTGAAAAAGTATTTGTTAGGCCAAGGTTCATAGTTTTTTTTCTATTTTTCTTATTATTTTCTTTTTTCTCATTATTATTATTAAATGAGTTGATGAGAGATTGGTTATTATTTCTTATTTTAGTGCTCTTTTCTGTTATGTTTTGTTTTTAGTTAATTATTAGTTAGGAAATGAGTTTTATGTACCCGCCCAATTGCAAGTGCTTTTTTGTACCTTTCTTGGGGTGGGTACTGGCATCATAGTTAAATGTATTTTGGTCGTAAAAAAATAAAATGAACTGAACTGAACTGAACTAGAGACTGGAAATCCGAGTTCCGAAAGTACTTCCGAATGAACTCCATTAAGTTGTCATGAGATTGGGAATTTATTTCCTTCTCTTCCTCGTCATTTTTGCAGAATAAAGACTTTCATTATTATTATAATTACGATAACTCAGTGAACACAGAGAACAAAGTAAGTGTTTACCAAGCCTGGGCTAAGTCGTTTGAAAGTGGGAGGCAGACTCAATGTGGTAGAGGCTGATTCAGAACTGTAGATGTCTAACGTCTTGTCTATTGATTTACGTCTCTGCCTCTTCACTTCAGCTGAACGAACTCCTTTCTTATAGTTATGATTAAGTTATGACAGCTCAAACCCTTTGACCTTGTTATTATCGCTCTTAGCTATTTTCTGATGCTGTCCCCGAAACAAATTAATCAATGAAGGGACATTGTTGGTCACTTACCTTCATACTTTTGCGTCACTTCACCAAAACTGGTATTGGCTGGTCCAAAAAGCTCAAAACATGTCCCGGATTGGACACATTTTCATTTTCTCATTTTCAACATTTTCTCAGTTTATACTTGTTGGACTACTGCCACGATATTATCTTTTCTCTGCTCTTGTGAGACCTACGGTGGAAGCATTGTTCGAGGCGAAAAGCAGAAATTTAATAATCTCGATAACAATTTTGTCGAGTTGTTCGAGCCAGTTTTAGCTGCTAGAAGGCCTGAACTTTATTTTGGTGAATACATACATGCAGCAGATGTTGAATCCCTTGTTCTATGGGTTTTTAGTGGAGTGCTCCTTGGAACATTCCACTATTGCGAGCGCTGTAGCAGCTTTTGGCTTCCGGTTTTCGGTTTTCACCGTATTTTGTGGAGCTCATAACTTGTGAACCAGTGCAAGTATCAAGTTCAAACTTGGTACGCTTGTGGGTATGGGGGTCTAGTTGTGCCTTTTGGGGGTCCCACCCCCCACCCCAACCCGGTTCAGGGGCAAATGGACCCAGATTGCCCAGTGAATAATGTTCATAACTTGACCAGAACTGGACATAGGACGATGAAAGTTCTTGACTTGTAGATCCTAGGGCTGGGAAATTGCTTTTAAAGTTGCACCTCCCCCACCCACCCCGTTCATGGGCAACTGGGCCCAGATTGCCCAGGAGTAAAGTTCGTTACCCGTGACAGGAATGAACAGGTATCGAGTTGAAACTTGGTAGGATTGTGAGCATTGGGGTATATTTTTACTTACTGCGGGTCCCAACCCCAGCCCCCACTTGGTTCAGGGGCAATTTGCGCATTTTTTGATGTTTTTAACTTGACATTAACTGGAGATAAGGCGATGAAAATCCTTTGTGCTTTTGGATCATAGGGGTTGGGAGTGTTGAACCACCCCCACCCTCCCCGTTCATCGGCAAGTGGGACCGAATTGTCCATGAAAAAAGTTTTTGACCCGTGACTGGAATCAAACTCTAAGCTGGTATACTTGAGGAAAAAAAGGTGTAAATACGCACTTTGATGGATCACGACCCCCCCCCCCCATCCCATGAGTTAAGTTGGTCTATGACAGGTCTCAAGACCAACTCTAGTATATTTGGGGGGATATATATATCTACGGATGAGGATTTGGTGTAACAGCAACAAATAAGACGACGCGACGTACTTTAATCTTTGATGAACAGTTGAAAACTGTTTTGTCATATGATCGATGATATGCCGTTCTTAACGAATTTTGTGACAAAGGGGGCATTAGGCTGCTACGATTTGGTTTATTGCACTTGTTATTACCTTGCTAATGGAAAAGAGGTTTAAAGGGTGGGACTGGCTGACAGACCATTCAGTGTTCGAACTAATGCTATTCGTGCAAGAACTTCAACATTGTTTGGATTTATACTGGCGGTTTGTTTACATTTAAAGCTTTTAAAGTGGGATGATTACAAGTGAGGTTTTTTCATACTTGTTTGGTTATTGGGGATAAGAAATGTCTTGGTTCTAAAGCTGCCTGTATATAAAATGTGATACAAATTTTACTTTTACACTCCACGTCTGAGCGCGTGTGCACTTTTTGCTTGTATTGGTTTAGAACAAAAATTATCCGGGTTAACCTGATTTAGGGGTGAATTATTGATACGTCATTTTCAAGACAGATCCCCTGGATAAAAAAAATCCAATAACTATTTTTGTTTTTAGATCCCACAGTAACTTTTAGGCTACAAATTTTACAAAAACGACACGCTTTTCTGTTTACGCACTTTCACTTAACAAGTTAGTAAGTAGCAAGCTTGTTGCTTCAGGAACTTGATTGATTGCAAAAATACCATCACTCTGAGTGTAATGCAAATGTTATGTGGGGTCACATTCACAACCAAATTCCCTCTGAGCCTCAAATAAACATCGTATACTATCGCACAGAGGGAGTCCTTTGACTTTGACCTGTTTACCGACAAAACCCATTCTGAATCTGCAATAATGAGGTTCGAGTACCGATGCGCCTTAAGGGTTAATAAATACCGTGGCATTTTGGAGGATCCTTCAATTGAAATACTCGGATCCCGTTTAACTTTTTCTACCGTGCATTGAGCCGTAAAGCTAAAATTAGACATTACCTTATTCGATTTTGATTCATTTTTTTTAGTAATTATATGACAAAATGAATATTCTTTGAGCCCAAGCTGACTTTGAAACATTTATTCAAACTGTCAAACTGTCAAGGCTGTCAATCCTGACGAGGACCCTTGCCAAAAAGGGCCGAAATATCGCTGATGAAGAATCGTAGCTGACGTACCCGTTGTAAACATAGTTTGAATAAATATGACAAAATGGTCAGCCCCCCCCCCCCCTCCAACTCCATCCCATAGTGCCCGGATCCGTTCCGGTTTTTGGGATCCCAAAACGTAAGTGGAGGGATACCTATGACATCGTAAAAGTTGTCCGTCTGTCCGTCTGTTAGCACGATAACTCTCGAAGGGAATGAGATATTTTGATGAAACTTGGTGTGAGGACTCTTTGGGTCAAGGGTAAGGTCAAGTTAGTGGATGGGCTCTGTAGCCCTACATTTAGGGGTGGGGCAGGGGGTTCAAATTAAGGGGCAAACAAAATATTTTTAATCAGCTAATTTGATAGTCGTTTATGAGGTAAGAAGACATGCTGAACACGAATATGCAAAACTTTTTCTCGTCCGACAATTAGTTCGCCCGGAATCCGACAAAAAACGGAAAGTTGGTTAAAAGTAAAGGTTTCTTTTGAAGTTGATTAAATGTTCAATTTAGGGGTAAGAAGACATGCTGAACACGATGGTGACAACCATTTTCTACCCGGACAACTAATTCGCCCGGAATCCGGCCAAAACCGGAAAATTTGATAAAATTAATAAGTTTTATTTGAAGTTGATTAGATGACAGATTTAGGGGTAAGAAGAGACACTGAGTCCGTGTATGACAATTGTTTTTCAACCAGACATTTAATTCGTCCAGAATCCGGTTGTAACCGGTTTTTTTTTAGAAGCTAAAGTTTTATTTGAAATTGATTAGATGTTCTTTATAAGGATAAGGAGATGCCGTACGCTGAATTCGATTCTGAATTTTCTTTTTTGCTGGACAAGTAGTTCGCTCGGAGTTCGGCCGAAACCGGAAATTTGGCAGAAGTAAAGCAGGAAGTTTCGGTCAGTATCGTCAAGATAGGTATGGCTTATAGAGGTATATCTGAAATTGGTTTAATGATTAGCCTGGCGAAAGACTGGATCTGGCGAAGACATGACCCAGTTGTCTGGATCAGATATTAGATTTTTGGGACCCCATCGAAACCTTAGGTCTTGTTTAAATGGTGTATCTAGGGTTTAGTCTTGTTCTTGTCACCAAGTTGCATACCAATCCTTTCCACTCGAAGCGTTTGACGAGACTTCCTGTACCCCCTCCAACTCCTTCCACAAGTAACGGGTCCGGGCCGGAATAGAAACGGAATATCCGAGACACGTGCTCTTGCCTTTTATCACGTTTTATTCGCATCCGTTCGAAAGCTGTGCGTGCCCCTACTACCCAGACATTCCGGACTCCCCGCCCCTGATATGCGAGCCAAGTTTTGTCCTTGTAGCACATCTGGAACTCACGATCATCGGACCGACTTACAAGTGTCATAACAGTTAACGTTAACATGTCTCCATAACGTTTCTATTGGAATCACAAGCTGAAAATTTTTGAAAAATGGAACTGACTAAGGAACCGGGAGCCGTACTTTATGTGCTTACGGTCTACGGAACCGGTAGTTCTCACGGAAACCAAACCATATGAGCTGCAATTCCGGGATCTGATGTCATTAACTAACGGAAACTTGTATGTGCTGGCTCCCGTTCCGGTAGTAAGTGGAAATAGCCTAGCCAATAGCCATCTGTGTCCGTGAGCTGGTCATTTTCAACCAAATAGTTGTTGCTACCGGTACCTTAGCTCTTAATATATGGGTTCTCTTAGTGTTTTTTTTTTCCATGTTTCTCTAAGTCAGTGAAAATCCCGGCATCCTAGCTCTCATTCAAACTATTCCATGAGTTCTATATTCCACGTAGACACTACCGGAACACAAGCTCCAATTATACAATTTCTGGTATCAACTGCCGGCTCCCTAGCTTCTGAGTACACAATTCCGTGAGACTACCGGACGAGAAGCTGGTGCGATGAAGTTTCCGTGAGCTATTTCCACTTACTACCGGAACGGGAGCCAGCACATGCAAGTTTCCGTTAGTCAATGACGTCAGATCCCGGAATCGCAGCTCATATTGTTTGGTTTCCGTGAGAACTACCGGTTCCGTAGCCCTAAGGACATAAAGTACGGCTCCCGGTTCCCTAGACAGTGCCTTTAAAAATATCAAACTCGCTGCGATCGCTATGGGACGGGAGACTGGGGCGAGTCCCCGCGAGTCCGGATATCGAGCGCTTGCGCCAAACGCATGGGACTTTTCCACCATAAAATTGTCACAAGATGGCATGACGGTAGCCGACATTCAGCGGGAAGCTGTAACGGTCTAGACTAAATCTCAGCCGATTAACCAGTATG
The DNA here is from genome assembly GCA_030848855.1 of Branchinecta sandiegonensis. NCBI lineage: Eukaryota > Metazoa > Arthropoda > Branchiopoda > Anostraca > Branchinectidae > Branchinecta > Branchinecta sandiegonensis. The sequence continues at coordinate 9,053,105 of JAUPMV010000009.1, forward strand.
GGTAGACAGATCTGACGTCAAAAAAAAAGTTCGAAAACTCATTTAAACATGTATTTTAGAATATGTATTTGGATCTACATATATAGAGCCAAGCGGTCAGCGCGCCGGACGCGTTTACATGTATAAACCGTTCTAGGGACAATCAGTTAGGTTCGGAAATGAAAGATATTAAATTATCATGAAATATTTACGACGTCACGAACCTCGGATAATTGGCTTGATTTATTGACACCGTTATAATCCAAGCCCGACTGCCAAAATAACAAAAATATTTTGATGATTTCTGGAAACAATTTTGGGAGCATATCTGCGACATGTGGCAACCGTGGTGTCAGCATCTAATGGAGCGATTCAGAAAGTACACTGCCGTGCACTGTCAAAGTAGCGTCAACACGTCAATAAGAAAAGAAGAAAAACTGTTTATCTGGATTTGAACGAAAACTAAAGAAAGCAAAATATTTGGCAATTTTGTTTCTTTAAATAATTGTTTTGAGGTAATATTAACAGTTCTGCTTGAAAACCCGCCTCACTTTTAAGAAGAAAAGCTGTGCCCGTTAAGGCAAGTGGATGCCCATAGGTCGAATGAATAAACGATGAGCCGGAGAGAAGGAGAGCAGAGCAAAACAACACTAGGGAGTAGCGTCAAGACTTGACAATTTGACACACACTCGAACAGCAGCGACGCTAGCACCACTAGCGATATTGAACGTCCCTACTGAAACTCAATCGGTCGTGCACCAGCTCTGGCTCCAATGACTTCGTATTCTGAACACAGCAAAAAAAAAAAAAAAATACAACCTTCCCTGTTTCCTCGACGTGTGCAGGCCAAGTCTTAACTTTACTAGAAGTTTCTAAACCCACAAGTTTGTCTAGCTTTAAATGCCTCAAGAGTAGTGGGCGGCGCTATGAGTATGGCCCGTTTGCGAAGCAAGGAAATCATAGGTCTTGACCGCTACTCGCTTGTGTTCTTTTGCTCTGAAGCAGAGTGATTGCTCTAATGTGTTGACATTGGTTTCAGTAATCTGTGAGTAGTATTGACTGATGTTAAAATTTTAAAGAAAAGAAGGGACAGTTCTGTTGGCATTAATCATTCATACAAGTTGGTGATGTTTTATCCCATTTTCCGAGACACTGATAAGCCTTTGACAACAGCCCTCCATTTTCAAACGGCCTAGCTCAGGTTTGGTAAAAACGTCCACAATTTCGTCTTCCCTGCTTTTTACGTCTTCGTCGCATCTGGGACACAAACTGCAAACATGCTATACCATAGTGTTTACCTGTTTTGAAACATTGTATCTCTAATCAACAAGAGATTACGTGCGCCTGCTGGCTTTCCTTTTCAGGGGGTGCAACTCCGTTCTGATACCTCTATAGGTGTATTCTCGCCGTTCCCCGAGGACTCGTCGGGGAATCGAAGGGACCGGCGAGAATAGAGGGAGTCACTCCACGCGGACTCCGCGTACGGAAACAGCGAGAACACGGGGAATGCTTCCAAAATGGATCTTGTTCGAAAGAAAATATGCAGTTGACGAAATTAGTCTGGACCCACTTTATTTTTGGTTTTGTTTCTTCTGATTGTTTCTAATTAATTTTCCATTGCACAAACACCAGCAAAAATGTATTCCCCTCCGAATCTGAAAGGGAGTCCTTTTTGATGATGGTGATGATAATCGGAGCATTCCCCGTCCGTGGGGAATCGCGAGAATACGGGGAGCGAGTCCCCGGGACAAACAAAAACGTGGGGACTCCTCAAGTGGAGTCCTCGGGGAACGGCGAGAATACGCCTTATACAGCGAGTCGAAGATGAAACTATCACAATACGTCTCCTTGGTGGTCTCTTTAAAATATCCCGCCGACTGTTGCTCAACGGTATAATCAGGTCTGGATCCAGGAATTTATTTGGAGGTTGGGGTACCCTCGGGTCGGCATAGCAAGAAATAAAATCCTGCAAACTTTTGTCGGGCAAAACAAAGAAGAAATCGAATTCTGCATGCTTTTTGTCGGGCCTCGGTATTCTCTACGGTATGTCCGGTTCTTTTTATACCTAAGGAATACAGACAAAATCAAACTTGTATGCTTTTGTCGGGCGTCGTCGACTCGTCGGCACCTCGGGTTCTTTTACGCTAGACACGGCAAAACACGGAAGAAATCGGATTCGGCATGGTTTTGTCGGGCCTCGGTACTGTCGTCGGCTCATCGGGTTCTTTTTATCCATAAGGAATACAGAAGAAATAAATTTTTGTATGCTTTTGTTGGGCGTCGGTCGACTCGTCAGCTCGCCGGGTTCTATTTAATTGTAAGAAATCAAATTCTGCAGACTTTGTCGGGCGCACCCAGGAAGTTCAAGTCTCGTCGGCCCAAAGGGTTATTTTTGCACGTCAGAAATCAACTTCTGTACAATACAGTCGGGCAAAACACAGAAGAAATCGAATGCTGTATGGGTTTTCCGGGCGTCGGTATTCTCGTCGGCACATCGGGTTCTTTCTACACGTAAGAAACCAAATTCTGTAAACGTTTATCGGGCACATCCCGAAAGTTTTAAGTTTCGTCGGCACATCGGCTTCTATTTACATGTAAGAAATAAAGATCTGTACAGAAGAAATCGAATTCTGAATGCTTTTGTCGGGCGTCGATGTTCTTTCGGCACATCGGGTTCTTTTTATACGTCAGAAATCTAATACTGCAAACGTTGGTCGGACGCAAACTTTTACGGAAGAAATACAGATTTAAAAATTTCCCATGCGGCGCTTAGTTCAAATTATTCTGGGTATAATCGTTGGAAGCTTCGCTTTTTAGCTAAAGTTGAAACGAAAAGACGAATGTTTGAATTCAAATATACGAATTTACATTAAAGGAACAATCTCGATTGATGCATTAAAATTAGTTTTACACAAAATTTCGCCTGCGGCGCATTTTGTAGTATTCTCTATTTGGAAGATCGGTGTTTCATTTAGTTGGTGTTTTAGGACTGACATTCTTGGGGGTTTTAAACACGTTAAAAGCTAGAACTTGTATGGTAGGTATAGCAAAATGTTTCCGGAAGAAAGGCTGAATAAAAAAAAAATCGGCTGCGGCGCTTACTTTAAACTTGTTCTTGGTACAGTCGTTGGAAGCTTCGCTTTTTAGCGAAAGCTGAAATGAAAAGCCGAATATGTGGACTTTAATAGACGAAATTACATTAAAGGAATAACCTCAACTGATGCATTACAATTAGTTTTACACAAAGTTTCGCCTGCGGCGCATTTTGTAGTATTCTCTGTAGTCTATAGTTTTAGTAGTTTTGTAGTATTCTCTGTGATATCGGTGTTTCATTTAGTTGGCGTTTTAGGATTGATATTCTTGGGGGTTTGAAACACGTTAAAAGCTAGAACTTGTACGGTTGGCATAGAAAAAAATTTTCGGAGAAAAGGCAGATTTAAAAATTTTGCCTGCGGCTACTTTAACTTTAACTCGTAACTAATCAATCTCGGTCGTTTGAAGCAACATGCACAATCGCCATTTTGACCAATAAGCTCCTCAGAGGTAAGGGGAAGCCTGCTCTGGCTCAAAGAGAATAAAACAAGACCAAAGGTTTCGATGGAATCCCAAAAATGTAATATTTTATACAGACAATAGGGTCTTGTCTTCACTTCTTGTTCTGGGTACAGTCGTTGGAAGCTTCTTTCTTAGCGATAGTTAAAATGAAAAGCCGAATATAATTATGAACTTTTATATATGAAATTACATTAAAGGAATATCTCTACTGATGCATTACAGTTAGTTTTACACCGGTTCTATTCTATGCTGGTGGGATATGTACGCCGTTGCCGCGAAGCGGCAACGCGCATTTTGTCGGCACTTTCTTTAGTCCGTCGGCACAAACTGTACGTCCCCCCCCCCCCCCCAAAGGTAAAAGGCTAGTGAGTAGTGACGCCCCTGCGTTTCGCCATGGGGACGTTTTGTCGTGGGGACGTTTTGTCACGGGGATGTTTCGCCAGGGGACGTTTCACCGACAACTCCCTGCTTGTAAGTATAATTATTGTAATCCTAATTATAATTCTGAGCACACTGAGACTGACTTACATTCCGTTATTTATCTGCCTCCACAAACACACATAATCGTACACAGTGCATGCATAGTATTTCTGACTTGATCTAGCGACCCGCGCATCACCTCTTGTACTCTGCTTGTACTTGATTTCCCTTCATATTATTATGATGCAGGGTCGACTTGAACTAGCAGTTGCGAACCCCTCGCTCACAGGGCATATTATACAATGTAACGGAAAATTGATCCGCGGTTTCTGACATAGTTTCTGGTCAGCAATCGACTAAAACTGAGGGCTTGCCCACTCGTAAGCCAACTGTACGAGATGAGGGATTATTGAATTTCGTACCCGAAATCCCGAAATAACAAAGGACGAAACTGCTATTAACATAGAGAGAGCCTGTAACACATGCAAGACTGCCCTTTAATAATCACGTAAAATATCACAGAAAGACTAGTTAATGATAGAACATATAGAACTAGACAAAGCACAAAAATAACTAATTAAATGTTACAGAAACGACAAAATCACCTACAACAAAAAGCTTAGCTTTCTTTGTAAAAGGAATCCGCTGTGAAAGTATTCGAGGTCAGATGAAAAACTTAAAATCCTAAAACAAGCAATTCTGATGTTTTTTTGTCGGTGAGGTGGGGAGCAACTCCATTAAGATAAAAAAGTTGCTGTTTGCTCAGAATTAGAAAAGGATCACAGTATTTAGGCTATGTTTATTTTTAACAAAAAAGAAAGTAAACGCTCTTAGCACGTATCTTGTCCACCATCTCGTTGGATCTTGTTGCGTAACTGTATCCTTTGTTTTTCACTGTTGTAGATTTGTATTTTAAGTCAGGATTTGCCTTATAGTTTATTTTTTATTAATTTATTATAATTTTATATATTCATTTTCTATTAATTTATTATGATTTTTACAAATGCATTCATTGTTTTTCATTTTGGCGATTAAAAGTCTTTAATTAAAAATGCTGTACAGAACAGATGAAAGGATGATAAAATTCTGGTCAAGGAAAAAATTAACTATACGATAGCTTGCATTTTTAGTCCGGCTTATGTCGTGTTTGCTTAGGGAGGGACTGTAACAATTCTCTGCGCAATATCTCTTCTATATTTAAACTATATAAGGTCCATTTACGGTAGGAAGACTGACAGAACTTGCCATTATACCGTTGAGCAACAGTCGGGGGAATACAATATTCTCACTAAACGCGTTTCATTAGCTGATTTCTACCCTATTTACCGTTACATCTAGGATGTCATACAAACCACCAAAGAGACATACTGTGCTAGCTCCATCTTAGACTCGCGATAAAGAGGGATCAGAACGGAGTCATGTTCCCCTGAAAACAAGTGCCCGCAATCGTGCGTAATCTATTATTGCTTGTGAATACAATGTTTCAAGAGACTCATACTATGGTATAGCATTTTTGTGTCCCAGAATATGTGGCTGATACGTAAACACGAAAGTGTGTACGTGTTCACAAAATCTGCGCGGGTTGTCGACAAAACGTCCCCATTCGAAAAGTCCCCGACGAAACATCCCAGTGATAAAACGTCCCCATGACAAAACGTCCCCACGACAAAACGTCCCCTGGCGAAACGTCCCCATGGCGAAAGGTCCCCGGCTATAGAACTAGGCCTATGAGACTACGCACCCGAAGATTGAGTCGAACTTAAAAATCTATGTTGGGGACGTTTCGCCACGGGGACGTTTTGTCACGGGGACGTTTTGTCACGGGGACGTTTTGTCACGGGGAAGTTTTGTCACGGGGATGTTTCGCCGGGGACGTTTCGCCAGGGGACGTTTTGTCGTGGGAACGTTTCGTCGGTAAGCCATCTGCGCTAGGTCGTTAAAAGACGGGATTCGGTGTTCTCAAAGGTTTACTCAGAGTCGCGGAAAACGGGGGAAACCATTACCAACCAATATGAGTGATTAATGAGAACAGAACTCTACCTTTTTTTTCTGTAAAATCCTAACACCAGCCAACATTACTCACAAGTTACTGAAACCTATATTCAAATAACGTATACAACGGATACGTCAGCTACTTGGGCTCAAGGAATATTTAGCTACTGAAACCAATGTAACCTTTAGAGCAATTAATCTCCTTCTATCCGCCTCATGTTTTTTTTTCATTCGGTCTGCGAGTATTCACATACCCTAGTGGGCACAGCTTTTCTTCTTGAAAGTCTGGTGGATTTTTATGCAGAAATGTCAAAAAACCTCAAAAACAATTTACTGTCATAAACAAACTTTGCAAAATAATTTGCTTTCTTTAATTTCGTTCAGATACCAGCTAAACAGTTTTTCCCTCTTTCTGGGATCCCAAAAAATAAGTGGAGGAATACCTATGACTTCCTAAGACCTGCCCGTCTGTCCGTCCGTCTGTCAGCACGATAACTCTCGAAGGGAATAAGATATTTTGATGAAACTTGGTGTGATCTTTGGGTCAAGGACAGGTCGAGTTCGTTGATGGGTTCTGTAGCCCTACACTTAGGGGTGGGGAGGTTGAAATTAAGGGGGGCACGTATTTTAACAGCTAATGAGATGGTCGATTTAGGGGTAAGAAGACATGCTGAACACGTATATGAAAATTTCTCACCGGACAAGTAGTTCGCCCGGAAGCCGGGCAAAATCGGAAAATTTATTAAAAGTTAAAGTTCCGTCCATCTATGACAATCGTTTTCCCCCCGTCCGGTCACCACATCACTTTGAACTTCCGTACTTCGTTAATAAATTGGCTTTAAAAAGAAATGCATAAAGAAATTTACAAATTAGATACACAAGGAAGCCTGTTTAGTTGTTTTGCCACAAGTTGACTAATGAACGGACATTGTTGGTCATTTACCTTCACACGTCACTTCACCAAAACTGGTATTGACTGGTACAAGAAGCTCAAAACATACCCCGGATTTGGCATCCACAAGGGAAAGGGGAGGAGTGCCCTTAGAGTTATTAGCAAGACGAAATCGACATGATCGACGATACACTGTCAGAAGTTTCATAACAGATTGCGCATAACACTTTCAAGAATAACACCTTTTCACTTAGAAATAAAGTGTTATGACCAATTAAGTTTACACTATTTCGTGCCTAGATCTCCAACAACACCTTCAATTGGTAAAAATACTAACGGGAACGAAAGAAACATAACATATAACATCACAAAGTGTTATCTGTTGAAACCGCGCATCCTGCTGTTGTCGTTATGTAACTGCTGACAGTGTAGTATTTTTACCTGCTGAAGGTGTTGTCGGAGACCTGGGCACGAAATAGTATAAACTTAATTTGTCATAACACTTTCTTTCTAAGTGAAAAGGTGTTATTCTTGAAAGTGCTATGCGCAATCTGTTGTGAAACTTCTGACAGTGTGGAGGTCAAACATTTTCTCAGTTTATACTTGTTGGACTACTGTCACGGTGTTATTTTTTCTCTGACCTTGTGAGACCTACGGTGGAAGCATTGGTCGAGGCGAAAACAAGAAATTTTAACAATCTCGGCAACGATTTTGTCGAGCTGTTCCGAGTCGGTTTTAGCTGCAAGGAGGCCTGAACTTTATTTTGGTGAAGACATGCGTGCAGCAGATGTTGGATCTGAGGTGGGATCCCGTGTTCTGTGAGTTTTTGCTTGTATTGGCAATCGTCCAAGTCTGGAGCAGTCAGGAAATCTAGGACAAAAACTATCCGGATTAACCTGGTTAAGGGGTGAATTAGTGATGTGTAATTTTCAAGACAGATACCCTTGATCAACAAATCCAGTAACTATTATTGTTCGAGATCCCACAGTAGCTTTAGCCTACAAATTTTTACTAAAAATGACATCCTGTTTCTGTTTTTGGCAATCGTATATAAACGCGCTTTTACTTGACAAGTTAGTAAGTAGCAAGCTTGTCGCTCCAGGAACCTGATGGACTGCAAAAATACCATCACTCTGAGTGTAATGCAAATGTAATGTGGGGTCCATTCACAACCAAATTCCATCTGAGCCTCAAATAAACATCGTACACTATCGCACAGAGGGAGTCCTTTGACTTTGGCCTGTTCACCGACCAAAGCCTATTCTGAAGCTGCAATAATGAGGTTCGAGTACCGATGCGCCTGAAGGGTTAATAAATACCGTGGCAGTTTGGAGGATCCTTCAATTGAGATACTCGGATCCCGTTTAACCTTTCTACCGTGCACTGAACCGTAAATCTAAAATTAGACATTACTTTACTCGATTTTGATTCATTTTTGTTTTATAATTATATGACAAAATGGGCAGCCTTAAAAAAAATTAAGCAATAGAAGAAACAACTTTTTAATCGTCTGATACCAGAGTCACCCTTGCTAGTGAATGACGAAGCCATAACACATAAATACATAATAAAATCCCTCGCGATTCTTACATTTCTGATCCCATATCCACATGCTGGAAACATTTTAAAGGGCGGAGCTGTCCGCCATGACCCAGCAAAAATTGCCCAATCAGAAAGTAGAGCTTGCCGCCGAATCACGCTCACTGGCTCAACCTACATCAAACAGTCGAAATAAAATTGCCGTAAAAAAAGTGATTACAAGGGTCTAGAGGAAATTACTGGCCCAAGTCTGAAAGCCATATACAGGACCTGGTACAAACAAGTTTTAAAGTGCGATGAGGAACAAAAACGGGACTTGCAAAGTACTATACATCGTACAATTTAACCCTCTTCCAATCCGAGTGATTTAGTGATTAGGCTAGCGCAGAGGTGAGCATCAGTTATTTGCGTGCCGTCTACTTCATCGCTACTTCACTTACTATAAAGCAACGAGCCTTTCTTCAGGACTGTCGGCTAGATCTCAGCTCTCTCCTTCGTCACATTAGCAGGTATGCAAGTGACTGATAGGATTCTTATCACCCTTGCTAATAAATAGTGATACAGGATAACGAAACGGATCAGTATTTCATGTCCTGGTTGAAGAATAGTGAAGAAATGCTGCCCCCCCCCCCCACAAATCTCCTGAGCTCACAAGCGGGGTTCTCGACAATAGTAAGTATGCGGACGGCTCATTCCTCAGGAGAGCTGGCGGTAGAGAAGGGGGTAGATAAAGCGATCGAAAATTTGCACAAGCCTGTCGTAGAGGGACTATCTCTGTGCTTATCCATCACTTTGATTTTTCGAACCACTTGACTTTAAAGGACAGCTCGCACTACACAGCTTTTCTTCTCAGATGCTTTGAAATAGTTTAGCACTATACAACTAGGCTATTTTTTCCAAAGTATTATACAGGTTTCGGCACTTTTTAGCCTATTTCTATGTCCTTTTGGCTTGGATGACAATCTTGGCAAAATTTGCATCATCGGTGTTCAGACAAATAAGCCCCTCGGAAACAATGACCGAGCGCATGATACGTCACGTAAAGATAACAATAGTGTCAAGCGTGATAATCAGTATATTGCTAATAGAGAAGATAGGATATGCTTGTGAAGTGAAGAATCTCGGGAAAGAGAATGATGGAAATGCTACTGAAGTCGAATGAATTACTGTCGCAAATACGACGTGCCCTTTAAACAGAACATTTTGGCGAGAAATGATGCTCAAAAATGCAAATGCACATTTCCAAACTCCGACGCCACAATCGTTCGAACTGAAATAATTTGTATTTCCTCACCAAAAATAACTGTTCGCCCTGGAACCTTTGCCGTCGTCGTCAAGTCACTCGGAAAGAATAAAATCAGGAATAGTGGAACATCGTAGGTTTTGTTTTGTCTTCTAATAATAAATGACAACAGGGAGTTCGGCAGTCGAGGATCTTCTTGTACAGATAACTAGTTCCTATTTCCAGTTACAGCCTGAAGAGGACCATTACCAGGAAGGCCCGAAATATCACTGAAATCCATCGCTGCTGACTTGTACGTTTAGAGCTATCCAGTCATTCACAAATCCTGGAATTTTTCGGACATCGTTCCCCAACGTATGGGCACAATTCTCATTCCTTGAAGTATGCCCTGACGTTTCCAAAAATAAAGGCAAAATTAAACCAAATTAGAGGATTTGTGTAGGACTGGCGCCACCAAAATTATTCGTGGTCAGCTTAGGCCGAAGTACTTACGTCGTGGATCTTGCCTAGCAGACTGACTAGAAAATTCGGTGTAAAAACTTTACATAAAATGGGTAACAAAACAACAACAATTAATAACTAAAGAGCTCATCCACGCAGTTAAACAATGTAATGCCCACCAATACTTTCTGAAGCTTTCGCGTCCATGAATTCACCACAAGGAAATATCACATCAGTCTCTAAAAGTAGTGGTATCATCCTTATAGTCACAGAAAAACACTTTTACCGGTTTTCGTACTTTCTCAGGTCCTTTACAGTCCGGATACCATGATGCCACTGTTCATGTATTTCGGCCGCCAACAGAATCACAGTAAGATTCAGATTCACTTCAGCTTAGGTCAGAGTTGTGTATCGCTGGACCCTTTTGCGTTCCTCAAGTTGTGTCAAGTTGCGGTGGACCTTTCATGGGCAACAATTTCGATCAAACTTGGCTAGTACTGTTCACTGCTCTGCTCTTCTTCCTTCTCCCTTATTTTCTCATCGATGTACGAGCTCATTTCTTCTGTAACTTGCTGGTAAATAGACTCTAGGTCTTGCAGCTCGTCTGGGATGTCATAGTTAACCTTTTCATCCACTAGCTCGTCAAACTTTTCGACGAGCTCTTCCACCAGTTCCTCTTCTTCGTCGAGGATGCGCTGTACCTCTTCATCAGTCGCCATATCTTAAAGAAAGAATGATCTTACTGCAGAACATGTTGCTTGTCTCAAAGAAACCGCCTTACATACAAACCGTTTTATTCTACAGGAAGGGGCTTCCCACTCCGCAGTACCTGCTGTACACCCCATCTCGGCACCGATCGAAATCAGCGGTGTCGGCACCGGGGCCGTCCATAGACTGGGCGATTTTGCTTTCAAACATGCAAATTCGAACGATCTAACACTTGGCAACCGGATGTCAGTCGATGCCGGCACCGGGTTCTTTACACTAAGGTTGCGTTCCACAATCTTACAATTGTTAACAATCGTCAACTTTATTTCGGGGCGGAGATAACTGCAGCTTTAACGATCGTTAACTTTTCCCAGTTCTACAATAGTTAACAATCGTTAAGCTCTGGGACGGATTGTTGGTGGGCGGAGCTTAAATTTCGAAATCAGAAACGTGGAACGCAAAAAGTTAACAACTGTTAACAATTTGTTTACGATCGTCAAGTTTCGGAACGCAACCTAAAGTTGAGAGTGGGCAACCCCTCGATTCTACGTCCCTAATCGATCCATCCGTTCTCATTTCCAAGCTTTCGAAATTCCTAGGTCAGTTTTCTCCATCCGAACGGCACGCCGCGGATTTTTGGATTTCCCGTGATTGGCTCTTTCCGAGGCGGGTCAGGCTCCCACGTATTGATTCCGAGTAGCTCGCTGGGGATAATTGCCAGTTATTGAAGTTTTTCAATGTTTCTTTTCAGAACCAAGGGACAAGAGCTAGGCCGAAGGCAACCTAGAAGAGCTTCAGAAGACTCATGCATGAAATTATTGGGATGAGATAGGCGAATCCGATCATGAAAGGATTCGAATCCGCATCCGAATCCAGGGCTAGATGTGAATCCGATTCCGAATCTGAATCCACAATTTCATGCTGAGGATCCGAGTCCGGAATCGCATCCGACCTTAACAAAAATCAAATCACGTACATGGGTTATAGTTTAAAAAAGCACTAATAAGCACCGACAAAAAGCCCTGATATCTAAGGTAGTCAGATAGCGTGATAGATTACTCAGGATGGTTGGTGGTGGAGACCAAAAAGTTGGATATTTGAGCCGATTCGTAAGATTGAGGGTTTGTAATCCGAGTCCAAATTCGAATCCAGGCTGACAAAGAGAAGATTCGAATCCTGGATTCGAATCCGAATCCGGATTCGGATTCGCCCGTCTCTGGATACACGGTAAAAAGTTTTTCCGTATAAAGATTAAAGTTAACTGCAGTATCTGCTACTCGGATTAGTCTTATCTCTACGCAGATAAGATTCATACCAAATAGAGATAAGATGAATCCGAGTAGCAAATACTGCAGTTAACTTTAATCTTTATACGGAGAAACTTTTTACAGTGTAGATACCGTATCAACTGCGAATTGTGGTTTTTACCCGGCTGCGGTCGTTATAGCTGTAGCCTACGCAATGGCATCGCTACGCAATGACTTCCCCGCGGGAATGTTGTTTTTAGTCCCCAGGAAACATTCTGAGGTTTCGGGGGTTTTCGAGCCTAAACTGCAAAACACTGCGTAGTTAGATGCTGCGTAGTTACAGGTTTCCGGCGCCATCTACTAAGGCAACTGGTGCTGATGTTCGCGCGCAACACTAAAAAAATCTTGCAGTATTTGCTACTGGGATTAATCTTGTCTTTATTGAGATAAGATTATCCCTAATTCGGATTAATTTTATCCCAATAGAGATAAGATTAATCCCAGTAGCAAATACTGCATCCGTATTCGGAGAAACTTTTTACAGTGAAGACCTATGTCACCTATCTAAAGGAATAAGTTCGAAATAGTGCTGTTGAAGAAACATTGCCAGTCGTGTGAATGATAATTATGAACACTAGCCGACAGCACACATAACGCACTAAATTATACTTTGAGAAACCCAGATAAGTCAAACGAGTCACGTATTTTAGAATATTGGGATAGATAATGGATCTACTGCGATTGTGTATAAAGTTTATAATATATAGTATAAATAAAAGGTATATGCAGCCACACATGCATAATGAAGTCTCCAAATCTTGCCCTTATCACAAAATTCGAGTATCACAGGTTTCAGATTACTTCATATAATAAGCTCCGCCGTCGATTGTCCTCTCGGAATCGCAGAAATACTACTAATTTTATTGTTCAAGTTTTTTTTTTTTTCCACATATTTACTGGACACAATCGATCCCGCAAAAGTCTTTTCATCTGCGCTCTTCACAGCTGTAGCCTACGATATGGCATCGCGTACTTTCCAAGACCTTTGAGTCATAGCTGTTTTCAGCCTTGATCAGTAGTTTCCCACCCAGCCTCCCTGCAGATTCCGTGGGATTGTTATTTATGGTTCGCGAAAACATTCCGAGGGAAAACCTTCTGGGGGTTTCCAGGTTGCGTCGTGTTGTAAAATACTGCGTAGTTAAATACTATTTCCGACTCCATCTACCGTGGTAATCGGGGTTGATTCTCGTGTGCTCAGAAGTTGTGACTGACTCAACCCTTCACTATTACTTAGTATCCAGTCAACACCATCCAAAGGTATACATGCGAAACAGAACTACAAAGGAAACATTTAAAGGACCCCCTCGCACTATTTACTCTTCAACTTACAGTATTTTAATAGATTTGAATACTTTAAAACTAGGCTGTGCTTTCAACAAATAACCCGCAGTTTTGGCTGCTTTAAGCCTTTTCCGAGACCCGTCGACTAAAACAGGGAAAAAATTACATAAGCGTTTTTTCTGATGGAAGAACTTCTCGCAGACAACCGTCGACAGCGTGATACACATTGAAGGTAGTAAAACACTTCAAGTGAGAAAATAAGCGGGGTTTTGTTAGAGTGGTTAGAATGTACGGTACCGTACGAAATTGGGGTCTCCGGGCTTAGAAATATATGGAGTGATTATGGAAGTAGGTCACGTTAGTATTATAAGTAAGACAGGTCCTTTAAGTCGTATGAATTATTATTATGAAAACACCAGCCGACAGCACAAAAAATGCATACAATTAGGATGTGACCAAAGTCAGCTTGAGGGTGGGGATGGTTTGACTGATATACGGAGAAAACCGGCAATTTTAAAACCATCCTACTTAAACTGATTTCACTAGGAGACGAAGAAAAAGAACCGGAGCTTTGATATTTAGCATTCGAATGAAACATAATGCCGAAACTTGAAAGGCCGTGAGTCTTGGTCCCGACTCCATGGGCCGTGCGGATTTAGGTTAAAACAGGATATCTACAGAAGAACAAGCTGTATAACAACACAAACATTGCTATGCTTAGATTATTTGAGCCAAATTGTTTGAGAATGTAGCTCCAAAAGGCTATCGTATTCTGAGGAGTAAAAAAACAACATCACCGAGTTTTGGGTACAACCGAAGCTTTTGACCTTGCTACAAGGCAGTTCACCCTTTTCCAAAATAATGCATGGAAGTGCGATCAGGAGTAGTAAGAAAAGTCAAATAAGTTAGAATCAATGTTTGTAGGCACCCGATGACACCGTCTATTTTTTAAGTAGACTTTTTTGACATAGCATAGGCCTATCTATTTCTCATCTCTATGCAAGAAAACTAATCTCATTTTTGAATAACTGTAGTCGCTGAATATTAAAGGCTGGCTTCCGCCGTCGAGATTAATTACACCAAGACGGACATGGACAATAACCTAATTATAACCTTAGATTATGAAAATATCTACCGAGCGATGCGAGGTTGATATTTTTAAATGGTCGTCGCGATTGTTATTACGATATCAACAGAAATGGAGGAAAGTCAACTGTTATAATTTTCGACTGAACTGTGCGGTATCTCTCATTCATCTTATTCTTGATAGAGAACCTTTTTATAGGCCAGTTTTGCTTTTTGTTAAGCAAAGACAAATATTATGTCGAGGTGGATTACTTTAGTATCCACCACATTATTTTCACCGAAATAATATCCACTTCGACGAAGATCAGAGGAGATTATAGAATATAACTAACTGTGGGACATAGGATGATAATAGGCATTAGATACCTGTTCGAGAAAAAATAATTGATTTATCACTTCCATTTTTTGTTTCATTCTTCGTGATTTTCTCTACTGATTAAAAGGATCAGCTAAAAAATGTTAATCAACAAAGCAATGAGCTTGGAGAAAAAAATACCATTAGGACTGTAATTTCGACTCGAGTTGGTCTTACATTCTTTTCTTCTGCTTACTACTTTATCAGGATAAACAAGACCTAAGGTTTCGATGGGATCCCAAAAATCTAAGTCGTGCGCTGGTTGGGCCCTGTTGTCCATGATTTTTTAAAGCGACGAAGAAACATCCGAAATATGACGAATTGCAAACAGTTTTTTCTGTGCAACTGGTTACCAACGTGAATGTAAAGTAAATAATATCCACTTCGACGAAGATCAGAGGAGATTATAGAATATAACTAACTGTGGGACACAGGATGATGATAGGCATTATATACCTGTTCGAGAAAAAATAATTGATTTATCACTTCCATTTTTTGTTTCATTCTTCGTGATTTTCTCTACTGATTAAAATGATCAGCTAAAAAATGTTAATCAACAAAGCAATGAGCTTGGAGAAAAAAATACCATTAGGACTGTAATTTCGACTCGAGTTGGTCTTACATTCTTTTCTTCTGCTTACTACTTTATCAGGATAAACAAGACCTAAGGTTTCGATGGGATCCCAAAAATCTAATACTTGATCCGGACAATTGGGTCTTGTCTTCGCCGAGGTCTTCGCCAGATCCAGTCTTCGCCACGCTAATCATCTGAGAAAACCAAGTTCAAATATACCTCGATAAGCCTTATCTATTTTGACGGTACTAACAGAAACTTCCTGCTTCACTTCTGGCAAATTTCCGGTTTCGGCCGAATTCCGAGTGAACTACTTGTCCAGCAAAAAAAGAACAATTCAGAAACGAATTCAGCTTATCTCCTTATCTAAAGAACATCTAATAACTTCAAATAAAACTTTAACTTGTAAAATTTCCGGTTTCAACCGGATTCCGGATGAATTATATGTCCGGGTAAAAAATGTTTGTCATACACAGACTCAGCGTCTTTTCTTAGCCCTAAATCTGACATTTAATCCACTTCAAATAAAACTTTCGCTTTTAACAAATTTTCCGGTTTGGCCGGATTTTGGGCGAACTAGTTGTCCGACGAGAAAACGGTTTTCATTATCGTGTTCAGCATGTCTTCGTACCCCATAACCAAACATCTAATCAACTTCAAATAAAACTTTTAATTCTAACCAACTTTCCGGTTTTGCCGGATTCCGGACGAACTACTTATCCGACAAGGAAACGGTTTTCCCCATCGTGTTCAAAATGTTTTCTTGCCCCATAATCGACTATCATATTAGCTGTTTAAAAATAGTTTGTTTGCCCCTTAATTTGAACCACCCCTAAATCCTCCAGAGCCCATCTACGAACTTGACCTTACCCTTGACGCAAAGAATCCTCACACCAATTTTTCGTCAAAATATCCCATTCCCTTCGAGAGTTATCGTGCTGACAGACGGACGGACGGACAGACGGACAGCGGATGGGCGGACAGACAGACGGGCGGACAGACGGACGGGTGGACAGACGGACGGGCGGACAGACGGACGGGCGGACCACCCCTAAATCCTCCAGAGCCCATCTACGAACTTGACCTTACCCTTGACGCAAAGAATCCTCACACCAATTTTTCGTCAAAATATCCCATTCCCTTCGAGAGTTATCGTGCTGACAGACAGACGGACGGACAGACGGACAGCGGCTGGGCGGACAGACAGACGGGCGGACAGACGGACGGGTGGACAGACGGACGGGCGGACAGACGGACGGGCGGACCGACGGACGGGCGCACATACGGACAACTTTTGCGATGTCATAGATATCCCTCCATTTACGTTTTGGGATCCCAAAAAGGAACCGAACACTCGAAAACAGCCAACCATAGTCTCATTTCTTAATCCCTCGATTATTTCCAGCAAGTATTTTCTTACTTTCGTAGGCTTTGACTATGAATATCAAAAACCTCTTGCAATGTGAGATCGGGTGTTTATAATTTAAAATTTTTTCAGTTGTGATAAAATGTTTGCATTAGTGGTCTAAAAAAAAAGATTAGTTAGTTACGCACGCTATTCAAAGTTCGACTAATAAAAAAAGATAAGGAAAGCAGGCCTACCCGTAGACAAAGAACTTTTGAACAGCTGCCAATTTATTCCAGAGTCACGGGATTATCAGATAGAACTATGGCTATGGTTTATGTACCAGTTGAACTTGGATTAAAACTGATCCGTAGGGCCAATTTTACGAAATCGTCTTAGCGCTGTTTTCACATGTGTTGGTCCAACCTCTTTCAGACTGCCAATATGGCGGAGAGGAGAAATGATTGGAGGAAGTGCAATCCTCTCTTATGTCATACAAAGTTTGAGTCTCGCGTTTTTGTTCTGCTCCGACGCGTACTTTTGAGGTTACTATGAATCTGAAGTAAACCATACTTTTGTAGAACAAAGTAGTTGGTTGGTATAGTGACCCAGTCATACACAAGACCTCGAGTTTAGGGACACAGTGCTCGAACATTGGAGTACTGTGGCCTTGTAAGAGCCAGGGCCCCAGATTCTGTAATTTTAGAAACAGCACGGATTTCTCGACATAAAATTTAGAAAGGAAAATTAGCTTCCCAGGATTATCCTAAATTACTTCTTATACAGCCCTTTGAGCGGGGGCGTAGTTTGCTGTGGGGCAGGGGGGGGGGGGCAAATGCCCCCCCAGACCCCAGTTCCCCCCACCCTCCCCAGCTTGATGTTTGCCCCCCCCCCCCCAGCTGAAATTTAGCGTCTTTGAAACTCTCGTCGAAACTAAGATAGGCCTACAGAATTCAAGCATCCACAGAGACAGATCGGGTTTCTTTGGTATACCTTTGTCTTTATGGTAAGATTGGAACACGGAAGCCTTGAAACTTTTATAGCGATATGCATGAGCTATGCAGGGTTAAACACGTTAAACACGCCTATGTCAGACGCAAAGGCGTTACTAGCCAAAATGTCTGGGGGGGGGGGGGGGGGGGAAGGAATTCACCGACCGGCTGGTAATTTTTACCGACTGTTTTTGCAGAAAAAAACGGCTGTTTTCAAGAAAAAAAACGTCAGTTTTGGAAAAATCGACTGATTTTCAGAAAATAACGACTATTTTGACGAAAAATCTACTGAGTTACAGAAAAATCGACTGTTTTAATGAAAAAATCAACTGTTTTGGCAAAAAATCGCGGCGAATCGGTTATTTTTTACCGACTGGCCGACAACATTGGGGGGGGGGGGGGGGAGGCTTCCCCCCCGGTCGTGACGCCCCTGGTCAGACGACCGACTAAGTGATCTTTTGGTCATTGGTACCCAACCTGAAAAAGCGAAGAAGCTTAATGTCAATCGCGCAGCTGGCAATTTGAAGAAGCCTTGGTCGTTTCGCCTTGGTCGATTAGTAAAATATCTTTTTTTTTTTTTTTTTATTACGTTTTTCTTCTTCAAATAAAACTGCTAATTTTCACTTGACTTGGGAAAATCGGCTCCAACTTTGCCCCCCCCCCCTCACCAGGATTTTGACGAAATTACGCCCCTGCCTTTGAGCCCTTAGTTGTCAAAGCAACCATCAGGCGTCAGCAAGGACGTCGCAAGTGCATTTTCGTAGGGGGGGGGGGGGTGCAGAGACAAAACTTTACCGAATCTCCCACAAATTTCACCGAATCCTAGAAACTGAGAATTCGAGCTATAAACTATGGTTCAGAAAGGATTACTTAGGAAGAGTAACACTAAAGGGCAGCATGAAAGACGATTAGCCAACTATTAGGCGGCGTTTTGGCCCACTCGGAGAATGTATTGCCGGGCATGATTGCAGTAACAGCTTCTATTCATTATAGCCAATAGAAAGTTAAATCGAGCGCCGCAGCCGAAAATATTCGAAATCTATTTTTTTTTTCCTTTAGGCTAAAATTTAACTGCTTCTCTTACAAATTCTATCATTTACCGTGGATTAAATACCGAGACTCTAAGAAGTTCCAAGGGCCGGATCTAGGACGGTCCGGCAGCAGCAGCAACTGTGGTCTCGATAAAAGGATGCTTTTTCCTGCCAAATTTAATTTCAATCCAGATTTTACCTTTTAATGTTCCGAAATCTCAATTCTAAAATTGGCTCAAGACCCCAGCAAATGATGCGCCCTTCTACGAAATAGAGAATAATACGAAAAGCGCTGCAGGCGGAACTTTCGAAATATTTATGATTAGATATTCTTTTGGGATCCAAAATAAATGTAAGGAGTATCGATAACCTTTTGTCTGCGACCAGTGCTTCACTCGACCTCTTCCGAGTTTCGTGGTAATTCCCGAATCCTGGCAATTATAACGAATAAATTTACCGGATCCCAGTTATTATACCGAATAAGTTTAGACCGATAGCATGTTCGGGATTCTGTATAACTAGGGTATCACGGTTCTTATACCGAATTGTTTTGGTATCGAAAGACTACCGAACAACATTCATATTCGGTATGCTTTCGTCGAAACTGGAACAAAAGTCAGGATTCTTGGTTTAATCAATCAATCAATCAATCTTTATTATTCGAGAAACATTCTTTACGGTATTAACAAAAAACCGAATATTTGTTCTCTCGTCAAACATAAAACTACCTAATCATGAAAATTCCGAATAAATTACCGACCCTAATAATGATACCGAATAATTTTTAACCGATAGTTTATTCGGGATTCTGTGTAACTACCAAATCTCCATAAATATACCGAATAGTTCTGGCATCGAAAAATTACCAAATGATTTCAGTACATTCTCTCACCAAATTTGTGATAACTACCGAATACTGGCGATAATACCGAATCCAGATCATTGCACCGAAGAGATTTGTGCCGATAGCCTATTTAGGATCCTGTATAACTACCGAATCCCCGTAAATATTTCGAATAGTTCTGCTATCGAAAATATACGGAACAGTTTTAGTCAAATTTTAGGCCTCCGGCCCGAAATTTTACAGAATCTTAAAAAGGTGGGGGGGGGGGGATGCTGCACCCCCACCCCCTTGTGACGCCTCTAGACGTCAGCGTCATCGGTGGCGTTGCAAGCTCATTTTCGTTGGGGGGGGGGGGAGACAAACAAATTTCACGAATCTACCAGAAATTCTACCGAATCCTCAAAACTTACAATTTGAGCTTTGATTTATTTCAAATTTTTAACTGCAAAATTGAAACGTTTAAGTACAATTAGCAATACTAACGGGCAACACGAAAGCTGATTAGACAGCTACTAGGCATCATTTCTGCGAAGACTATTACTGGACACCAATCCAGCAACAATTTATAACTTCTGTACCCAAGACGAGAATAAACTGAGAGCCCCATGCAAAACTTTTTTAGTTCGCATTTCGCACCATTGTTTCCCATTCAAATTCTGGCTTTTAACCTTAGTCAAACCCTAAGATCCCAAGGATTTCCAGAAATATTTCAAGCCGGAGATAGCGAGGCTCTGGCAGCAGCTTCCAAGACTTTATTAAAGCGAGCGTCTTCGGCGAAATTTTTCAATTCGGGTTTTTTCTGCCAAAATTCAACTATTTCCCACACAGATTCTAGTTTATAATGTTCTCAAATCCCAAGCCTAAAATTCAAGAAAACCCTAACTAAATGACATGCCCTTCCAAACAAGACCAAACTTTTCGATGGGATCCCAAAAATTCAATATCTTATCCAGACAACTGGGTCTTGTCTTAGCCAGATCCAGTCATCGCCAGAATCCTTGAACATTCTTACAATTAAAATTCAGAAACAGATTAAGGCCAAATAGCTAATCATCTGAGAAAACCAAGTTCAGATATGGATTCAGCATGTGTGTTTACCCGTATAAGTCATATCTGTTTTGACGAAAAGTTCCTGCCACTTCTGCCAATTTCCCGGTTTCGGCCGAACTCTAGAACTACTTCTCCGGCGAAAAAAGAAAGCTCAAAAATGAACTCAGGGTATCTTCTATCCCCAATAATGAACATCTAATCAACTTCAAATAAAAATTTAACTTATAACAAATTTTCCGACTCCAGCCGGATTCCGGTCGAACTTTATGTCCGGGTAAATATGATTGTCACACACGGATTCAGCGTCTCTTCTTACCACTAAATCGGTTATCTAATCAGCTAGAAATAAAACTTTAACTTCTAACAATTTTCCGGTTTTGGCCGGATTCCGGGCGAACTACATGTCCGTGAAGAAAATTGTTTTCACATAAAAGTTCAGCATGTCTTCTTGCCCTAAATCGGACATCTGATCAACTCCAAATAAAACTTTTAATTTTAACAAACTTTCCGGTTTGGGCCGGATTCCGGGCGAACTACTTTTCCGTCGAGAAAATGGTTTTGACCATCGTCTTCAGCATGTCTTCCTACCTCTAAATCAAACATCTAATCAACTTCAAATAAAACTTTTACTTTTAACAAACTTTCCGGTTTTGGCCGGATTCCGGGCGAACTACTTGTCCAATTACAAAATGGTTTTCACCATCGTGTTCAGCATGTATTCTTACCCCATAATCGACTATCACATTAGCTGTTTCAAAATATTTTGTTTGCCCCTTAATTTGAACCCCCTCCCCCACCCCTAAATGTAGGGCTACAAAGCCCATTGACGAACTCGACTGGTCCGCCGACCCAACGAATCCTCACACCAAGTTTCATCAAAATATCTCATTCCCTTCGAGAGTTATCGTGCTTACAGAAGGACGGACGGACGGACGGACGGACTGACAGATGGACAACTTTTGCGAAGTCACAGGTATCCCTCAACTTACGTTTTGGGATCCCAAAAACGGAGAAAACTACCAAAGGCGCCGCGGGCGAAGTTTTTGAAAACATTTATGATCAATCACCTTTTTGGCAGAATGGCAGTGACCAGGGTCTTACCTCGACCATCTTCTCTCAATGCTTATAAAGAAGATTTATGTTCAAACCTTGCCATGCAGGATTAAAAAAAAAATCAATTTGCTTTTCTGAAAAAAAATTGGACATTTTTGTACAAAACCAGATAATGTTGCAACCATGCGCCGCGGGCTAAAATTTCGCAACTCGGCCATTTCTCCGCTAAACATTTTGAACAGATTTTGGTATAAAACCCAGTTGTGAAATTCGAGAACTGTAACCTTATTATAATTTTGGCAAGATTACGAAAATCGGAGAAATTTTGATCGGGAGATTTCCAAAAAGAGCCGGGAGATCTCCCGAGAAATCGGGAGGAGTGGAAGCATCGGCTGATGGTTGCTTTGACAACTAAGGGCTCAAGGGGCTATCTAAGAAGTAATTTAGGATAATCGTGGGAAGCTTGAAGAGTTTACATCGGTTCGACACAATTTAAACTAAATTATAAATATTCTTTGAGTCGAAGCTGACTTTGAAACATTTATTCAAACAATGTTTACAACGGATACGTCAGCTACGATTCTTCATCAGCGATATTTCGGCCCTTCTTGGCAAGGGTCCTCGTCAGGCACTATAGTGAAAACCATTTTTTCGCCGAACAATTAGTTCTTCCGGAATCCGGCCGAAACCGGAAAGTCTGTTAAAAGTAAAAGCTTTATTTGAGTTTGGTTAAATACTTGATTTAGGGGTAGGAAGACATGCTGAACACGATGGTGAAAACCATTTTCTCGTCAGACAAGTAGTTCGTCCGGAACCCGGCAAAACCCGGAAATTTGGTTAAAAGTAAAAGTTTTATTTGAAGTTGATTAAATAGTCGATTTAGGGGTAAGAAGGCATGCTGAACACGACGGTGAAAATGATTTTTTCTTCCGTAATCCGGCCAAAACCGGAAAGTTTTATAAAAGTAAAAGTTTTATTTGATACTTGATTTAGGGGTAGGAAGACATGCTGAACACGATGGTGAAAACCATTTTCTCGCCGGACAATTAGTTCGTCCGGAATCCAGCAAAAAACGAAAAGCTGGTTAAAAATAAAAGTTTCATTTGAAGTGGATTAAATGTTCGATTTAGGGGTAATAAGACATGCTGAACACTTATGTGAAAAGCATTTTCTACCCAAACAACTAGTTCGCTCGGAACCCGGCTAAAACCGGAAAATTTGTTAAAAAGCAAAAGTTATGTTTGAAGTCGATGAGGTGACAGATTTAGGGGTAAGAAGATACGCTGAGTCTGTATATGACAGTTATTTTTCATCTGGACATATAATTCGTCCGGAATCCTGTTGTAACCGGATTTTTTTTATAAGTTAAAGTTTTACTTGAAGTTGATTAGATGTTCTTTATACGGAGAAGGAGATACGCTGAATTCGCTTCTGAACTTTCTTTTTTTTTCTGAACAAGTAGCCTATAGTAGTTCGTTCGGAATTCGGCCGAAACCGGAAATTTGGCAGAAGTAAAGCAAGTAGTTTCGATTAGTATCGTCAAAATAGATACGGCTTATAGAGGTACATCTGAACTTGAGCGTTGTACAAAACCACGGTCGGAACAAACATCGTAACTGCCTGCTGCAAATATTCAATTTTATAGATCCCATCGGAACCTTTGGTCTTGTTATCCACTGCCCCAGTCCGCTTGGGCTCAAAGAGTAATTACGAGGGTCGAGGTTTGGGATTTTAAGGTTCGCACTATAGATAAAACAAAAGAAAAATTCTAAGGGAAGTAGTTGGATTTAGCGAGGGACGAATCTGAACAAAAATTGTGCGCGCTTAACATGACGGGCATGTCTTTCTTACGTGGTTACTTACAATTTTCTTGAGTTCTGCCAGGCATTTGCCAGTCAAATAATTTGCCTTTTCATCCGTTACTGTTGTCAAACTCTACACGATGAATTCAGTTCCCCTTTTTGCAGAGGCACTAGTTGACAAGTGAGGAGTCGTAGGCAATTTACGTCTGTGACAATTTAGCAATTAATTTAAGAATAATCTGATGTCAAGCCAAAATGCTTCGTGCATCCCTTTTACGATATTCCGTCGGCACATGTTTCGGCACATTGTGGGTTGTACCCCAACCCTAGGATGGTACTTACAGCCCTGTTTGGACCATTAGGTCATTTACCTTTCTTGACTTCACCACCTGCTGAGGAAAAGAATGTAGCTGCCATTCGAAGATACTGTAAATTCCTCCTCTATTTGCAAATTTGGTCATACGTTACAGTAACAAATATAACCTGTAGGCATGACGAGCTGCATATAAAGCCGTCGGTCGCCTCCGCATAACGGTCTTGTCCCTTGTTTGTAGTGTGAACTTGTATCTTGATAGTTTTTGCAGATACCATGGTATCTGATACCACGGTCAAAAGGCGTTTTTGCAATTATCGTGGTATCTGGCCAGTTGCCAGATTGGGGTATCTGATATTCAGATACCACGATCCGACCGTGGTATCTGAAAAAGTCATCTCACTTTCGTCAGTTTTTGTCAAATTGGTGGGAAAGAAGTTTGGCACATAGTGATGTGACTGAATATCAGTTTTTCTTTTGGGATGACTTCGAAAAGCGTAATTTCGGCAATTATCGTTTTTGCAGAGCAACCGTATATCAGATAACGTGGTAACAGATACCTTGGTATCTGCAAAACGCAACTACTGTAAGTTGTGTTCTCTGCTTTCTCTACGTACTCCACTATTTGTATTTCTTATAAGTGGGTAAATAAAAATTCATAGGGCTAGGAGCCCATTTAGGAACTTGACCTGTAATTCGATCAAAGAAAGAAAAAGAACACATAAAGACACAGAAAAAGACACTAGTTTTCAATCTTCTGCCAGGAAGCAGTGGAGAAGGTCGTGCGCTGCCTATGGTCAATAATTTTTATAGCGACGAAGAAACATCCAAAAGGGTAACACTTGCATCTTGAATTTTGAACTTCTCCATCAATGTATGGTTATGGCATAACTTCGACAAATGGAGCAGGTCCTTTGCATAATTTAAAAGGACATGATCTCATCTTTTGCTGCTACATCCTCTAAACTAGATTCGACGAAAAGAGCTTAGACAAGACAATTGAGACACAACAAACAAGCTCAGATGGTCCAAGTGTGCAAGCCTCCAAATGAAATTATCTAATTGTGCAAACCGCCAAATCAAATTCTACCCAACGACGGCAACGACTGGTAACTGGACAGCCAAAAGGTCGAATCTGCATTTTTCAGAATTGTTCAGGATAGCGAAAAAACACGGTTTTAGGACCCTTGCGTAGACAAAAATGACGCCATATTCATCTCTTAGCTTTAATGCATCTCACAGATCTTACAGACTCGTCGTATTTAAAGAAATCTAGCAAAAGGTATTTCGGAAAAAAAAGTCAGATACGACCTTTTGGCTGTCCCGGAACGCGACTGGACTGACGACGATTAGGTTTATGTATTACATAGATGTTACGATGACTGTATTTGAGTGTGAAGATGCATTTTCAACTGATATACAAGGGACTTGTACCGTGGCAAATAAACCAGAAACAAATTTTTGAACTGAACAGAAATCCAGGGCTCCAATGTTGGAGCCAGAGCTGCTGCGAGTCCAGCAAATCCGAGTCCGAGACAAGTCCGAGTCCTTGGGCGTCTCGAGACCGTTCCGAGACGAGTCCAGAGTCCGAGTCCACCAGCTCTGGTTGGAGCCTCATATTAGTTACATCCCGACATGGCGAGGCCTCATAATGAAAAACCTAAAAACCAAATATTGTCTGTTCTCTACAGAAAACTGTCCGAAGCGGCGTACGCGCGTCTGTCGTCCTCGCATGGGCTTCTTCGTCTGTTTGACTCCTAAGTAGATTTTGATTGTATGCGTTGTGCTTACCCTAATTATTTTCATATTTTCATATCTTCTTGTACGATTTGTGGGTTAAAAATAAAACATTATTATTATTAATATATGGTTTTGATGGGGAAGACGCCCTTGGGATTGAAACATTTATAAGTAGTCAACTAAAGGACAAAAATGCTCCTCAGCCAGGATCGAACCCACGACCCTTCGCTCAGGAGGTCGCTTCACCTCTTTTGTCTTTCAGTTCACTAACTAAAATTGTACAGCACCTTCTGCGCTCCTTCTATACTATTTCGTTCTGGTCTCACTCATGTTCTGCGAAAGAAGGAGATCAAAAAGATGAGATCTTGTTATTTTAAATATGCAAAGCACCTGCTCCACTTGTCGAAATTATGCCATAACCATACATTGACGGAGAAGTTCAAAGTTCAAGATGCAAGTATTACCCTTTTGGATGTTTCTTCGTCGTTATCAAGAATCATTGACAACAGAGCCCAACCAGCGCACGACCTTCTACACTGCTTCCTAACAGATGACTAAAAATTAGTGTCTTTTTCTGTGTATTTATGTCTTTTATTTATTTTCTTTTATTTACTCCGCTTTTTCGAAATGGCGGGTTAGAAATAAATTACTTACTTACTTACTAAAAACTGTACTGTATCCTCTAAAATTATGCAATCAAACTTTTACGGCATTGTACTTTTAGCTAGATCCACATTTACGCTGTCGAGTATGAAGCCCCTGGCTGACAAACAAGTATACCTTGTGCCTACGCCATCATATGACGACATACTTTGTTTACAGCTCACAATGCGTCGAGGCAAGGTATACATTGTAGAGAAACTTTGTAACGGAAAGGAGGACCGGTGCCAATCAATATATATGAATGAAATACTAGACGGTCTAGGCACGTTGAGAGACACCTTACTCAGTGAAACGAACTAACATAGGCTCTTTCCTGATCACAACCAGGGTTGACACATCAAAAACATTTAGAGAGTGACTTTTGGCACAGAACAGAGAGTGAAATAGGAGTGAAAATTTATTTTTACGTAATACTTGAAATTGTCACTTTTGGTCGGAACAGCCTCTGCAAAAACGACACAGCTTAATTTCATTTTGACGAAAAAGCATGAAATAGTCACTTCTTGTCGGAATCTCCTCCACAGGAAGGAGACCCTCCACAACATTTAACTGCTCCTTCAATTGGTAATTTAATGCCTGATATTTCTTTGTCAAGTGTAACCCGTAAACTTTCTAAGCTAAAAAGAACTTCTGTTGCTCCTTTTGATATTCCAGTTATTCTCGTTAAAGCATTTGCTAAAGAATTAGCTTTCCCCCTTCAGATAATCTACAATAACATAACGCGAACAGGTTATTTTCCAAAGAAATGGAAGAAAGGTTTTATCACCCCCATTCCAAAGAAAGGAGCACCTAATGATTTCTCTGGTGTACGGCCGATCACAGTTACATCCATTTTCAGCAGAATTTACGAAAGTTTTGTTGCCACATGGCTTAAAGAATATCTTTTAAAAGTAACTGATCGAAAGCAGTTTGGTAACATTCCTAAGTGTTCGACAGTCCATTACCTAGTTAATTTGATTGATTTTATTTTAAAACATCTCGATGAACCTGGCAAATGGATAAATTTAATTGCAATTGATTTTAAAAAGGCATTTGACCTTGTTGACCATGAAATTCTTTTAGAAAAAATGTCGGAAAAAAATATACCCGATTTTATCGTCAAAATCATCAAGAGCTTCTTGACAAATAGAGAGCAAACTGTAAAGTATAAAGGCCATTTTTCTACTTCTTTACCAGTTTTTTGTGGAGTTCCACAAGGAACTGTGATCGGTCCGCTGTGCTTCCTCCTCATGATAAATGAAATTGCTGCTGGGTTGGAGGACAGATGGAAATACGTTGACAATTTGTCCTTAGCGGAAGTCGTATCTGAGGATCTGAAAAGTAACGCTGCCGGTTTCATCGACCAGGTTACCTCAGAGGCGACTGAAATGAATATGGTCGTGAATAAAGAAAAGTGCTCGGTTACGACCTTTTCTTTTCTTAGAATAACTCGGCCGTCTTTCGAGCCTCCTATCGACCCTGGGCTCATCAGTGATAAAATAACGCTATTACGTGAGATCTCTTCTGACCTTTCGTGGCATGAAAATACAAAGACAGTTGTAAAGAAAGCTAACAGCGCAATTCAAATGCTAAAAACACTGAAAAAGTTTCGGGTTCCTAAGGACAAGCTAAAGCTAATGTTTTGCTCTTTCATTCGACCCTTAGTCGAATATGCTTGTCCAGTTTGGCACTTTGCTCTTACCCAAGGTGAAACTGATAAAATAGAGCGAGTTCAGAAGAGATCGCTGCAAATTATCTATGGCGGTTCCCCCCTACCATACTCTTTTTACCTCAAAGAATTTAAAATTGAATCCCTTTCTTCCCGCCGCGAAAAACTATGCCGCAACTTTGGCTCCTCCCTTCTCCAGCACCCCATATACCGTTCATTCCTTCCTCCACCCTTTGTTCCTGTAAGATCTCGTCCCCCCCGAGAAGTGGCTGAAAAGGTTCCCAAACTGACCCCAATCTACTGTAACACTATGCGCTACAGTAGAAGCTTTGTGCCGAGCTTCGTAAAGCAGTTCCATGCTCTTTAGCACTTTTCTGCCTTGTTACTTTTTTTTTTTTTAAATATCTGTTGACAACTTATTTTATCTTTACTTATGACTACAAAAACATCGTATTTGGGCTCTGCCCACGAGAGATATGTTTTGCTTTATTATTAAATAAATTGAAAAAAAAAAAAAAATCTCTGCTGCAAAAATGACACATCTGGACGTATTTAAAATAGAGTGATTGTTATGTCCTACGTAAGACAAGAGAGACAAAAACAAAGTTGCAAATCCGCGAATGCTTCCGAATTAAGTCTTATTTGAAGTTATTAGATGTTCTTTATAGAGATAAGGAGATACGCTGAATTCGTTCTGAATTGCTCTTTTTTTGCTGGACAAGTGGTTCGCTCGGAATTCGGCCAAAACCGGAAATTTGGCAGAAGTGAAGCAGGAAGTTTCTGTCAGTATCGTCAAAATAGATATGGCTTATAGAGGTGGATCCTGTCCAAAAAAGTTGAGCCGTTGAAGGTCGTTTGATCCGCCCTTGCCATTTCCATAACTTCCATATCTGAACTTGGTTTTCTCAGATGATTAGCGTGGCGAAGACTGGATCTGGCGAAGACCTCGGCGAAGACAAGACCCAAATGTCCGGATCAAGTCTGAGATTTTTGGGATCCCATCGAAACCTTTGGTCTTGTTTATCCTGATAAAGTAGTAAGCAGAAGAAAAGAATGTAAGACCAACTCGAGTCGAAATTACAGTCCTAATGGTATGTTTTTCTCCAAGCTCATTGCTTTGTTGATTAACATTTGTTAGCTGATCATTTTAATCAGTAGAGAAAATCACGAAGAATGAAACAAAAAATGGAAGTGATAAATCAATTATTTTTTCTCGAACAGGTATATAATGCCTATCATCATCCTGTGCCCCACAGTTAGTTATATTCTATAACCTCCTCTGATCTTCGTCAAAGTGGATATTATTTACTTTACATTCACGTTGGTAAACAGTTGCACAGAAAAAACTGTTTGCAATTCGTCATTTTTCGGATGTTTCTTCGTCGCTTTAAAAAATCATGGACAACAGCCCAACCAGCGCACGACGATATCCACTGCTTCCTGGCCGACGATTGAAAATTATGTGTCTTTTTGTGTATGTTTATGTG
This sequence comes from Branchinecta sandiegonensis, assembly GCA_030848855.1. Classification (NCBI taxonomy): domain Eukaryota; kingdom Metazoa; phylum Arthropoda; class Branchiopoda; order Anostraca; family Branchinectidae; genus Branchinecta; species Branchinecta sandiegonensis. The sequence continues at coordinate 9,082,445 of JAUPMV010000009.1, forward strand.
TTTTATTTATTTTTTCTTCATTTACTCCGCTTTTTGAAAATAGCGGGTCAAAAATAAATCACTTACTTACTTACTTACTTACTATTTTAGATACAGGTATATTCGTTTTAACGAGAACTAACATATCTATTTCGAATCCACGGTATTGAAATGTTTGATATACTTTTTGATTGCTTTATGAAAATTAGAATGGAAGGTGGGAGCAATAGGCGTATTTTCACATGTGGAATCTTATTTGACTGTGTGTCCATGTGGCTTAAATCGACCGTCTCTTAAACTTGAAACAAATATTTGTGTCACGCTTTCATTTTAGCTTTGCGAGCCATCTACCGTTTTTTTGTTGTACTGCTGGAACGGCTGCAAGCCGCTTGGAAGCACTCGCTCCTAAGTCGTTTCTAACGGAACGGAACGCGGAGCAGGAGATTCAAACAAGACCTCCGGAGTGGATTCTAGTCAGAAGTCAGAACAGTAGCTTTTCCTGTTTAAACAGACGGGTGAATATAAACCGAGTTGTAATGTAGTGTACCGTGTGATTCGATAAGTTCTTCATTAATCTTTTCACCACCTTGCTTTTTAGTACTGTAGAGCAGGGGCATCACTGCATCACTAGCCTTTTACCTTTGGCAACCTTTGGGCAGCCTTTTGGGGGGATGTCCAGTTTGTGTTGATTGACTCAAAACATGCCGACACAACGCGCCGTTGCTGATTCGTGGCATCGTCGTACATTTCCCCCCAGGACAGAATAGAACCAGTGTAAAACTAACTAATGAATCAGTTGGAATTATTCCTTTAGCCCTTTCTTTAGGCTTATATTAAATTTGTATATTTGATTGAAATATTTGGCTTTTCGTTTCACTTTTTGCTAGAAAGCTAACCTAACAACGACTGTGGCCAGAGCCTCGTTTTGGTTCGTTTAGTTGATGCAGCACCTTGCAGTGAAGCAAGGAATTAGTCGGTAAGTCCATGATTCTCAAGAAGAGCTGCCATGTTCCTCGGAAGCACTGCAGTGCAAAAACGAATGTAGAAAGAATCAGCCCGGAAGCGGCTGAGAAGTGGAGCTGTAGCGTGCAAAAAAAGTGAGGCTCAGAACAAGTTAAACTAAGAGGCGCCTGCGAAATTTTTAATCCTGCTTTTTTTTCAGAAAAATTTAGCTAGCCTATATCTAATTTACAAGTTCTAGCATTCAGTCCCAAGAATTTCAATCCTAAATGTCTATTAAATGACACACGGTCTTCCAAATACAGAATACTACAAAATGTGCTGCAGGCGAAATTTTGTGCAAAACTAACTATAATGCATCAGTTGAGATTAATCCTTTAAAATTTGTTAATTCACATATTTGGCTTTTTCACTAAAAAGCAAAGCTTCCAGCTTTTAATGTGTTTCAACCCTCAAAGCACAACTCTTACTAGAGATCATCTTTTCCCTATAAAGTGGATCAGAAAAAGCGTCTTCGAAAATACCATTACATACATACATACATACTCTTTAATCCGGAAAAAGAAATTCCATATTGACTAGCCTAATACAAAAATACAAACAAAAACAATAACAGTAATATAACGAATATCACCTACCCACCTGGGAAACCAAAAAGATCAGAATTGATCTTATCCCAGATGGGTAACGATAACTGCATAAATGGGGTACTCACTCCCTCGATAAGACTATTACCGCAATAATTATGTACAGCCCGGAGTCTAATGGATTCCCGGCTCTTGCAAACTACCTCCGCAAAATCAGGCAGTGTAGCATCAGAAAACATTTCCGTAGCGCTACACCAAGATGGCAGAGAATGTAGGAGACGGAACGAATTATTGTAACACACGCGTATTGTAGTAAACGCCTTAACTGTATGTGACGAGATCATGCCAACACCATACAAACAAGTGCAGTAACTCCGGAACAGAAGATTCTTAACCTCAGTAGAGCATTTGCTGAACCGTCTTATTAACATATTGGCTCGGAGGCAGTGAGATCTGTACAAGTGTTTAAGGTGACAATCATCACTAAGATCGCTAGAGAATATGAACCCTAGGTACATAAATTCATCCACAAAACTAACTACATTTCCTGACAAAAATACCTGGGGCGGTTTTATTTTCCGCAGACTTTTCGGGCGAAATAACATGCAGAAAGTTTTTGACGTATTATAAATAATATCATGCTGATGGGCAAATTCATCACAAATCGCTAGCAGTTTATTTAAAGCTGACACACTTGTGGCTAGCAGAACTAGATCATCTGAGATACTTTCTATTGCTATCTATTGCTATCTATCTATTGAAACAAACTCGTCCAATATGGCAACCAAAGCCTGACGCTTTCAGACGAAAGTTTAGCTCATTTACATAAAACGTATATAAGTACGCAGACGATACACCTCCTTGACTTACTCCGTTTTGCACCGAAAAAGACTCACTGTAAATATCTCCCCAACGAATCTTGAATTTCTGGGTTGTTAACCAATGAATCAAAAGATTTACATAATGATATGGGACACCTCTTGTCAACAATTTCTTTATCAAAATTTCATGGTTAACTCTGTCGAAAGCTTTTCGGGAGTCAATAAAACACGCAAATACATAAGTATTCAAATTCCAGTAATATTCTATGACACACTTCATGATGAAGATCGGGAATTCAACGGAAAGTCGACGTTTATAAGCAAACTGATGCTCCGACGTTTTTAAAAATTCCCTCAACCGAAAAAGTAAACAATACTCTAATACCTTCGAGAGTGTGGACGCCAGCGCAATCGGTCGGTAATTATCTGAAGACGCAGAATTCCCATTTTTACTTTTAAAAATAGGGACTAGTATAACTTCCATTAGTGGCTCCGGCAAACACGAGTGTTTTAACATCGCCGAGAAAAGAGGGGCAAGGACAACCGCTATCACACTCGCACTATACTTGATATGTTGCGATGAGATAAGATCCGATCCCCCAGCTCGTCCTGTTTTTAGTTCACGGATCGCTCGCACCAGTTCACTTTCAGAAAAAGGCTCAAACTCTCTTGACAGAGTGCTCATTCCTTCAGTTGCGTTTTGCATATATCTTGGCACTGAATTAAATAGCGATGTGTATTTTTCCTTCCACATAACGCAAATCGGAACATTACTTTCCACCTGAAACTAGCGATTCTCTTGTTAGCGCTTTTCGATTACATCCAGCCTCCCTGCTCTCCGACGCGGCGACTGGGCGCAAAAGATTTGAAAACTGAACGTGCTTTGGGTAAAAAGTGGGAAAACTAAGCAAATAAGAGAAGTAATAAACAGAAGATTATCACATCCTTATGTGTGAAAGATTTGTCAGCGGACAATGAAGATTCCGGTAAACTTTTCGTTGGGTGTCGGGAAAACTCGGCAAAGCCGAAAAAACGCTAAAATTCGTAGTTACGAAACGAAACAATGGGGAAAGGTGGGGATTTTAGAAGCTTATAATTCCATATGGGAGCTATGTATATTATAAAAGGCAGAATAAGCAAGAGGGGTCCTTCAAGAATTTCAGTCCTAATCCTAAAACGCCAACGAAATGAAACACAGTTCTTCCAAATAGAGAATACTAGGAAATGCAGCGCAGGCAAATTTTTTTGGAAATGTTGATGAGCAGAGCGCCTTTTTTGCGATCCAAAATAAAAGTAAGCTACCTGTGAAATCACAGATCTTCTAAAAAGTAGTGGCGATCCACAGTAAAGTAGGCACAAAGTAGCCTATAATTGTTCTGAATTTACTGCAAAAGAAGTAGTTGTAAAAGAGCCAGACGAACTGACGAAACTTGAACGTCCAGTCTTTGCCCGACAGAACTTTACAGTCATTTGATTCCATGTGTGTTGAAAAATCTCGACTTGCCAACGAGACATAAACATTCGGGTTGGCCCGACAAAAGCTTACGGAATTCAGTTTATTACCCGATCTGCAGACGAGACTTAAACTTTCCGGGTGCTCCTGACAAATGTTTGCAGATTTTGATTTCCTACGTACAAAAATAACCCGATCTTGCCGAAAATAATACCCCGACAGAAGCATTCAGAATTCGATTTCTTCTGTGTTTTGCCCGACAAATGTTTGCAGAATTTGTTTTTCTGCCTGTGGAAAGAACCCGATGTGCCAGCGACTCGACCGACGCCCGACAAAAGCATGCAAAATTTGATTTCTTCTGTGTTTGCCGGCGCTCCGCGCCGACAAACTAGTGAACTTTCGCCAGGCTTCGCCCGACGAAAGTAGTTTCTCAAGACCTTTGGGGGGTGAGGTCCCCCCCTCCCCCCCCCATAGTGACGCCCCTGCTGTAGAGTCGATGTACAGTAGAGGTAGCCTATGCAATGTTTGTTGACTTTGGACTTTGGACATTTTCATGCACTTGCTTTGACTAAAGTCAACCCCTGTTTAGACAAATTAGGCATTTAAGGGCCTCTGAAAACACCTGGATAGGTATTTCTGAATAAGCATACCTCTGCTGTGTTCCTTGTGTGCTAATAATAGTGGACGATCACCTAAGAAAATAATTACCTTAAATTGTTATCTTAAACTGCACCTGAAAGTAATAAGGATGTTGCATCCCAATGAGCAGCTTGCAGTTGATGATGGTGTATATTTCCTGGTTACTGCAGGGTTACTGCTTCTGAGTTCTGGTGTGCTTTAGTCCTCTCTCAATGGCTGCGCATGCCAGTCCTCTATGATTCGCTTTTTGAAGACAGGCTGTTCCACAGAGGAAAAGCTTGGTTGCTGAAGAAGTGCTGGCAAACACGAGAGGAGCAGGACTTTCGGAAGAACATCCAGGAGTGGCCCCTAGACCTAGTCTGCCCCTAGCCCATGAATGGTTGTCAGGTGCAAAGAGGGAGGGGAGAGCATGACAGTCGGTTTGCGGTCTAAACCATATTGAATTAAACCATAATAGGCAACTTTTACTTCAGATCACTTGCCAAAAACGTCTGATGTATATCCAAGACTCCAACGTTCCATGAAACATTTGAATGTTTTGTTCTGTGTTTGCCTCTGTTTCTTCTTTCAAAGTTCCATGCATTCATAGATCGACACCTAGCAGTCCAAAATTACGAATATTTTTGTCAAAAGGTAGGCTAATGCACACATCGGTTTCTTCCGGGATTTTTCTTTTGACTGTATTTATGCATTTAAACCTGCAATGGCTCCTTCCAAATCTATTTTCCTCGTCGCTAGATTATCCAAACCAGCAAGTCGAAGAAGGAAAAATTTTCAGATTAAAAGAATTTTTTATCTAAACACACATTTTTCAGTTTAATTTTGTGACAGAAAGATTGCTGAAACAGTTAGCTGTTCACTGATACAAAGTTTGTTACTTTCCCTTTCCATTTGAATGTGTTATAAGCAAGAAATAAAGCCTAGGTATGGACGAATTGAGAGAGGTGTTCAAATAAGCATAGCCTACCTCTACTGTAGCCCAATATTGTGAGTAACGTGAGGCTACAAGTTAAGCAAACCTGCGACAAAGTTCCTGCAGAAACTTTTCAGACCCTCTACAAAAAATTATTATTGGTAACCTTTTATGGTGTGGATGCATACTAATCTGCGATTCCCAGATGTATTTTCATAATAAAATTAAAAAGAATATCAGTGATATTTTTTTTTACTTTATTGGGATTCCAAAATGTAAGTGACGGGATACCTATGATTTCGTAAAAATTGTTCGTCTGTTAGCATGATAACTCTCAGAGGGGTTGAGATATTTTATTCAAACGTGGCATGAGTAGTCTTTGGGCGTAAGTACAGGTCAAGTTTGAAGACTTAGCCCTACATTTAGGGGTGGGGGTCGGGGGGGGGGGGGGGGGGGGGGTCAGATTAAAGGTCAACACAGTTTATTTTTAAAAGCTAATGAGACAGTCGATTTAGGGGCAAGAGGACATGGTGAATCCGAATATGAAAATTATTTTCTCGTCGGACAAGTAGTTCAACCGGATTCCGGCAAAAAAAGGAAATTTGTTGAAAAGTACACTGTCGGAAGTTTCAAAACAGATTGCGCATAACACTTTCAAGAATAACACCTTTTCACTTAGAAATAAAGTGTTATGACCAGTTAAGTTTACACTATTTCGTGCCGAGATCTCCAACAACACCTTCAATTGGTAAAAATACTAACGGGAACGAAAGAAACATAACATAAAACATCCCAAAGTGTTATCTGTTGAAACCGCGCATCCTGCTGTTATCGTTATGTAACTTCTGACAGTGTAGTATTTTTACCTATTGAAGGTGTTGTTGGAGATCTGGGCACGAAATAGTATAAACTTAATTGGTCATAACACTTTTTTTTTAAGTGAAAAGGTGTTATTCTTGAAAGTGTTATGGCGCAATCAGTCATGAAAGTTCTGACAGTGTAGAAGTTTAATGTGTAGTTGATTAGAGATTAAATTTAGGGTTAAGGAGACATGCTGAACCTTAATGTGAGATTTATTTTCTTGCGGTACAAGTGGTTCACCCGGAGTCCGGTAAGACCAGAAAATTTGTGAAAAGCTATCCAAAAATGAATTTTATTTTCTTTCCGAACAAGTAGTTGGCCCGGGATCCGCGGCCACAATCAGAAATCTAGCATGAAATTTTAAAACCCAGTGAAGTAGTCGATATAGGGTGAGGAGACGTGCTGTTGCATCTTTCGAACATACTGACGTGGTGAACCCGAATATGAAAATTATTTTCTCGCCAGACAAGTAGTTTACCTGGAATCCGGCAAAACCCGGAAATTTGTTGAAAACTAAAAGTTTCATGTGAAGTTGATTAGAGGTTAGATTTAGGGTTAAGGAGACATTAATATGAGATTACTTTTCTTGCCGTACACGTGGTTCACCCGGAATCTGACAAAACGGGAAAATTTGTTAAAGTTAAAGTTTAACCTGAAGTTGATTAGAGGTTTGTTTTTGAGGCGTATCACAAACTTACTCTGACCCCTACCTTCCTCTCAGTTGTCGGATTTCATTCGGACCCAGAAGCAGCAAATTTAGGGCATCTGCTCCCATCAGCCATCAAGTTTCCATAAAACTGGATTGCCCGTTCACTTCACCTGTACTTTGATCCGACGCATCCTCATACCAAATTCAACAAGATAACTCAACCCTTTCGAGAGTTATCATGGTAACAGACGGACAGACAAACTTTACGAACTCGTAGGTGCTAACCTTTTGAACCCCCGAAAAGCCACATAGTTTACAAGCGAAAAAGACAGCCGTGTCAATCTTCAAGCAGTGAAGTAATCTGTTGCAGTGTCTATCACTACTTTTCTGGTTTGCAATACTATTGACTGCATAGTTTGTTCCTGGTTCTGTGTGATAACCATTGGTGTCAGGAAGCGAGTTCATTAATTTCGTTGGAAAACCACCTCAATTAATATGTTACATTATTACAACGGTTGTAAGATGCCTTCACGGGGAGCGTGTGCCGTTGCCGCTTTTGTCGGTAAATCTTTAAATCTTGTCGGTAAAATCTGGGCTTGCCCCCCCCCCCCCCCCCCCGCGAAAATGGGCTAGTTTCGCCGCTGCTTACGTATGACGTCGCAACAGTTGTCCGTCTGTCCGTCCATCTGTTCGTCTCCGTCCGTCTGTCAGCGCGACAACTCTCGAAGAGAACGAGATAATTTGATGTAACTTGGTGTGAGTATTCTTTCAGTCAAGGGAAAGGTCGAGTTCGTAGATGGGCTCTGTAGCCCTATATTTAGGGGTGGGGGAGGGGGTTCAAATTATGGGGCAAACAAAGTATTTCTAAACAGCTAATGAGATAGTCGATTCAGGGGTAAGAAGACATGCTGGACACGATTATGACATTTTCCCGCCGGACAAGTAGTTCGCCCGGAATCCGGCCACAACCGGAAAGTTTGTTAAAAGTAAAAGTTTTATTTGAAGTTGATCAGCCTAGATGTTGGATTTAGGGGTAAGAAGACATGCTGAACACTTGTGCGGAAATCTTTTTCTACCCGGACAAGTAGTTCGCCCGAAATCCGGCCAAAACTGCAAATTTGTTAAAAGAAAAAGTTTGATTTGAAGTTGATTAGGTGTCCGATTTAGGGGTAAGAAGAGATACTGAATCCGTATATGACAACAATTTTTTACCCGGACAGATATTTTGCCCGGAATCCAGCTGAAACGTGGAATTTTTGTTAAGTTTAAGTTTAAGTTTAATTTGAAGTTGATTGGATTAGTTTATCTTGACGTTGATTAGTTGATTTGACGTTCGGTATAGGGATAAGGAGTTATGCTGAATTCTTTTTTGAGCTTTCTTTTTTTTGCCGGATCAGCAATTCGCCCGCAATTCGGCCGAAACCGGAAATTTGGCAGAAGTAAGGCAGAATCCATATCTGAACTTGGTTTTCTCAGATTATGAGCTATTTGGCCTTAATCTGTTTCTAAATTTCAATAGTAAAAATGTTCAAGGAGTCTGGTGTAGACTGGATCTGGCGAGGACAAGACCCAGTTGTCTGTATCAAATATTGCATTTTTGGGATCCGGTCTTTTCTTTGGTCTTGTTTGTATATGCTTTTAGCTTGAAATTAAGACTTAGCTGTTGTTCAGTAATGTTCAGTGGTCTGTTAGAATGGTATCAAAGTTGCACGGATTCGGCAAAGATTGACAATCTGCAAGACCTGATGATCTGAAGATCGTTATATAATCCCCTTTACGATCCCATCGAAACCTTTCGGTCTTGTTCGATATAGAATTGGTGAGGATGTTGATTGTTCTGAGACTCCTTGCAGGAATTCCATTATGTGAATTACAATAGTTTTGCATAGCTCTCTTGGTCTTCCAAAGTGTCCCAACAGAAGAAAAATAACATTAAAGTAAAAATAAAAAAATACCATCAAACAATTTGATTTCATTGTTTATATGAGAGGCGTCATGAATAGGGGGAACACTTCCCTCCTCAATGTTTTCAGAAAGCCGAAGAATAGTAAGAGTTTCTTAAAAAATGTCAAATTTTCTTCAGAAGAGTGGATTTTTCCTCCCAAAAGAGTAGACCCCTCGCACTATTTACTCTTCAACTTACAGTATTTTAAAATATTTGAATACTTTAAAACTAAGCTGTGCTTTCAACAAATAACCCGCGGTTTTGGCTGTTTTAAGCCTTTTCCGAGAATCGTTGACCTGTAGCGAAAACAGGTAAAAAATTTACATAACCGGTTTTTATGGCACTTGCCCTTCGGCCAAGTGCCATATAGCGATCGCAATTTTTGTACGTCCGTCGGTCGGTCTGTCCAGGTTTTGCTAGTTCGGGCACTTCCACGTAAGCTAGGACATGAAACTTGGCATTAATATCAAGGACCCCAAATGATTAAGTTGGAAGTACTCATTTCCCCGATCCGAGCATCTGGGGGGGGGGGGGAGTGGAGGGAGAGGGAATCCGGAAAAATTAGGTATTTTTTACTTACGACCTGGTGATCAGATGTTAATGAAACTTGATACAGAGAAAGACCTCGTGTCTCAGACGTCTCGTTTTAAATCCGGACCGGATCAGGTGACATTGGGGGGAGTTGGAGGGGGGGGGGAAATCTTGGAAAACGCTTAGAGTAGAGAGATTGGGATGAAACTTGTTGAAAAGAACAAGCACGAGTCCTAGATACGTGATTTACATCACTGGACCGGATCCGCTCATTGTGGGTGAGTAGGAGGGGGGGGGGGGGGGGGGTCCGAATTTCTAGTGATCCCGCGAGTTCGGTACTTCCTGCTCTGCTAGGACGATGAAACTTGGCAGGCGTGTCAGGGACCCGAACAGATTGACTTGAGAATAGTTTCCCCAATCCGACCATCTGGGGAGGGGGGGGGGTGGAGGTAGGGGAATCCGGAAAATTTAGGAATTTTTGACTTACGAACGGGTGATTGGACCTTAACGAAACTTAATATATAGAAAGACCTCATGTCTCAGACGCCCCATTTTAAATATGGAGCGGATCCGGTGACATCGGGGGGAGCTGGAGGGGGAACCGGAAATCTTGGGAAACGCTTAGAGTAGAGGGTTCGGGATGAAACTTTGCGGGAAGAACAAGCACAATTCCTAGATACGCGAATGACATAAACGGACCGGATCCGGTCACTGTGGGGGAGCTGGGGGGGGGGGGTCCGAAAACTTTATGACATGCACAAAAACCAAACGGATGTGCCGAATGGGATGCAAGTTGGACAGTACCAAGTTTATGCGGCCTAAATTTGTCCTTTGGTATCCGAACCGGATCCGACCAAAGTAGGGGGAGGATGAAGCGGGAACCGGAAATTTGAAGATATGCTCCGGTTCGAGTTAAACTTGATGGGCGGGAAGAGGAGATGTTAGAGATGCGAAGTTTATGTGTCCGAGTCGTATTCGGCCACAGTGGGGGGAGTTGGAGGGGGAGTCCCGGAAATGTTGTGGCTCGCATAGGGGTTAAACGAGTGGAGTGATTTGAATGAAACTTGGAAAGTATAGAGATCGTATGCGTTAGATGGCATATTTTAGGGTCTGGACCGGATCCGAGCACGGTGGGGAGGGGTACCGGAATTTTCGGAAAAATGCTCAGATTTATTTTCGCGCTTCTCACACCACCTGCTCGTAACAAGTGCCATATGATCTCGTAGCTCTTGTTCTGATGGAAAGTATTATAGGTAAGACAGGTCCTTCAAGACCACCCAGTCAGTAAATACCTTTGACCCCCCCCCCCCCCCAAACGTTTTGGATAGTAACACCTCTGATCAGAAATTAATTAATTTTTAACTTGTCGTCCGGTTTTAGGGGCTAAAAACAAACCAAGATGGTCTAAAATTTCAGAAGTGTTAAAAAAAAGCAAAGCATACCCCTACTGGAACACATGCTGGATCTTTGGATAGCCTTAGCCAAATATTGTGTTTAAAACCCAGTGCCAGAAGCCGATTAGTTATGCCGAAGGTCAGACATTAACCAATAAAAAAATAGTTCTGAACGATCTTTTTGTAAATTTTTCACAGGTCTTGAATATTTTTTTTTCTCAGGTTGACACAACATTTCACCTAAGCTATGCCAAACACTGAGTGATGTTTGCTTTATGTTGTTACTAGCCCAGGTGTTCGGGGAGGGGGCAAGGTATATACCAGCTGGGTAGTCATTTTACCGACTATTAAAAGAAAAATCGACGATTTGTCGGTGCTTCGCGCCGATTCATTTTTATTTTACCGACTTGCCAATAACAGGGGGGGGGGGGGGGCGTCCCACCCCCCCACATATGACGCCCCTGGTTATAGTCAATAAAGGAAGTAGGAATTTGTGGTTGGCTGGTATCCGAGGTGTCAACAGAACCCTGAAACATTTGCGTTTGGTTTGACACTTCTAGTTAAATTTCTGTTTCAGTGTTCAGGCTTAAGGATTACCGGAAATAACCAAGAAGCAATAATGTAAATCGGTAGACAGATTGGGAAGTGGGGGCGTAATATTAGCAAGAACAAATGAGCCAATAGAACCTCCGTCTTTGGTCCCATGCAACGACTATGGATACCCCGACAAAACTGAGCTGAGCTGGAGGTATTTGTTGAGCTTCGAGTTGATGCCCGTCTACTTCCATCTTCGCAGCTGCGCATATCAGAAGAAAAATGCAGGAGGCGCGCTCAGCCGAACTGCAGCGCGTCCAGACAACCAATCGGATTTTTCTTTGGAAATTTCTTCTCCGGGGCTTTACTGCGATATAGCTGTTTGTACAGGTAACGAATTGTGATTCTCCTCGTAGCTCTACCCTCCGCTCGTTTGCATCGGGCAGGGTATCGAGAATCTATTCGACTCCGCATGGTCGTATTACAGAGATAGGGAGACGGAAGTTCTGGTACTTATTTGTTCTTGAAACTAGCCAACAGTAGTTCCAATTAAGAAAAAATTGACCCTTCACGACCACTAGCAAGTCAATCACACGCGCTCATAAATCACGCGCTCATAAATCACGCGCTCATTAATTTTATTGACTAGCTCAAGAGATGCGCCTTTTCTTCTTGAAAATCTAGTGATTCCTCAGCAGATAGGGCTGATATAAACCTAAAAAACAGGGAAAATACCGCCAAGTATTTAGATGTATGCTTTTACTGGTTATCCGTAGCCCATACCAGCCAAATATTTTTCTTTATTTCTCATTTTATTGTAAAGTTGTATTTTGAGCTTGTCCGTAAGGGTGCCTAAGTACGGATTACGACACCAGATGATCGCGACTTGGGTAGGGGTGATCTGGATATTGCAGATGCTAGAATGCTTCCAGTTTTAGTTGTAATTTATTTCGACAGGAACTTCCTACATGTCTTACAGCGCTGAAAGTTCATTTTCGAGTAACGAGGCTAATACCAAGAACAAATAAGCCAATAGAACCTCCGTCTGTGGTCTCATGCACCGTCTGTGGATACCCCGACTACACTTGGGCTAGAGGTACTAGCTGAGCTTTGAGTTGATGCCCGTCTACGTCCCTCTTCGCCGCTGCGCATATCAGGAAAGGAGGCTCGCTGACTCGCTCTGACGCGCGTCCCATGTGACGTCATAACGATAGAGAACCGATCGGCTTTTACCTTGGAAATTTCTTCTCTGGGGCATTACCCGATGAAAAATTTGTCTCAAATAGTAGTACGAAGTTGTACGAAAAAGTAGCATGCAGTACTAACTGATGCTACTACATGCTTCTACTTCAAGGCAACCGTGTTACTGCATACTACTGCATGCTACTATTAGCAAGACTGGATGCCAAATAGCAAGACCCGATGCTACTGGATACTACTACATAAGATTACACTAGTCTGAGGCACGTTAAATGATAGTATTCTATGCTACTACATAGTATTATTTCATGCAACTTTTTCGTACAACTACCATACAACTATGCAGGCTACAAATTTTTCATCGGGTACTGCGATGTAGCTGTTTGTCGAGGTAACGAGTTGTGATGTTCTGCTCTTTTGCATCGGGCAGGGTATAGGAGAGTATTTTCGACTCCGCATGGTCGTATTACAGAGATAGGAGACGGAGGTTCTTATGCTTATTTGTTCTTGGTAAGACCAACCCTAAGTCTTGTGCATGTTTCATAGCTGATTTTTTGTTCAGGCTAAATTGGTTAAAGCATTATGAGTGAAAGCAATGACCGAAAACCTGTTGTTCTACTCACTGGATTTGGACCATTTGGCCACCATCAGGTCAATGCCAGCTGGCAAGCTGTGAAGCATCTAGCTAACACAAACATACAGAATGATATGGGAATAACACTTGTCACCAAAGAACTACCAGTAGAGTACAACTATGTTCAAGACAAGATCCCCCAGTTATGGAGAGAATTAAATCCCGACCTCACCATCCACGCCGGAGTCCATTCAACTGCTGACAAAATACACTTGGAGAAGTGCAGCCCTAACCATGGCTATGTTTCCCTTGATGTCGCTGGCTGTCTGCCAGAAGATGGCACCTGTGTCAAAAACAGTTGTTCCAGTTTGACAACTAAGTTTGACTTAGAATCAATGGCCAGTATTATTAACAAACATACACGAATGACCTCTGCCACAGTATCGTGCGATCCTGGCAACTACTTGTGTGCCTTCACATATTATAAGTCATTGCATGTCAGAAATGATCGATGCATTTTTGTACATGTTCCACCGGTGAGTGACCAGTTTCCTACTGAGTTTACTGCCTTTGTATTGAGAATGGTGATTGTAGAAGCTTTAGCTCAGCAAGGGAGTAGCAAAGAGTGTTTGACCATGGTAAACTAGTTTGGTTTGTCTGCAGAGAAGGAACATAACCCAGTTACCAAATGTATGTTCAGAATGGTGTTCTTGTTTTGGTCTACCTGTTTCTATGAAAAATGTTGGACATACTAAACTATTTGTTTCTTGTTCTAGCTTCTAAGCGTTTCGCCGGTATTTTATATTTGTTGGGATTATTTCTACTAAAGTACTTGCTCGTTATGATTTAAATCTAGTTCCCCCTCACTTATTCAACTAAAGAGGCTTGAAAATCCCATGAAAATGCGTCACTTCGTTGCTCCGCTATTCACGAATAATCGATTTTCAAATAGTGGAATATCCCTGTCGGATTTGTCGTACCTGTAATTGCTTGTAACTGTGTTGTATGCTTGATGAAAACGATTTACGAAAAATAAGTGTTCACGCAGTGAGCTACCTTCCGCAAGATGATCTGCCACTGAAAAGCCACGTTTCGATTGAGATTCAAATTTTCCGCGCCATAGTAGAGTTTTGCGCTGAGGACGGCCGTAGATATGCTGAACGTCATTCTAGATCAAATAGTGAAAATAAAAAGAAATCCCTTTGCACAAACCAAATTATGCAGTGTGGTCAGTTAAATGATACAGCTTTTCAGTTAAACTTTAAGTTGGTTCCAACAACTCTTAGTGTCATCACGCTGCTATTGAGTAGTGTTTGTAGTAGTGAGTAGTGATAATGTTTTACAGCCTCGGTAATATGAAACAAGAATAAAGTGTCGCGCCCTATAAGCATTGGTCTTTCACTTGAAGCTTTCACTTCACGCATGAACATCTTAGCGTCCAAGTTCACATTCGCACGAAAAACAACCTCACTATCCAGCTCTGGCCGCCAAGGTTCTTTTTTTGCGACAAGCACTAGCCGACAAGAAAAGTAGCAGCTACGGTTTTCGTGCCGCGGTACAGTTTTTCACCATAATTAGATCTTTTATTCCAATTAAACGTGACAAAATTAACGTAAAAAGCAATGATACTAAAATAGCTCCGGTCAACAAGTATTATTTTACAACTCTTAAACCTATATACAACAAATCAAGTTTTTACTCGTCACCAGGGAAAAATACCAAAAATTCCGCGCTCGGTATATAGAGAGGAGCGACAAGAGATCCAAGAGTTAACCAACAGTACCAAAAGAAACAAAAAAACGAAACGTTGCCATGCACAATTTGTGACGCAGGAAAGTTGAAATACAATTTTGTACGAACAGGCCAAGTGAGGTGAAACAACAAAGCCTAGTACCGATAGGCTAACTGAAAATGGAAAGTCCGTAACCTAGAACCCCAGGGGATGCTCATTGTTTCTCTAGGTGTACAGTAACTCAGGGCTTCGACCCAGCCTCCCGTGTGGTGTACACTGGCCTATCCTGGCTAGAAAAAGTGGTATGTTAGAGACTACTTAATCACTAACTCTCAGCAATCTCGTTCCGAAGACCCCCCCCCTCAACTACCACCGTCAAACTTTGAAAGAAAATGGAAGACGAGAACATAAAAACTGTGGCAACTTCACTCCTGGCATCTTTGGTAATCAACAAGTATGTAAGATCCGAGTGCTAAGAATAAAATGGCCTAGGTAGGATATGTTTTCATTAGGCCAGTAGTCTTATTAACAAAGAGTGTACCGACAAGTTTGTATAACACTGGGCTGATATGCTTCCAATTCAAGGGATAGTAACTTAGTACCTACACTGTCAAAAGTTTCATAACAGACAACACAAGGATGCGCGATTTCAACAGACAACACTTAGGATGTAATCTGTTGTGATTTTGAAAATATGCATAACAAGCATTGCCACGAAGAGCCGAAAACCGTCGAAAAAGCATATGCTGACTTTTCCGATATCATGACGACCAACAAAAAAGTGAAATGAAATGATGATTTAATCCGTAATATCTTTAAATACATAAAAATAGCTTTGGATATGTCAATACAAATAAAGACACTTCAAAGTCAAAGTCAGCAGATGCTTTTTCGGCTCTTCGTGGCAATGCTTGTTATGCATAACATCTAGTGCATAACGTTTCAAATCACGTTTTCAACGTTTTCAAATCAAATATAGTCTGTTGAAACCGCGCATCCTTGTGTCATCGGTTAATGAAAAAATTAATTTAGGCATAAACTTCTGCTTGCCCAATCTCACAATGATACGTTGCGTCAAGTCAGAGTGAACGTGCTTGACGAAACATGTTAAAGGCAACGACGCGGGTTTGTTTCATGTTTGCTGTGCGAATACGCGATAACTTGCCATAAAGCTGTTTCCGCGTAAAGGCAGGGGAACTACATATCTAAAAGGCCACACTCATAAAAAATTATTCTGTAACTTTGTGGACAACGTAGAAATTGTTTGAAACTTATTATCATAAAACTGCGCACCCTAGCGTTGGATTTATAGAACTTCTTGGCGTTTTAAGTGGCAGAGCGTCACCACTCTAGTTGCGTTTTTGCAGATACCATGGTGTCTGTTACCAGGTAACTGGATCTGCAATTAGTCGTTTTTGCAGTTACCGTGGTATATGATATACGGTTGCTCTGCAAAAACGACGATTACCGAAATTGCGCTTTTCGAGGCCATCCCGAAAGAAAAACTGATATTCGGTCACATCACTAAGTGCCAAACTTATTTCCCACCAATTTGACAAAAACTGATGAAAGTGCGGACCGTGGTATCTGAATTTCAGATACCACGATAACTGGCCAGATACCACGATAGCTGCAAAAACGCCTTTTGACCGTGGTGTCAGATACCACGATAACCGCAAAAACGACTTTAGACCGTGGTATCAGATACCATGGTATCTGCAAAAACGCAACTTATGTGCACCAAGAGCTGAGATAGAATTCCAATGTCCCGCGACCTGGCGATAGGTGGGCATGAGTGGTTGCAAAGTTTTGAGTTTTATATCCCAGAGAGAATCAGAAGCTTATCAGCAAATTGCAGTGATGCACGAGTATATAAAGTCAGGTGGCAATGTTAATAGCGCTCCAAGAGCTAATACTTTAAGGGCGATACATATCACGTCGGCCTTAATGCATGCTCACACGGTGTGGCACGCGAATGTGAGCACACCTGAAGATACCGATACATAAACAACATACAACTGAAACATGTAATTATGTTCGCCCCTTACTAGAAATAAGAGAGCTTTGTACTGACTTACGAAACAGTTTATAGATCGTACTTGGCAATTACCTAACTCTTCAAAATATTAACTTTCTACTGCATAACAAACCAACCCCTTGAAACCCCATGAACTTCAGAAATAAATTAAGGGGGAGGGGACCAGCCCACAAAGTACAACCATACTAGCCGATATTGGACACCAGGCTTGCAGGTAATCACTCGCGATTCCGAGGTTATTTCTCACTTCAATATTCTTCCAACCCATACGAACTTCTCTTTCGCACATTACTCTCGAATAGCACTCCCAGCGCGGCCTCAATCATGGCCTTTGGCTCAATCATGGCTTTTGGCCCAAAAGCGCTACACTGAAAAACATTTAATGAGGTAGAGGGAGATCGCAGAGAAATACGTTGCAGTGAATGACCTCGGAATCGTGGTTGATGATACAAATTCTGGGCCCTCGATAATAAAGACCAACTGAGGTGTTGCATCTAGAATCGTATCTGCTTCGTAAGACTTAATAGGAACAAGATCTGTTTCTTACTACTGCATAATCATCCCGCCCATGAATAAGCCTGCAAATTCGCATTACGCCTTATTACACCCATTTGAACAGTGCCTATCCCGTATAAGTATTCACCCCGGTGTTTGATGAATACGATCGCTGAGTTTGGCACGGCGCAATGGCTCAGAGACACAAGTTCGTATCATTATCCGTTTCAACATGTGTCCTGACTGTCTTGAAATTTGTTCTACAGGTCTGCAGCTTTTAAGTATTTCGTCAATCAACCCTTGTTATAGTTTCTAGACGATTCTAGATGCAGCACCTGAGCTGAACTTCGAAGTTTTCCCCAGCTCATTAATGCATTTCCGTGTTTACTTCTTTTCGCGTTTAAAGCTAACTTTCCCACCGAAAGCGATTTTCGCGTCTCTTCGTTAATCTCGATTCGCCCTCAAGAGAAAGTTGAGTTTTTTCGCGCGGTTTTGGAAAAACGACGCGAAATTCCGCAAGGCGAAACTAAAAACGTCACCAGTGGGAACTGAGCTCAACTCAGGAACCTCAGCGGCAACACTGGCTCGACGTCCTCTTTATAAAACGAAAATCAGATCTGGAAACAATATCAATCTATCCGTCTGCGATGGCACACGAGGCTCAATTAGAATAGAACTGGAAATATTATAATAAAATATTCTATGAGTACGTCATACATAAATGACTGGATGCATCTACAAGAATGTAAAATTCTCTACAACTAATTTCGTTGAATAAAAAGGATTTATTTTTCTGCATTTATTTTTCCAAATCAAGTAGGAAACGGAAGGAATGACAATGTTCGGTCGGAATATTAAAGATCATCTGAACGGCTCAACACACCATTCCCAAAACTATCCCTGGAGCTCCAGTGGAGACCAAAAATCGGTTTGTCATCGTTTCTCCCGGGTTACACCGCAGCGGGCAGTTTTTCAAATTGTAACGGCAAAGTGTAGGAAGGATTTCAGTTGAACGTGGTGCCGAGACTATTAGTGATTCGAAATGTTATTGCAACGTAGTGAAATCTGCTTTTCTGATTGACATCCTCATATTAAGTATAAAGAACAGTTTTCCAGCAGTACTAACAACGGTGTATCCGCATTTTCCGATGAGACATTGAGATATTACATCACCGCATTATCTTAATTTACTGCTTTTACAGATATTATTTTTTTTTCAAGCTTTTGTCTTGCCGCTGAGGTTCGTTCTCCGATTCAAACAATTTCAATCAAAAGAAAAATCAGATAAAAAATATCACAGCGAAGAACTCATAAAATTGCAGGCTCAAAACACAATAGTACTGGGACTCAACAATAAATTATTGTTCGACAACAACCGATTCCGTCTAAACATAACAGTCGATGCCAAACTCAGAATGCCTTAAACTGAAACTTTAAGCCGCGATACCACGATCTTTTCGAAGGCAACAAGTAGCGTTCCACCGAGTTATTATTAGTCGCGACCGCTACTACTTGTTATTATTTTCGTTCCGGAGGCCGCTGTATTAAGTTCCACGTTCCACGGCTGTTACAATCGTTACAATTTACTTACGATGGTCGGGAGAGTTGTGACGTATGTCCGCGTTGTCCTTATTTTCTTTCCAGAGGTTCAAACTATCACAATACAGCGCTGGCCCCTCCTCTTATCACTATAACTTCTAAGAACTTGCTGGAACGCACTCACGGTTGCTCTAAACACCATTTACGAGACTGCAGTCGACAAGTTTACGTAAACACACACAGCTCCGACCACTAGTTGCGTTTTTACAGATACCATGGTATCTGTTACCATGGTAACTGGATCTGCAATTAGTCGGTTTTTACCGTTACCGTTTCATCTGATATACGGTTGTTCTACAAAAACAACAATTGCGGAAATTGCGCTTTTCGAAGTCATCACAAAAGAAAAACTGATATCCAGTCACATCACTAAGTGCCTAACTTCATTCCCAACAATTTGACAAAAACTGATGAAAGTGAGATAACTTTTTCAGATACCACGATCAGTTGTAACCACGGTCAGATCTGAATATCAGATACCACGATCACTGGCCATATACCACGATAACTGCAAAAACACCTTTTGACCGTGGTATCAAATACCACGACAACTGCAAAAACGACTTCCGACCGTGGTATCGGATACCATGGTACCTGCAAAAACGCAACTTCTGTTTCTCCTGACACTTCAAGAACAAATAATTAACTCCAGGATAATGTAAAGCTTACAGAAGCAAAATGGTTCGTGGTGGCGCGACCGCATTTTCAATCGGGATAATAGGGACATTTATATACGCTGCGTAGTAACACGAGTATAAGAACTCCCATTTCCCGTCAAACGCTATCAAGTTACGCTGGTGCTTCTTAGAAAACCAGGTGAAACACCTCCTGGGGGTTATTATCTGTTCTTGCTTTTCTTACAGACCAAATGCCCTCTCAAAGACTGAAGGCGAACTGGCAAGACGGATGAATGCCTTTTGTTCCATAAAAGTTTTCGTCTAAACGGTCAAACCACCGGATGTGCAATGCAATTGTTATATAGGCTAGAGCCGCACAAGTTTCCAACCAAACCCTGGTTCACAGCAAACTTTATGGGTTAATTTTTGGTTGACCCACTTCAACTGACGGAGTAACAAAGAGCGTGTTCCACCCTTCTAACAATAGTAACTATTAGTTACTATTTCCGTTCCAACCCCACGAAAAGTTACTACGCTGACCGTTCCAACCTTCTCAAAATAGTAACTAATAGTAACTATTTGCTTACCATGCTCGGGAGCGTAGTAAGCGTGGTAACTACGCATCTCTGTAACGTGATTGGTCGGATTCGCCCGTGGCACAATATTCTGCTAGAAAATAGAAAAATCGTTCCAGCCTTGACGGCAAAAAGCCGAATTCGTGACGTCACGCGTAGTAACCACGGTAACTAGGGTGGAACACGCTCAAAATGTCGTCGACATTAATACTCGACGCGGCCTTCGTGAACCGAGGTGGAAGCGTTTCGTACTTTATTCGCTGACAACCCCGAACCTACTCAGGCGATAAAAAAAAAATAGGCTCTATTAAGTATTGTATTTGAGATTGTACACTGTCAGAAGCCGGAGCTATTGCCTTTGAGATTATGTAATGGCAGAAGCCGGATCTGCGGACTGGGCTAGCTTAATAACCAACAATTTTCGAAGAACAATTCTTAGGCCTATAGCAACGTGCAAACACAGTCCAATAAGTTTTCGTATTCGAAAACACCCATAGGAAATTTGCATCACTACACTGTAAAAAAGAATCTTGCAGTATTTGCTACTGGGATTAATCTTGTCTTTAAAAAGATAATCTTATTTCTAATTCGGATTAATCTTATCTCAGTAGAGGTAAGATTATTCCCAGTAGAAAATACTGCAGTTAACTTTAATCCTTACTCGGAGAAATTTTTTACAGTGTATCGTGAAACCTACATGCGACGCGTCCAAGTTTCGGAGCAAACGAGGGAATTCACATCCGATTGCCAAAATCGGACCATGTGTGCACGTGCCTAATTCCCACCGACAACGATTTTCAATTTGCTCCGGAAGAAAATATTATCAAGCAATTTCACGCAAAGGGAAGTGGAATTCGCACATTTAATTCAAAATCCAAATGAGAATTAAACGCGATTTTTAATTCACACCGCAAGCTTTTCAAACCTTTTCAACATTTAATTAAAAATCCTAATGGGAATTTATATTCGCTCATGGCGATTTTCAATCACTGCAAACTTTGCTTCTATCATCGGCGTTAAAGCCTGACACGTTTCGCTTCGTGCGAAAACCACTCCATATACTGTTAGAAGTTTGATAAACATATAACACAAGTTTGCGCTCATCTTTGTGTTCAACCTTATGGGAATATACATGTCACGACCCTTTTAAGTGTTATGATTCGAGCCAAAGTTATGTTATGAATTTTAACTGTTATATTTCGCGAAAAGATAAAATCTCCACCCGATCAACGACCCAATCGAGAAGCAAAAACAGCAGCCGTGTCCAAAGTGAAATCACAGCAACCTTTTTAACTCCAAGCAACTCTCCCAAAGGAATTAACGAAGTCAAGTATTTAACGCTAAGCTAGGATCTTTAGTTTGTTTCCCCACAAGTTCGTTTTTCCAACTTGAGCGGCTTTGAGCCTGAAGAGGACCCTTGCCAAGAAGGGCCGAAGTATAGCTCTAATGAAGTTCAGCTGACGTATCCGTTTTGCACTATCAAAGAAAAGACAACATTTAGGTGGTCATAACACACTAATTCTCATAAGGTTTAAAACAAGGATGCGCAAATACGTTTTAACTGTCAAACTCCTGACAGTGAATCCAATATCTGGCTACGCAAAGCGACATTAGCCTATAGTGGGAACTAGGCTTTGTTATCCACACAATAACAAACTACTCCGCATGGAAGTGCCTCTAAGCATGTTTCCAAATGAGGGAAAACAAAGCATCAGATTTCTTACTGGTGGTTTGACTGCTTGCTGTGACTCGGGTTTGAACGAATGACAACTCTCGAGGCGCGTCACGCCAATCAGGCAGCGGAAGTAGAGAAAAATAACACTAGGGAGTAGCGCGAAGACTTGAAAAAAGTGTCACACACTCGAATAGCAGCGACGCTAGCACTACCTGCGTTAGTGAACGTCCCTATTGAAACTCATTCAATCGTTCACCAGCGCTGGCTCTGACAACTTCATTTTCTGAAGATAGCAAAAAAATGATACAGCCTTCTTTATTTCCTTGGTGTAAGCAGGCCGCACCTTAACTTTACTAGAGATTTATAAACCCGGAAGTTTGTCTCGCTTTAAATGCCGCAAGCGTAACGGACGGCGCTACGACTATGGCCCGGTTGTGAAGCATGGAAAGCATAAGTCTTAGGGCGAATCCCTAGTGTTATTTTGCTCTGAGCGGATGTCAACAGCGGAGCAAACTAAACTTATCTGTTATCGCGCAAATTATGATGACTGAGCACGGGAACAACTATTATAGGCACTTCTATGCGAAGTAATTTTACTGCTCGACCGCTGTTCTATGCCTTAGGGGCTAAACAAATATTTGGAAATGTTGCTAATTTATTGTTTGATCGGATCTGCTTCACCAGGGATCTGCTTCACCAGATTTATTTTAAAGCCGCAATCTGGTTTTCCTGAGTACGTCCTGAATCCATCTGGAACGTAACTTTCCGAATTCTGGATTCCCAGCTGAAAAATTTGAAATTGACGAAAATCACGATACGAAAATACGGTCTGTATGCCTACATCTGATCCAAAAGCTTCATGCTAACAACTAACGTCTGCCAAACTCCTAACGCTATCCATCGCAGATGTCTTAGCTCTTAACGATATTGCAAAGTGACGTTACGGCGACTGATCGCTCCTCTCATCTAGCACTTCGTTCCGACAGCCAGGCGCTGAACCTTTGTCGAACATCATGTTTGTCTTGTACTTCAGGTACGGACTTCGGATCCGGGGGGGGGGGGGGATCATGACGTCCCTTTGTGGAATTTTGCCAGGTCTTCAGAGACCTCTCCCATATTTTCCTGGCGGAGTGCGGAGTGCAGATGTCCCACGGTGCACTGACGAGGCATTATGCTCTTCCATGCGATCAGCATCTGGTAGGCACACTCCCGTGATCCCTGTTGTCTGGAAAGAGAGATGAACTTAGCACTTAATTTAAAACAAAATTTAAGCCGTCATAACATGCTTTTAATGTCGGAAAGCCTGAACTAAGGCCGTATCCAGGGGGGTTGGGGGGTTGGGAGTTGACCCCCCCCCCCCTTGAAACATACAAAAATAGTCATTTTTATAGGCTTTTCCGTCTAATCTATGTCGTTTTGTGTCCGACCCGCAGGCAACCCCCCCCCGGATACGGGCCTGGCCTGAACATATAGATGGAAAGTTTATTGTACAAATCGACTTTCGTGGTTATAAACCAAATTGCGATTATTCTAGAAAAAAAATAAAAAATAAAGAGAACAAATTACAACACATGTTTCAAATGTCAGCACACCTAAAATCTGTCACGCTTCGTTAAACAATTGCACGAACTCAGGAATAAAACTTTTTGCATATCTAGCATGTTTTGTCGGTACAGGACAGAGCTTGGAACCATAGAACTTACCACTTGTTCTGGTCGATTTCTAACATTTTGGTAGGGGGAGGGAGGATTTGGGAGTGGAGAGGATGAGAGTCTTCCCAAAGGTATTGTTTGTTTAACTTCGGACGGTTTGATTTTCGAAATAACTCAAGCTTTACTAAGCTCATATGGCACTTACACGGGCAGGCAGGTAGCATAACTGCTAAGGTTCGCGTTGTCAAGATCGGATTGCTCTTCCCTCCTCGGATTCTCCCGAAGGATTCCCCCGACAGCATACGTCCGTCAAATTCGGCCGACATCTCTTCACCTTAAGTATGTCATGAGATTTTCAAGACCCCCCCCCCCCACACACACACACACTCTAATTGCCCCCACAGTGGCTCAGTCCAGATCTGAAAATCTAGGACCTGTGACCTTACAAAACTTTCCTCTCTGAGCTGCACACTGCAGGGGGGCTAGCAATCCATTTGTGAGCAAAACCTTTGAGGCGCAAATGATCACGGGCCTTTGGGGAAAAGGGATCATTTGTGCCTTAAAGGCACAGAAAACTTGACTACGCAACTCTCGGCCATCAAACCGACCTGGAGGACTTAGATAAAGATACAGGGACTTATTGTCGACAGGACCCCCCTTCTTTGTTATCTCGAACCCACTCCTTAGTGTTCCCAAAGCTAGCTGGCAGGCCCTTGCCCCTTATGCACTGTAATTATGCACTTCTGCACTGTAAAAGTTCGCCTTTAGCCGTGTTGACTAACAGATCGGGATAGTAGTCAAAAGGTCGTGCGTTCGATCAGGGGCGTCACGACTGGGGGGGGGGGGGGGGAGGGGGGGACGCCCCCCCCCCCCCCAATGCTGCCGGCGAGTCGGTAAAAAAATACGAATCGGAGCGAAGCGCCGCGATTTTTGTCAAAACAGTCGATTTTTTGCATGAAAAAAGTCGTTTTTTCTGAAAAATGGTCGATTTTTCGTCAAAATAGTCGGTTTTTCCGAAAATCAGTCGATTTTTTTCAAAAATGTCATTTTTGTTGCTGAAAACAGTCGTTTTTTCTGTGGAAAAAGTCGGTAAAAATTACCAGCCAGTCGGTAAATGCCTCGTCCCCCCCCCCCCCCAAGCATTTTGGCTAGTAACGCCTCTGCGTTCGATTCCTATTCACGGCACACAAACCTTTTGCTTTTTTTTCTACTAACTCAAAATTCGAATTCTCGGAAACTGCAATGGCCGTAACGAGAATTTTTCTTACTCTCAATATCGACTCAGGGTACATTCTTGATATGTCAGCTAGCTCCCCGTGTCAAGTTTGAGTCAAGTTTTCTGTTCCTTTAAGTTTTTCTTCAATGTGCAGGTGAAGATGCACACTTTAAGGGGGCTAGCAATCCATTTGTAAGCAAAACCTTTGAGGCGCAAATGATCACGGACCTTTGGGGGAAAAAGAGATCATTTGTGCCTTCAGTTTTTTTCAGAGTGCAGGTGAAGATGCACACTTTAAGGGTGCTAGAAATTCACTTTTAAGCAAACAACCAAAACCCTTGCGGCAAAAATGAACGAAGTGCCATCAAAACCCTAAACGTCCGTTCAGATGAACCCGTGAAGAACTACTTTCACTCACCAGGCGTTTGACTTATTTAATAGCAACTGAACGAAAATGGTGCCGTTCAAAGTTAAGTAACGTCCAACCTACCTTCCGAAGCCCCCCCCCCCCCTATCCTGTTCAACGCTGATCGCACAGACTTCCCCGCAAAGCTGCAGTACCCATGCCCAAACTGCAGCTTCATTGTACGCCACGAAGATAAGCGCTAATTTGATTAGGTCTGTTGATATTCAGTTTTAGTTTATTTTTCAATATTTGTGTCCAACGAAAACCACCCTAGTTGACTGCTGACAACTACCGTATCGTCTACATGTCACTAGGTGTGGCCCTGCAGGCCCTGCACTGAGATCTTGGTCACATTGGGCTTAAAAAGCCGCCTATTCGACAAACAACTGAAAATCCCTAGAGGACGTGAGATTTCATGGGCTTTGTGGCAGTTTGGGGATAACGAGCAGACTGCAATTAGGGGTCAATTAGGGGTTCCTGTAACATAATTATACACGCTGTTTTGCTCTAATTGATCCGCTGAATTTAAAACGACAATATTCAGAACTGGTTGTATCTTTTTCTCTTTTTTTTCTACTTTTGCAACCCAAAAAAGCCAGAAAATGAGCCCAGTGTGACCAATCTCCGAGGCTTTTCACCAAGATCATCAGGTTCAAATAAACGATATACTCACTTGTATGACTCTTGAATATTGACTAGTTCGGCCTCTTCAATGCCCAATGTCCGGCCGAGGGCTTTCCAATCCACCTTTTTAATGTGATTCGACATAGGCCAGAATTCATTTTGTTCGAATGGCCTCGAATCTTGCCTATATAACACTAAAGGTTAGCCACGGACTTAGCAGGCGTGCTATTATTGGTATCATGAGACAAAAAATAAACTCAAAGCACAACTTTCACTAGAAATGATCTTTTCACAATAAGATGGTCTTACGCACACAAGATGGAGATGTTGGCCTGCCAATCCTCCTAACATTAAAGAAGTTATATCATAAGCATTCTAGCACTTGCAGCGTCTAGAACCCCACCCACTGACCCAAGACCCAAGATGTAGCCACGACTCGATCCGACCGCTGGGTCATCTAGCGGTGCGGGTCGAAAGCGCCCGACATGGGGAGGATGGAATCATAGTTTGACTATAGATCAAACAAAATGTTTTATTATAGCAGGCACATGGAAAATGTGTAGAAAAATCAAACTAATTATTTGCATTATTGATTTCTTAAAGTATTTTGTTTTCTGTTTTTTCTTGTTAATTCCCGTAAGTCCAAAGGATTAAGGATGTAAACTCGATCACAACAAACAGACGCCGTAAATTATACTTATTCGTTATAGTGATTTCTTGAAGATTCTGAAACTGAGCTAAATAATATTCAGCTTCCGAGACCAAAAAATGTCAAACTGGCCGATGATTTCTTCTTCCGACATATCTAAACGTCGACATGGTGATATACTTAGTTGTTTTAATCTTCTCGACGGTTTTAGTAATCATTTCACCAGCGCCAGGAGATCAATGAGTAGTTAATTAGCAATGGCGGATTGGCGTTCAGGAGTGAATTGTGTTCAAGTAATTTGTGGATAACGTTGGCTACCGTGAGGATTTTGGGGAAAACAAAGGTAACAGTGTGTTCGTAAAAATCCGATCCATCGAAAGATGATGGTGTATCCCACCTTCTCGGCCCACATGAATCAAAGACTTTAAATATATGTTGAAGCTGCCCATTCCATGCCATTTGGAAAGTTGTCGACGGACCTTGAAGCATTCTGTCAGCCGACAAAGCACTCAAAACTCGTAGGTGCAAAAGGAAACAACTGCGAAGGTCAGTGATTTCTGAAGCTCAGAATTCAATAGGGAGCTAGGATGGCAAGAAGAGGCAGAATAAGTAAGAAGGGTTGTTCCAAATAATATAGGTGAATTTTAATTTTTTTTTTTTTAAGTTTGAAAAGAAAGATGTAAAGTGTAGGTTTTCTCTGGTCAATGAGCTACGCCTGGCAAACTGACAGTTGTTTATCATAATGTTCAGTGTCTAAGTGCTATCAAGCAAAATAAATTTACTGTTTTGTATGTCTGTCTGGCTAATAAACAACGCATTCATTCATACCTTCTGCTTACAAATTGCTAATGCTAGTTTAAGGACAAGATGAGGGCTATCATACGAAATAGCTTTTTGTTATAAGCGAGCACGCCACCTACTACACTGTCAGGATTTCCGAAAATATAACACTGAAAACAAGAGTGATTTCCTGCTCACTCTTGGGACATCTTGCACAAGGAAACGCAAACTACACAGTAAAAAAATATCATAAAATAATCTTATCTTTATTAAGATAAGATTATCCCTAATTCGGATTAATCTTATCCCAATAGAGATAAGATTTATCGCAGTAACAAATACTGCATCCTTATTCGGAGAAACTTTTTACAGTGTAGTGGTTAAATTTTATGACACTTCTGACAGTGTAGGTTATCGTAATAATAATCAACCAATCAAATTTATTTCCAAATAGCCTGAAGCTAGAAGAGGAATAAAATATTTATGAAGTACACAAAAACAGAACAAATTAACTAATACACTATATGACCAGAAATAAATGATGGGATGAAACTATGTAAAAATTGGGCAGAAGGATTAGCAGGATATGGAGGAAATTGATTGCGCAGTGTTCCTCTCGGACCGACGCACGGACGACGGGAGGGGAGGGGGGAATAGACGGCCTATCTGGGGACAACACACTATCTTTGCTCCAAATTGTTTTTGAAAGAATATTTCTGTGGTCAGTTAATTTGGTCAATGTGGTCCAGTTTAATGAGAGCATCTTCATATGAAATGTTATACTCCCAGAATGATTCTCACTGCTCTCTTTTGACATTTTCCAGGCGATCAGAGAGATCTGCAGAAAGAGAAGAATGCCAAACCGGTGAAGCATATTCTAAATGAGGACGGATGTAAGTTTTAAAATAACAGAGGAGGCATTTAGTATCCAAACCGAAAGATTTGAGGGTAGAGAGATTTAATTAGAAAGTTTGTTTTACGGATAATATTATCAACACGAGAATTAATAATAATAATTTTATTTAAACCTTCCATACAAATACAAAGTAAATGGTCGGAGGAGTTGGTGAGGAAACAAAAGAAAAAGAGAAAAAAAAGAAATCACACAACACTACGAGAAAAAATTAGGCTGCGATAACTACAAATAACCAAACCAATACAAACTTGAGTCATGTGCTTACACCAGGCTAGCCAGTGGAAATTCGTGCAGTTTTCTACTTCGATTGATGAAACGACTGGTTACCTCATTCATTTTTTCGCTTATTTCAAAAATACCGGACCTTTGTGATACGTAAGAGTTTCGGAACCATAAGGGAATTCCCAGTAAATATTCCATTTCAGATCGTCATCGATTATTACCCCTCCCAATTTAACAGGTTTGCACTGCCTGAATGACGATGGGTATTCAGCAGTTTCTCTTCTCAGTCTGCTAAACCGCATAACCGAAGACTTACTATCATTAATTTGCATTTTCTTGCTTGACAGTTGAGTTTTAAGGGAAATGATGAAGTCTTGTACCGGATTTGAACTTTTCTTTGAATCTTTAGCAACATCATTAACATAACAAAGAAAACTGAGAGGACCCAATTTAGTTCCCTGGGGGGGGGGGGGGGGGGAGGGGACCGCAAGTATTGTTTCGACTGCGGAAAAGGAACCATTCAGTTTAACAACTTGGCTCCCTGCGAGAAAACTGGCAATCATACAATGAGAAAACTGACTTGCACCCATTTCCGAAATGGCGTCCAAAGCAACCGCATGATCCAGAAGATCGAAAGCTTTTTTCTGGTCAGCGACGATTAAGTCAATAAACAAATCATCTTCCTCAAGACCAGTTAGTATGTCCCGAAAAAGGCTAACCAAGTAATGGGAGATGCTTATACCTTGCCTAAAACCAAACTGATTAGAGTCAAAATTATCACATACTTCAGAAAGAAGCCAATCATACATAAAACTTTCTAGTAGCTTGGCCAATCCCGAAGTCTCCTATATAAGTCGTATGTCATCGAGGCTAGAGGGGTTAGGTTTTTTTGGTATTTGATTTACCTTACAACAGCCAATTTTTTAACAGAAAATTTGAAGAAAAGTTTGAAGATGTGATGAAAATGGTAAAATGAGAGGACATAAGAAAGAATATTAAAAAATTAAACGTATACACTGTCAGAAGTTCCATAACAGATTGCGCATAACACTTTCAAGAATAACACCTTTTCACTTAGAAATAACGTGTTATGACAAATTAAGTTTATACTATTTCGTGCCTAGAGCTCCAACAACACCTTCAATAGGTAAAAATACTACACTGTCAGAAGTTACATAACCACAACAGAAGGATGCGCGGTTTCAACAGATAACACTTTGGGATGTTATCTGTTGTTTCTTTCGTTCCGCTTAGTATTTTTACCAATCGAAGGTGTTGTTGTAGATCTAGGCACGAGATAGTGTAAACTTCATTGGTCATAACACTTTATTTCTAAGTGAAAAGGTGTTATTCTTGAAAGTGTTATACGCTATCTGTTATGAAACTTCTGACACTGTAGAGATAGAGGATAGTGTAGGTGACGCTAAATATTAGATGTTAGGACCGTTGGCGTCATAGAGGGAAAGTGGATGCGTAGTCACCTGGCCAAATCATATTGGACAGGAAGAACGGAAAAGATACTACGCGGCATTAAAAAATAAAATAAAAAAATAACAGCAGTGAGATTTGGACTGGGGGACAAGGGTTGATATGAAAGGTGGGTTTCGCCTGATAAAGGAGAGAATCACACTCACATCATCTTCTTAACAGATCCTTGGTCGGATGACTTCGATTTTTGAGCCTGATGCTGACTCGGTCCATCTGTCAAGGTAGCGTTAACCTTCACCCTTTTACTAAGATGGTCCATCTCTTCATCAGAGCTTGAGGTGATAGTTTCGGACGCGTCTGAGAAGTTTCTTCTCGGCCGCTTTTTGGCACCAGAGCCACCACCGTCTTTGCTCAATTCGTTCCGACGCCGCTTCGGTGGTGGGGGGTCCATGGGTCGCGACGCTACAAGAACGAGAGGTTAAAGTTTAACTGAAATGCAAACGTGTTTTTGTATCATTTAACTGAACACACTGCAGTATTTGGCTTGTGTCAAGGGATTTTTTTTGTTTTTCACCATTTGCTCTAGAACGACGTTCAGAAATCTACGGCCGTCCTCACAACGCAAAATTCTACAAAAATTCTAAACGCGGCTTTTCAGTGGCCAGCGATCAGCTCGTGGAAGGGAAGCTATCTGCATGAACACTTATTTTTCCATTATCATCCTCATCAAGCATAAAACACAGGTACAACGCATTGAGGTACCACAAATCCGATAGGGAAATTCGACTATATGAATATCGATTATTCGTGAATAGCGGGGCAACGAAGTAACACATTTTCATCGGGTCTTCGAGCCTCTGTAAGTGAATAAGTGATGGGTAACTAGACTGCCATATCTCAGCCCTTTTCAGTTATACTTTAAAAGGATCAAAAAATTCAAGGGAAAAACGGTCCAGCGTTTCTGATAAGTCGGTAACCTAAGGGTCTAAGGACTTGACAACCGTGTCTTAGACTCACTGGCGAATCAGAAAAATCAGACGTCAGTCGGTCCGGGCAGCATTAAACCCCTCAAAACACTTTAGTCGGCTTATGTTAAAGCACAACTCTTACTAGAAATGATCTTTTCATGATATCATGGTTCAGAAATATGTTTTTTTTGAAAATACTTGCCCCACGAAATTCGCAATGTTCTTGTTCGCGCTCGTCGATCGGAGCTGAGGTTTGACGCAAAATATTTGAAAACTGTGCGCGCCGTGGTTAAAAACTGGAAAAAGCCAAGCAAAAAGGAGCGTCCTAGAAGCAGCAACCAGGAAAGAATCATCCCCATCAACCGCAATCTATTCATCGGGATACTACATTCTTATTGCTGGCAAATGAAATATGAGGTAAAAAAAAAGAAGTCCGAAACACAAGACAGGCTGTTGGCATAGACCAGTCTTTCAAAATGAAAAATAAATTTTGAAGTTCTCATGCCCTAAATTTAGCAAAGGACCATTCGAACCTGTAATACCAATGCAACCTACTTCCGTAACTGCATTCATTAATTCTTAAACCAGGAGACCCAAATTTCATGTAACATTCTGAGCCCGCCAACGATATCTCACTAATCTTTGCACTTGCCACGATTCACTAGTTTCCATGCGCATTATGCTCCCAGCGAGTATTCGAGTGTCATGCTATTCATGCGTAAACCGTTTTCTGAAAAATATTTTGCTAGAAGCCAATGTGTAGGGAAAAGCCTTAAAACAGCCACAGCCGTGGATAATTTTTTAAAAGCAGAGCTTAGATTTAGAGAATAGACCCCAGATCTGTTCAGGCATATCAAGATCATCAAGTAATATTTTCCAGCGAACAGAATATCAGCGAAGTAGGTTTATTCGTAAACTGAAAGTTGTAACCAGGTTCCGACCGGACTATCCATCGAGGCGCAACTAAACAGTATTTCCCGATGAACCGGGTCTTTTTCGGATACACCAACCTTTTCCTCTTCACATTCGAATACCAACACAAAAGTCTGCTATGACATCTAACTCGGTCCAGTGTCAAAACTCTGTCACACTGGAATAACACCACATACAACTCCAATCATATTCGCCTCGGATCGATAAAATCCATTTTTTAACAATATGCCAATTGCAAATTCTCTACCCTATTATCAATCATTGTCTCGCTTTTACCTCATTTCTCCATCTGGCTTGGTGTCCTTACGTCGCACCTTGGCCAGTCAGCGAGCATCTAACATTAATTAACACCTTCAAAACGAGCGTCAGGACTCTACAGCCGCCAAGGAGTGATCCTTACTAGGTAATCCCTCTGAAATATGCCCTCATGATATCCATATCTTTACTAACACAACCTGAAACTTCTCCATCGCAAAAAAAACTTTCAGGCGCACTAGTCTTACGTCCGACGTGCTTGTCGCTTGATCATCAACTAGCTTGTCCGAGACCTCCGCGCCGCGGCATAGATACACCTGCCAAGTTTCATCGTTCTAGCACATCTGGAGTACCTTAACTCGTGATAACCGGAAATCCGGGACCCCCCACACTGCCCGGATCCGATCCGGTTATATCAACGATACATCTAGGATCTGTGCTTGTTCTTCCCACCAAGTTTCATCCCAATCCCTCCACTCTAAGCGTGTCACGATATTTCCGGTACCCCCCCCCCCCCTTCAACTCCTCCCAGTTGTCGGATCCTGTCCGGACTAAAACGGGAGATGTGAGGCCTGTGTTCTTTCCACTTATCAAGTTTCCATCAGACCCGACAACCCGTTCGTAAGTTACGCATGCCTTAATTTTCCGGATTCCCCCTCCCTCCACTCCCCCCACGATGGACGAATCGGGAAGTGACTATTTCCAAGTCCGTTTAGTCGGCTCACTGATTTGCCTGCCAAGTTTCATCGTCCTAGCACATCTCGCGATCACCGGACTGGAATTGCTATTTGTTTATAAATTTTGGTTGGGGTCCACATAGGTTGCCGGCCATCGGTTACCCTCGCTAGCGCATTGTTTT
The DNA here is from genome assembly GCA_030848855.1 of Branchinecta sandiegonensis. Classification (NCBI taxonomy): domain Eukaryota; kingdom Metazoa; phylum Arthropoda; class Branchiopoda; order Anostraca; family Branchinectidae; genus Branchinecta; species Branchinecta sandiegonensis. Next base: position 9,115,124 of record JAUPMV010000009.1, read on the forward strand.
TTTTTGTGGGTTTCGGGTTGATCTTGCCGATTGTCGGTGGGTTTGCGGGGCGGGTTCCCGTCTAGCGGTGAGTCATGGAATCATTATTATCATTATTATATTTATCTAGTTATATGTCAAACAGGTTTGTTCTATACTGTACCGGGTTTTTGTCAATCGACCTTGTGTTCCCGGCTTGACCCTATATATATTATCATTTTGGCCGGAAGGCAAGTGCCATAAAAACACAAAGAACTTACTATTTGACTCTTCGTCCTCATCCCGCTCCCGTCTCTTCCAAGGGGTTAGCGACACCAATCCCGGGAAGAATGCTCTCCTCGCAGGCGAAAAGCCTCCAGAGGCATTACTTCCGCTGGCACTTGGACTTGGCGACTCCTGGGTCCCACCGGATCGCGAAGAACTTGCCGGACTGTCTTCCGGCCGCAATCCCAGTTCTATTTCTCGGCCTGTTTCGTGAAGCGCTTGCATAAATTCTTCCGGCGTACCGTGCCGTTGTTCGTAGAGGTTGATCATGGCTATGAGCGGGTCGGCTGAGTACTAAAATTATGATAATCATTAAAAAAAATAATAGTATAATGCAAAAAATAGGCCATTGGCCTATACAGAGTCTGTTTCACCCTACTTGCCGTAGTTACCTACGCATGACGTCACGAACCCTGGCTTCCTGGCCTCAAAGCTGGACCGCATTTTTCTATTTTCTTCCAAATATCGTGCCGCGGGCTGATCTGGCCAATCACGTCACACAGAACGTAGTTACCTCGCTAACTACGCTCCCGAGCGTGGTTAGCAAATATTTACTATTTTGAGAAGGTTGGAACGGTCAGCGCAGTAACTTCCACGAGGTGAGAACCAAAATAGTAACTATAGTAGTTTCTAAGGTTAGAAGAGTGGAACACGCTCAAAGTGTACGTCTAAAACAATTTTCGTCATACATTTTCTCGGCATACAGATTGTCCAGGGAATTCTTGAAAGCGTTGATGAAGTCACTCGATACTACTTCCAATGGAAGGGCGTTCCAACACGATGCTTTGAGACACATAAATATTATAGAATCATTTGAGCAAAGCTAAGAAAGGACGTCCCGATGGAGATGCAGGGGGGCCAACCATACATCCGTAGCGGCCAAGTCCTACAAAACCAGGTAGAAAGAACAGACATCGCAATATGGATAAGCAGATTTTGATGTTTTAGCCTACTTCTTTCTTAACTGTGGTAAACGGATAAGTCAGCTGATATTTATCTTTCAGGTTCGTTCCTCTAGCTTGGGACTGAAGATGACCCTTGCCAAAAAGGGCCGAAATATTCCCGGAATAAATATCAGCTGATAATCTGTTTACAGGTAGCCAAGTACGATTCACTTTCAGCTTGGGCTGGAGAAATACTTCATTTATTTCTTCTATTGAACTACGTCATGGTTTTCAGAGCATGTTCCACCCTACGGATCCTGGCTTCTTGGCGTAAAGGCTGGAAAGAATTTTCCTATTTTCGGCAAAATATCATGCGGGCTGATCAAAGCAATCACGTCACAAAGATCGTAGTTACCACACTATCTACGCTCCCGAGCATGGTAAGCATATATTTACTATTAGCTACTATTTCGAGAAGGTTGGAACGGTCAGCGTAGTAACTTTTCATGAGGTCGGAACGAAAATAGTAACTAATAGTTACTGTTGTTAGAAGGGTGGAACACGCTCTCAATGATCCACACAATTTCTCCTTAAAGGACCTATCTTACCCATAATACTAATGCAACCTACTTCCGTAATCACTCCATATATTTCTAAACCCGGAGACCACAATTTCGTACGGTACATTCTAACCCCTGTAACAAAACCACGCTGATTTTCTCAATTGCCGTGTTCTGCTATAATCGATCTTTATCACGCTGTCGACGGTTCTCTGCGAGAAGTTTTTCCATCAGAAAAACCGGTTATGTAAATTGTTTCCCTGTTTTCGCTACAAGTCAACGGGTCTCGGAAAAGGCATAAAACAGTCAAAAGCGTGGGTTATTTGTTGAAAGCACAGCCTAGTTTTAAAGTATTCAAATATTTTAAAATAATGCAAGTTGAAGACGAAATAGTGGGACGGGTCCTTTAAACTTGTGACATTTGCAAATAAACTACATAGGTTTCGAAAAGAGGTAAGCCAGAAGTACAAACTGAACGTAACTTACCCGTAATTTTAATTTGATTTCTGAGCTGGTAAACCCAATCTTTTTGGCAAGGGTGATCCAGTTCTTTCCTTCGCTGACTCGGAGATGCCCGGCCAGGTCTCTAATGGCCGGTATGGCCCACTGATCGTTGATACCGGTATCGGATGGTGTATTGTCGGCCGAATCAAACCCAGACTAAAAAGAGAATGCTAAGCTCTATTCCCACAGACAGGGCCATTCCCATGAATTACTTCGGGGAGGGGGGGGGGGGGGGGTCCGCGGGTCGGACCTTATCCATACCGAACAGTAAAACAAGAACAAAGATTAAAGCCAATAAAAAAATTGTTTGTACAATAATTGACAGTGTAGAACGGATACCCCAGCAGAACTGTACTAGAGCTATTTTTCGGCCCTTCTTGACAAGGGGCATCTTCAGGCTAAAGCCGCTCAAGCTGGAAAATGAATTTGTCGAAAAACATCAAAATCCGCGGGTCGGACCTTATCCATACCGAACAGTAAAACAAGAACATAGATCAAAGATTAAAGCCTATAATTTTTTTTTTTTGTACAATACTTGACAGTATAGAACGGATACCCCAGCAGAACTGTACTAGAGCTATTTTTCGGCCCTCCTTGGCAAGGGGCCTCTTCAGGCTAAAGCCGCTCAAGCTGGAAAATGAATCTGTCGAAAAACATCAATTTTTTCCAAAAGGAATATACCAGAAAAAAAAACGATGTAAAGCTCTAATAAAATTCAGCTGACGTATCCGTTTTGCACTGTCAGGATCCTTGCCCACAGGATCTGAATTTGCAACCGGGCTCGCAAATGGTAGCTGCGTGCGGAACATAGGATGCTCGTTTACGGCAAAGCATTAAGACCATCCGAATATTCGCATTCTTCGGAATGAACGAATTTATTCCCCAGAAGCCCGTGGGGCTATGGCAGGAAAACAAAATACAAAAAAATAACGTTCAACAAGAGCTATGAGCTCATATGGCACTTGTTACGAGTAGGTGGTGCGAGAAAGTAGATGAGAACGTCACAGAATACCCCCTTCAATCCCCCTAGGATCGAACCTAGAAATAGGTTATTTAGTTTCACGCGAGTCTCAGCATTTCCGGCTTCGTCTCGGATCATAGGGCAACCTTCCGAGTTTAGATCCACTGGTTTGATCCCTATAGGTGCGCCACACTATTTCCGGTACCCCCCCCCCCCTCCAACTGCCCCTACCACCAGAGCGGGTGGACTCGGACTCTGGACTCGTCTCGAGACGCCTTTTTCAAGGACTCGTACTCGTCTTTCACGGAGCTGTCCGTCCGGCAGAGCTGTGGACTCGGACTCCGGACTCGTCTCAAGACGCCTTCTTCAAGGACTCGGACTTGTCTCGGACTCGGATTTGCTGGACTCGCAGCAGCTCTGCCAACAACGGCCGACTTTGGTTCGGACACATAAATGGGTCATCTAAAGCATCGTCTATCAATTTTCCCTCGAATCTGAGCATTTTTTGGGATATTCCGGTAGCCCCCCCCCCCCACCGTGCTCGGCTCCGGCCCGAACCCTAAATTATCCCATCTAGGGCATAAGATCTCTCTACTTTCCAAGTTTCATTGAAATTGCTCCACTCATTTGACTCGTGTGCGAGCCACAGATTTTCCGGGAGTCCCCCTCCAACTCTCCCGACTGTGCCAAATACGTCTCGGACACAAAAACTTCGCATCTCTCACATCTCCTCTTCCCGTCCATCAAGTTCGACTCGACTCGAGGCATATCTGCAAATTTCCGGTTCCCGCTTCATCCTCCTCCTACCACGTCCGGATCCATTCCGGATGCCAAATAAAAAATCCAGGCCGCATAAACTCGATACTGTCCAACTTGCATCCCATTCGGCTAACTCGTTTGGTTTTGTGCATGTCACGAAGTTTCCCCCCTTCCAGCTCCCCCAAACCATGGCCGCACATGGTTCGGACAGGTGTTTTGCATATCAACATTGTCATCAATGCTTGCCTTCATAAAGTTTCACTCGAATCAGATCACCCGTTCGCAACCTAACGGAAGTCAGTAATTTCCGGATATCCCCTTCCCCTATCTCGCCCAAAAATCATCGGATCCAGGAACGGAGGTTTTCCTAGGGCATTTGTACTAAAGTATGAAACCCCTTAAAGTCATTTGGATAATAGTCATAGAGATGACTTAAAGTCATTTGGATAATAGTCATAGAGATGGCTTAAAGTCATTTGGATAAGTCATAGAGATGGCTTTGTCTTTAACTTCCGGTGAAATCCGAAACCATAACGTTGCCGTAAGAATGATAAAGTTTAAAGAATAATATAAGTAGGGAACGAGAATAAGAAGAGAGCAGTTGCAGTTGGCGTTTTGAAGTTCAGTTCAGTTGAGAGTCGGAGTTCATAGTGAGTCAATTTAGTATCAGCGCATCTCGGTGGATACAGTGGGTACTGAGAAGGGACGCCCCATATTAGTCATGTACAGAGTAAGTCTTGAATAAAACCTATATCTTACTTATGTTACCTCTATGCTACTGTAAGCGACTTCGGAGTTCGGAACCTCGCTAAAGAACTAGTGACGATCAACCTCAGCTACCACATCAGGGGAACGTACCTACACTGGTGATTCTCTGAATCACCACACAAGCGTCACTAGGCGGGATCACCAACTACGACCACGGTGCGCGTTACCATACAAATAGCAAAGTGACAGAACAGATCAGTACACATTGTGTCGGGTCCTAAAGTCTATTTGATCGGGTCACTAATATGCATGCCGAGTTTCAGCGTCCTTAGCACATCTGGAAGTATCCTAACTCGCGATCACCAGAATTTCCCTCCAACTCCCCCAAAGAGCCCCGATATGATCTCGTTCGGTCAATAACGTATCTAGGGCTTATGCTTGTCTTCCAAACAAATTCCATCTCGATCTCTCAACTCTAAGCGTTTCACGAGATTTCCGGTGCCCCCCCCCCCTCCTCCACCCCCCACAAGTATCGGATCCGGTCCGGACTTAACACGGAAGGTCTGAGACGGTAGCTCTTTCAAGTTGCCAAGTTTCATTCAAATCCGAGCATCCGTTCAAAAGTTATGCATGCCACTAGATTCCAGATTACCCATCCCCCACTACCCCCACGATGGTCGGATGGTACAAACGACTATTTTCAAGTCAGTCTGTTTGGTTCTCTGATATGCCTGCCGAGATTCATCGTCCTAGTACATCAGGAAATACCGAACTCGCGGGATCATCATAATTCCGGACCCCCCCCCCCCCCCCTCCAACTCCCCAAAAAGCCCCGATATGATCTTGTTCTGTCAATAACGTATCTAGGGCTTATGCTTGTTCTTCCCACCAAATTCCATCACAATCTCTCGACTCTAAGCGTTTCCCCCCTCCCCCCAAAGTCACCGGATGCGGTCCGGCTTTGAAAAAGATCGTCCAAGTCTTTCCAAATATCAAGTTTCATTAAGATCCGATCACCCGTTCGTAAGATATACATACCTCAATTTTACAGATTCCCCCTCCCTCCACTCCCCCTCCCCCCCCCAGATGGTCGATCGAGGAAGTGACTGTTTCCAAGTTGATCTTTTCCGGTCCCTGATACGCCTGCCAATTTTCATCGTCCTAGCTTATGCGGAATTGCCCGAACTAGCGAAACGCGGACCGACGGACGGACGGAAATTGCGATCGCTGTACGGTACTTGGCCGAAGGGCAAGTGCCATAAAAACTCAAAATAAACATCAAAAGGAGTAGATCTTTACTCCACAAACCACTCCCGATGCTCCATAGACTGCCTGGAAAACTTCCCAAACGGAGGAAGACCAACAAATTTTTTCTTCTCCATAATATTAACCCGTCCTTTTTCATCGCTTCTTGTCTAAACGTCTCTTTTCTCAATTCCTTAAGTCCTTAAGAAAGAATGATGCATTTTTTTCAATTTGCGGATGCTTTCTACTTCGAAACCAATAATAATACTGCATATACTGCAAAAAAAAAATCTTGCAGTATTTGCTATTGGGATTAATCTTGTCTCTAAAAGATAATCTTATCTCTAATTCGGATTAACCTTATCCCAATACAGATAAGATTAATCCCAGTAGCAAATACTTCAATTAACTTTAATCCTTACTCGGAGAAACTTTTTACAGTGTAGATGTCAAATAGACCGACACTTTGACCGACGCTACCGGAAATCTTTGTCCGGACAAACATCAACCGGACTTTCTTCGCTGTTTCATCCGTTGCATCTGAAAAGTTGGTCAAATTCCCAAGATATCCGATGTAAATTCGACGGGCTTACAAAACGTAATATATGCTAGTACAGAAATAAGCTGTAAAATAAATTACCTTCTGTAGGTTCATAGTAAAGATGGACTCAGTATCGCTTTGGTCCCTTCTGAAGCCTACCCTTTCCACCAGCAGTTTCCCGAAGGGTGGACCGTTTGGCATTATGACCCCATCTTTGAACCTAGAAAATAAGCACCTAGCATCATTTTATTATCATTTTTAGCACATTTGTGTTTTTCTTCATTTGTTGTTCTTCTAATTGTCTTTTCTCTCAACTGTTCTTTATTCTTTTCTTCCATTTACTCCGTTCTTGTTCAATTTGAATGTTTATAAAGAACATACATACATACATTAAAACACCACACAGCTTACAGATTTTCAGGTATTACTTAAAGGACCGGTTGAACCTGTAATCCTAATGCAACCTACTTCCGTGGTCGCTCAATCCATTCTTAGCTCGGAATTTTACATGGTACATTCTAAGCCCCTAAAGACACCACACTGACTTGTCTACTTGCCGTGTCTTGCTATTTTCTGTGGGCATAATGTTTCCGATTACTGCTTGCGAGAAGCTCATTCGTAAGAAAAAAAACATTATACAGATTTTGCCTTGTTTTTTTTACTTGAAGTCAACGGGCGTAGAGGATGGCTTGCAACAGCAAAAGCAGTAGGTAGTCTGTTAAAAGCAGAGCCTAGTTTTGAACTATTTTAGAATACTGGAACATAGAATGCGCCTGCTAACTCGGCTAATTAAGTATATTTACTGCTATTTTCGTGTTTTGTTGTGTATTTTGTGCAAATGCCTAACTAGGCTACTAGGTTGCGCGTAACAGAAATCATTCATTCAGAACAGTTGAACGATTCGACATGGGTTTTCTCCGATTCATACCCTTAAGTAATTTTGAGTGCAGAGTGTTGTGTTAATAATGTTGTGTGTATTATTTTAGTTTCAAGAATAAACAAGACCAAAGGTTTCGATGGGATCCCAAAATTTTAATCTTGGCTCCCGACAATTCGGTCTTCAACAGACTTCTTAAACATTTTTACTTTTAAAATTTACAAACAGATTAAGACCAATGGTAATAATCGGAGAAGACTAAGTTCGTATTTGACAGTGCAAAACGGATACGCCAGCAGAATTTATTCGGTATATTCGGATATCCGTTTTGCGCTGTCAAATATTCGGGTATGGATTCAGCTTAGGGTTTACCCGATAGCCTACGTCGTATCTCCTTCCTTCCTTACTTCTGCCCAACTTCCGGTTTCGGCCGGATTCCGGACAAACTACTTGTCTGGCAAAAAATTAAAGCTCAAAAACGGATTCAGCATATCTCCTTAACCCTACATCCAACCTCTAGCCAACTTCAGATTAAACTTTTACTTTTAACAAATTTTCCGGTTTCAGCCGGATTCCGAGCGATCTATACGTCCGGTGAGAAAATGGTCGTCATATACGAATTCAGCATGTCTTCTTACCCGCAAATCGGACATCTTATCAAATTTAAATAAAACTTTTACTTTTAACAAATTCTTCGGTTTTGGCCGGATTCCGGCCGAATTAATCGTCCGACGAGAAAAAAATTCATATTCATACTCAGCACGTCCCCTTGCCCCTAATTCGAACCTCTAATCAACTTCATATTAAACTTTTACTTTTCACAAATTTTCTGGTTTTCGCCAGATTCCGGGTGAACTATTTGTCCGGCGAGAAAATAAATTTCATATTCAAATTCAGCATGTCTCCTTGCCACTAAATCAGTTCAAATAATATTTTGTTTGCCCCTTAATCTGAAACCCCTCCCCCACGCTCAAATATGACAGAGCCCATCTTCGAACTTGACCTGTACTTTGACCCAAAGGATCCTCCCACCAAGTTTCATCAAAATATATCAATCCCCTCGAGTTATCGTGCGGACAGACGGACAACTTTTGCGATGTCATAGGTATCCATCCACTTACGTTTTGGGATCCCAAAAACCCTTGAACCTTGTAACAGTGCGGGGTATTCTCAATACCTCCAAATTTGTTCATGAACTAACAGCGTGCATGTTATCGACAGCTTACAACACCCTACTAGTACAACAACAAAGATTTTATTTATTGACCTAATCCACTAAAAATGAATTCTAATTGGTTGATTTCTGAACTTGGCTCAAATTGTCAATCGTTTAGTGGGTTAGGGTACTCAGCATTGGGCATAGGGTATGTGGATATACCCAGCGTTTAGCATAGGGTCGCCTAAAACTTGGGTTCTGTGGGTTGGCTGACGTCACGTGGACGATGGTCTAGACGACGTAGGGAGAACAACAGATAGAGCATGTTCCACCCTTCTAACAATAGTAACTATTACTTACAATCTTCGTTCCAACTTCGCGAAAAGTTCCTACGCTGACCGTTCCAACCTTCTGGAAATAGTAACTAATAGTTACTATTTGCTTACCACGTTCGGGGAGCGTAGTAAGCGTGGTAACTACGATCTCTATCCGATCCCTAAAATTATTATCCCGTTACGGCGTCCCTACCGAGCACCTTTTAAAAATTTTCTTGTCTTTTATCCGCCCCACTTTAGAATATTGTTGTCAGGTATGGCACTTCGGTTTGACACGGGATCAGTCAAATTCGTTGGAAAGATTGCAATTCCGAGCCCTACTTGTTACTTCCAAATCGCCAAAGGTGCCATACATTGAGCTTCTTCGGAGCTTCAAGCTGGAATCTTTGGCCCAACATCGGGAAAAAATGTGCCTTAAATTTGGAGTTAAGACGCTTGAGAATCCTCGTCTGCGAGACATTTTCCCGCCTGAGTTTGAACCCGTTAGGCCTAGACCTGCGCGAATGGTTTCGCAGCCGATTCCTAAGCTACATCCTGTTTCTGCATCTCATGACAGATACAGAAAAAGCTTCGTACCGTCATTCGTCGAAATGTATAACTCATCGTAATTCTTCTATAATGCATCGTAATTCGTGCTTATTTTATAATTGTTGAATCCTAGTTCTGACATACGTGAAATGTGACGTCATTCGTCGAAATGCATAATTCGTCGTAACTCTTGTTTATGTTATAGTTATTTGATTTTCAGTTCTGATATAAGTGTAGGCTAATTGTAAATGATCACTTGCAGTGATTCGAATTGTATATAAGTTTATTATTTATGACAAAATTATGACAAAGATTTTGATGTTACTATATTTATGACGAAAAAGCCAATGTTCGGCTTGCCCGTGAAGGAATTTTGAAAATAAATTGAAACTGAAATTGATCTTTGCGACCTGATTGGCCCGATTAGCCCGTGGCACGAAATTTTACGGAAAACAGAAAAACTCGTTCCAGCCTTGACACCAAGAAGTCAGAATCCGTGACGTCATGCGTAGTAACTATGGTAAGTAGGGTGGAACACGCTCATAGTAGAAAATTCGCCTTTCAATGTCGCAGTGCGTCCCTTCATCTGACTATGAAGTTCGCGATCCGGATGAGCCTTGTCTTTGTACCCCAACTTCTACACTCTCACGTTCCCTCAACCTTCAACGTACGGGGCTATGCTATAGAGATGGTAACAGGGTATAACGTGAGCATCCGCTCAGTATTTACGGAACACGACTGGGGATATACGATATTTTATATTTCTTTGTCCTTTTCTAATGCACTTACGCCCTTGGGCTGTGCGTCATAAATCCTTCATTCATTCGTTCATTCATATTTGTACAGAGCAAAATGCCGCGATCCGATAAGAAAACTTCTTGGCGTCAACAACTTCTTTCAGGGGGACCTCATTCCAAATCCTGATTTAGTCCGAAACTTTAAACGACACATCTGGGGCATGTAGTCTTGTCAACTGCCGGGTTCCATGACCATTTTATCGTCCAAATCTTATTCTTCTTCTATCCGTTTGAACTGGTCCCTCTGCGGATCAAACGATTCTCGGGACCCCCCCCCCCCCCGCTCCAACCGCCCATATAGTTTCATTCGAGTCGGAGCACTGCTGGAAGATGTCCGTACCCAATTCCAAGACCTTAGTTCTTGATCTGCCGCCAGACGACACCAGTGCACCAAGAAAGGGGCTGCCCAGACGTCTTCTCACTGGGATTGGACTGTCGTACTGATATACCTCAGGTCCGGCTGGTAGGTTGAGACGAAGCCTATTTTTCACCCTTCCTCTTCTCCTGCCTGCCACCGTCATATTAAAAGTTCAGCAGCAGCAATCATCGACAACATACAAAATGAAGCGTCTTTGTCCGATATGCAAGTTAACCGAGAAAAAAGCGCTGTTTTAACTATTTCATTTTTAAAATCACCCCCGCAATTTGAACCAAAGCTCAGTGAAAATTTGGCTGTAAAAAAACTAAAACTCCTTGGAGTAGTTATTACTGAAACTTTAAATTGGGAAGATAATACAGTAGAAATACTCCGTAAGGCAAACTCAAGCCTGCACATGGTAAAGCTTTTATCAAAGCATAATGTCCCAAGTCTTCATATCCTCAGGATTTATACTTCTTTCATAAGACCATTAATGGAGTACGCATGCGCAGTGTGGCATTTTGGTCTAAATGCAGATCAAAACTCACGTATTGAAAGAATCCAAAAACGCGCTCTCCATATTATCCATAAAGGCCCAAAAGTACCCTACTCCCTTCTTCTAAGCCATACACAACTGATACACTGGAGAAACGGAGACTGAACCTATGCCTCGAGATCGGTAAAAAGCTTCTTTCGCACCCCATCTACAATGAGTTTCTCCCTCACCCATACAACGATGTAAGGGAAAGGCAAGAGCTAGCAGTCTCTACGAAGGTCAAAATGTTCCAACCAGTAGCGGCCAAACACAGCCGTTACCAAAATTGTTTTATACCAAAGATTGTTGAAATTTTAAATAGCCTTTGACCATTTGTACGTGCTTTTAAATGTTTATGTTATGACAGTACTCACCAATTTTGGTTTTGTAACCGTGAAAGTGTGAGTGAATAAATTACTATTCTATTCTAATACTCGAGTACCGTTCTGTGGATTCTATCTTCCGCCATACGGATAACATGCCTCAAGCAGCGCCAGATCCCGACGTATGTTATAAAATTCCCCAGATGGTCCCGACACATTTCCTGGTTCGAACACATGAACAGAACGTCCCGTACATCTGCTGCTACCGCCTTTCAAGCTTCACTCGAATCGAACACTTCTGAAAAATGTCCGGGAGGCGACCAACGAGGCCGGTTCCGGTCTGGACCTCAAAATAACAAATCTAGAACCCATTACCTCCGTACCGTCGCAGTTTTATCCCTCGACGGCCATCCGTTTGGTCTCTAGGCATGTTAGAAAATTTCCGAGACCCCCCCCCCCCCTCCAACTCCCCAGATCTTGTGCATCTATTCCTACCATCCGCAAAGTTTCAATCAAATCGGATCACCCAATGCAACTTAACGCGTTTCGCAAAATCCCTGATTCTCCCTTCCTCCACCCTATCCCCAAACAGATGATCGGATCCAGAAGAACAAGTGCGCAAGCGCTCAGACGTGGAGTGTGAAAGTAAAATACAAACAGCTTTAAAAATACAGCTTTAGAACCAAGACGTTTCACATCCCCAACAACCTAACAAGTATTGAAATAACCTAATTTGTAATCATCCACTTTTAAAGCTTTAAATGTAGGCTATACAAACCGCAAGTATAAATCCAAAGAAATGTTGAAGATCTTGCACGAATAGCTTGAGTTATGGTCTGCCCGCCAGTCCGACCCTTTAAACCTCTTCTGCATTAGCAAGGTAATAACAAGTGCAATAAACCAAATCACAGCAGCCTAATACCCCCTTTGTCACAATTCACTAAGAACAGTTCACAATTCATATCATCGATCATATGACAAAACGGTCCAGTTTCCAACTGTTCATTAAATATTAAAGTACGTCACGTCGTCTTATTTGTTGCTGTTTAATCCTCATCCATAGATATATCTCCCCAATATACAAGAGGACTATACCAGCTTAGAGCTTGATTCCAGTCACGGGTCAAAAACTATTTTCATGGGCAATTTGGGCCCACTTGCCCATGAGCGGGGAGGGTGAGGGGTTTAACTCCACATATATATCCCCAACCCCTATGATCCAAAAGCACAAACGAATTTCATCGCCTTATCTACAGTTCCTGCCAAGTCAAAAACATTAAAAAATAGGCAATCTCGGCCCGATTGCCCCTGAACCAAGTGGGGATGGGGTTTGGGAGCCGCGAAAAGTAATGGAGACCCCAATGCTCACAAACCTACCAAGTTTCAACTTGATACCTGTTGAGTCCTGTCACGGGTAACGAACTTTACTCCTGTGCAATCTGGGCCCAGTTGCTCATGAACGGGGTGGGTGGGGGAGGTGCAACTTCAAAAGCAATTTCCCAACCCTCGGAACTAAATGTACAAGGAATTTCATCGTCTTATGTCCAGTTCTGGTCAAGTTATGAACATTATTCACTGGGCAATCTGGGCCCATTTGCCCCTGAGCCGGGATGAGGTGGGACCCTCAAAAGGCACAACTAGACCCCAATACCCACAAGTGTGCCAAGTTTGAACTTGATACTTTCACTAGTTCATGAGTTATGAGCTCCACAAAATACGGTGAAAACCGGAAACCGACAGCTGCTACAGCGCTCGCAATAGTGGATTGTTCCAAGGAACACTCCACTAAAAACGTTTCGCTGAGCATTGGGTCGGGTCCTTTATGAGTTCGTCAAGTTTCATCGTCGTAACTTGCGCAGAAGTTCACGAACTATATTTTCCTAGGTTTCCAATTCCAGTGACAACCCCAAATTTCATCTTTTCTTTATGCGAATAACCTTCTTACGAGTGCCACATTGCGTGTGGGTATTATATATAAATCAACAAGGGACCTAAGTAGGCCTACACTGACCACGTTTGGCTTACCTGCAAGCATATTGCTTTTCCACGTTTTGCCCCTTGAATTCCGCCTCTTGAACCAACGACGGGTCTTCACCGACCTGCTTATCTGCCTCGAACAGATCCGAATGCAGCTTAAACACCACTTTTCCTGCATGAACCTGCAAAGGTGTTGCACTCGCACAAACCCGGGTCTGTCGATTGCCGTATCCAGAATTTTTCTTGTCACTCCGGAAAAAGATGACCTGCAGACCGAATTGCAGGCTACTTGCTTCCAGAGATGTAATGTAGGCTTCGCACATCATCGGGTAAGCCATAGTCGGTTGCTCTCCCTGAAACATGGCAAAAAATATGTTACAAGATACAAGCTATTTTAACGACGAGTGAAACCCTTAAAGGACCTGTCTTCCATTGCTGCTCCTCTCTACGTCCTTAATCATTTAATACGTTCTGCGAACTTCCTGTGTCATTTTTATCAACCCTAAAAGCATTACACCGATTTTTGCATTTGCCATGTTTGCCTCTTTTCGAGGAACACAAGCAGGCTCCGGATTACTGATTCCGAGGAGCTCTTTGATTAGAAAAACCAGTTTTCAAAGTTTTTCCTTATTTCTCATCAAAACCAATGGGGGCCGCGATAGTCTGAAAACATATATGAGAGCTGTTGCAGAGTTTCAGAGGAGCAACGCATGTTAGAATATTGGAATATAACTGCGACTCGTGCTTTAATGGTACCATTTTACTACCTTATCCAACACCATCACATTAGTCGCTTATGTAACCCCATTCAAGATCTTTACTTCCTACACTGATCTTATCCTTCCGATAGTGTTCCGTGCCCAACTAAAAGCGTACAGCGATCTGTCACCGTTCCTCCAAAGGCGCATAGAGCTTCTCGCCGGACAGCTTCTGGACGTTGGTCACTCTATTTAATGTGTTATAGTTATTCAGGGAGAACTATTCGAGGTACATTCGCGTCCTAGTAGTGCAGTTTCAACGGTGCGTTCGCTAGCAAATGTTCCAACGGGTATGACAAGAAGGTAATCAGACAAGAAAAGGATGGCTAATCCTTGACTGGGAGCAGTGCTTCCACTCGACCCTTTCTAAAAAAAAGGTAGCAGCCTCTTCAAAATATAGTAGATAAAAGTAGATTTCGCTAATAAAAAAAATTAGTTTTACGTCTAAAGGTGGGCTTAATTCAGGGGCGACCCGGCCCGTTATTTCACACGTCAATGCTTAATGAGCCCATTTATTTTCAACCTTTCCCTTTAGGAATCAGTTAAAAAGTAAAACAAAAATGTTTTTTCTTCTAAAATACGGAATTTCTAGTATAAGACCATATTTTGTTGAAACTGTGCGCCGCAGGCAAATTTTTTTTTTAATCATCCTGTTTTCTCAAAAATTGACAGATATTTTTGAAAAGCCAGATTGTTGGAAAAAATGTGCGCCGCAGGCAAAAATTCTTAAAAAAATTCTGTTTTCTGCTAAAATACTGAGACTTCTTTGCAAATTGTGCACAACAGGCAAAAACTTCGAAAAAATCTGACTGTTTTCAATTAGCCTACAAATATTTTTGCACAAAACCAGATTGTCTTCAAAATGTGGGCAGCAGAAATTTTTGTATCCTGTTTTCTGCTAAAATACGAGTATTTTGGTAGAGAACACAACCTGTTTTCTGTTTAAACAATTTGTTATTCTGTTAAAATGTGCGCCGCAGGCAAGAAAACCGAAAATCAGCCTCTTTCGTGGTTAAATTGAGAGAATTTTTACAAACACAGATTGTTTTCTAAAGACGAAATTATTGGATATAAACTTCTTTCCTGCTTGGTAATCCAGCCAATAGACAAAAAAGAGTAGAAACAAAGTATAAAAGGCCAAAAACAGTAGAAATAAAGTAGATTAGAAAATTAAAAAGTAGAATGGTCCAAAATAAAGTATCCTACTTTGAAATGCGGTAGAAGTGGAAGCACTGACTGGGAGAATACATTAATCCCCTTCCCATGATCAACGTCAATCTCAAAGCCGTCACTGTGAACTTTAAGTTCTTTCAGCCCAAGCTGACTGTGAATCATATTTGAGGGCGCTAAACGGAAAGTCAGCCAGGATTTTGCGCCAGCGATATTTCAGCCCGTCTACAGACTTCATTTATTTTCTTGCAGGTTCCTTTCTTCTAGCTACAGTCTGACGAGGACCCCTGCCAAGAAGGGCCGAAATGTCGCTGGACCCAATCTTAGCTGACTATCTGTTCAGCGCCATCAAACACTGTTAACTTTTCAAGGATCCATTTTCCGGTCGAATCCGGTTTCGACACTTTTGACGAAAATTTTTGTTTCTTCTCGAGGACTTTTTCTTACTACTAAGCATGGGATTTCGGCAACAACTCATTCGATCGAACGTTTCAATATTCGATTCAAATATCTGAATCCGTGGATAGTTTAACGCTGCGCTTTATTTAAAGTCTTCAATCACAACTACAGGGCCCTTGCCGACTTCTGGTGGAAGACACACATACCGATAGACTAGAAGCCATCCAAAAAAGGGCTGTTAAGATTATGCTCGGCCCGGTTATCTTTCTTACGAGGATGGCCTGGTCAAGCTTGACCTGCCATACCCTTGCTGAATGGCGGCATCAACTGACAATAGCGTTCGGGAGCAAGTGTCTGGCATTACATGCGCATCGTGCCATTCTACCTGACTTTGAGACCATAGCAAATAGCAGGCCCCATACGCGACAAAGACAGAGGGACGCTGCTCCCAGCGACTAGAAAGACCAACCATATACTCGACTGATGGTTACCTGAAATCCTTAGTACCTCGTTTTACCAAATATTTTACGTATAGATGGAATGTCTACTAATGTAATTGTCATGTGTTATTTGCGTGAATGACGATCCAGTACTAGCGTGTGTAATACAGGCTATTAAAGGACCCCTCTTGTTTATTCTACCTTTTATTATATACTTAGCTCCCATAAGGAATTATAAGCTTCTAAAATCCCCACCTTTCTCCATTGTTTCGTTTCGTTACTACGAATTTTTAGCGCTTTTGCAGCCTTGCCGAGTTTTCCCTTCACCGAACGAAAAGTTTGCCGGAATCTTCAAGGTCCGCAACTCTTTCACATATAAGGATGTGATAATCTTCTGTTTATTACTTCCTTCATTTGCTTAGTTTTCCCACTTTTTAACCAAGGCACGTTCGGTTTTCAAATATTTTGCGCCCAGCCGCCGCGTCGGAGAGCAGGAAGGCTGGATATAGTAGACAAGCGCTAATAAGAGAATCGCTAGTTTTAGGTGGAACGTAATGGTATTTCCAAGAACATTTTTTCTGGTTCAGTTCATAGGGAAAACATCATTTCTGGTAAGAGTTGTGCTTTAAGGAAATAAAGTACACTATTATTAAGACAACCGCCTAAGTGGTTTTCTGGACCCCTTATAGGTTTTTGCGCACACGCTACGACTTTACCTTCTGCAAGTTCATCTGGAAGACCTGTTCGATGTCCGGCGATCCTCTCGCTGTCCCTCGTTCGACTATCACTTTCCCGAATAGGGCTTTGGCGCTGAAATTGTTGTCTTTAAACCTGAAAAAGTTTTATTAATAAACCACATTTTAGTAAGATATTTACTATAGATTACAGGTTTGTTTCCTTCCCCGAAGTTGAACCAGAGGATTGACAGCCTGACGAGGACCCTTGCCAAAAAGGGACGAAATATCGCTGATGAAGAATCGTAGCTGACGTACCCGTTGTAAACATTGTTTGAATAAATGTTTCAAAGTCAGCTTGGGCTCAAAGAATATTTATTTACTTGGTTTCGGTGAACTATGCTCGTTACCGGGCTTGGGCCATATTTGTTTGGTAACGTCATTACAATATCATTATTGTATGCTAGTAAACTTTTCTCTTTTTTTTTTTTGGGGGGGGGGGGGGCTAACTGCCTTAGACTGCTGATCTGCGAAGTGCAACTCCTGGTTTTTGCTGTCAGAAACTCTGTCCGGGCGAACTATACCCCCCCCCCCCCTCCCGCCGTTCACCTGTATTTTAGAACAAAATGGTGGCGTTAACAGTTGCGATTAGCCCAAATTCTTTATAATATTAATAATTAATATCCTGCATTAGAAAAGGATTTTGTAACTACACAACTTTTACACAAGACTAAATATGCCTCTACATGAGAATCCAGGTGAAAGACGACTTGGAAAAGAACGCTCAGTACGGATTCAGAATGTCTTCAACATCTAATCAACTTCGAACAAAACTTTTACTTTTAACAAATTTTTCGGATTTTGCCGGGTCCTTCTTGCCCCTAAATCAATCATTTCATTAGCTGCTAAACAATATTTTGTTCGCCCCTTAATTTGAATCGACACCATCTATGAACTCGATCTGCCCCTTGACCCAAAGAATCGTCACACCAACTTTCAACAAAACACCACCATTCCCTTCGAGAGCTATCGTGCAGACAGACGGACGGAGAGACGAAAAACTTTTGTGAAGTCATAAGTATCCCTCCACTTACGTTTTGGGATCCCAAAAAATACAAAAAAAAACGCCACTATCCCATCCTTGAAGTAGGACCGGTTTCAGTCAAGACATGTAGAAGTTCCTCGATCACCCTTATCTAATTTCGTTCCAGTTGTACTGCCAAATATTTATGTTAGTTCTTGCTTCGAATGAATGTTTAGCCGAAATTCGGACGAAACAAGAAACTCGAAATTGACTCGATTGCTCAATGAATCTGACCAGCGGGTCGATGAAAGATCAATTCAAGGGTTAAAGAACATGCTGAATCAGGATACACTGTTGATTATCGGGTCCGGAACGATAATTCGGCTGGAATCAGGTTACAGCAAAATATGACGACGGACCAAGCTGCCAGGGTAGAATGACTTAAGGAGTTTAACAGAGTGTTTTGTTTCCATCACGTCCATGTATTTTGTACGGGCAATTGGCTATTAAACTATTCATTCATACTGGTTACACAACATGTTGATCCAGGATATGATATCAGTTTCCGGCTTGGGCGGGTATCTTTGCCGGATTTGGAGGAAGCCATTCCATAGAGGTGGTAAATTCCTTTGAAACTGACTAAAATTTTAACCTTCTGGCGATCGAGCGTGCTTTCAGCCGTGAAGTAAATAAAATTAACAAGAATTTTTACATAAAAAAAATAAATTAACCTTGAGCTGGGTTGAAAAAGTTTGCAAAAATGCTGCATTTGTTTGGCCGGAATCAATAATTCGGCCAGAATTCACTGATAATATGTTAGCTTGCTGCGATACCCATAGAAAGTTCGAGAGAATTTAATCCCGAAGATTTATGGAAAAAAATGTTTTGCATAAAGAGTTTATACATATTCCGTTTTGTGGCTGGTCCACTAGGTTGTGCAGTGGTTTTTATGGTGATCGCAATTTCTGCTCGTCCGTCGGTCTGTCGGTCCGGGTTTTGCTAGTTCGGGAACTTCCGCAAAAGCTAGGACGATGAAACTCGGCAGGCATATCAGGGACCCGACCAGATTAAATTGGAAATAGCCATTTCCTCCATCCGACCATCTGGGGGGGGGGGGAGTGGAGCGATGACGAATCTGAAAACTGAGGTATTTTTAAATTACGGACGGGCGATCGGATCTTAATGAAACTTGATATTTAGAAATATCTCGTGTCTTAGACGTCCCACTTCAAATCCGGACCGGATCCGGTGACTCTGGGGGGAGCTGGAGGGGGGAACCGGAAATCTTGGGAAACGCTTAGAGTAGAGGGATCGGGATGAAACTTGGTGGGAAGAACAAGCACAAGTCCTAGATACGTCTCTGGCATAAACGGAGCGGATTCGGTCACTGCGCGGGAGTTGGGGGGGGGGGGGGGGCGGATTTCTGGTGATCCCGCGAGTTCAGTACTTCCTGATGTGCTAGGACGATGAAACTTGGCGGGCGTGTCAGGGATTCGGCAACGGGGGGGGGGGGGGAGTTAGTGGGCGAGTCCTGTAAATGTGCTCCGATTTACTCTCTCGTTTCTCACACCACCTACTCGTAACAAACTATATGAGCTCGTAGCTCTTGTTAAACATTATTTTCCCACCGGAGAACTAGTTCGCCCGGAATACAGATACAACAAGGAATTTTGTCAAAGTAAAAACCTAAAACTGATTACGAGATGAGATATAGGGGTTTTCTCAGCTGATTAGCCGTTTGGCCGAAATTAGTCAAACAAGAGCTGTAAGCTCATATGGCACTTGCATAGTTTAAGATGTTTTGATTGATCAAAAATAAGTTTCGACTTTGCGGTTGAGATGCGCACTCTAAGGGAGCTAAAACTTCATTTGTAAGCAAAACCCTTGAGGCAAAAATGATAATGGGCTGATGGGCATCATGAAAATGCATATATTGCTTAAAAGCATTTTTTTAACTTTGCGTTCAAGATTGGTGCTTTAAGGAATGATCGGATGAGGGAAGTAGCCATTTCTAAGCAAATGTTGTTGAATCTCTAATATTCCAGCGAAGTTTCATCGTCCTAGCACATCTGGAAGTACCTTAACTCGCAATCAACGGAATCCCAGACCCCCCCCCCCCCCCCCCCACCCAATCCACAGCCAATCCGGTTCTGTAAATTATTAATTAATCCAGAGCATCTGTTTGTTATTCCCACGAAGTTCGATCCCGATCACACCAGTCTAAGCGGGTCAAGTATTCCCCCCCCCCCCCCAAATAATTGTCGGATTCGGTCCGGAAATGAAAAAAGATCACCAGAGAGGAATGTCCTCTGCTCAATTATTAAATTTCACTCGGGTTCGATCACCCGTTCCAAAGTTACTCATGACTCAATATTCCGGATTCCCCTCCCAACTCCCCCCAAGATTATCATGTCGAGGATTTTTTTTATTCCAAGTCAGTCTGACCGGGTCCCTGATATGCCTGCCAAGTTTTTGTCGTGAAAATCCCAAAAACCGGAATTCCGGGAACCCCCCCCCCCCTCAAGTGTCCGGATCCAGTCAGATTGTGTAAAAGATTTACATGGAGCAGATGTTTGTTCTTCCCAGCAATTTTCACTCCAATCCCTCCATTCTAACCGTTCCTCGAGATTTCCGGTCCCCCCCCCCCCCCCAACTCCCTCACGGTGACCGTAGCCAATCCGATTCAGTAAATGATTTAACCTAGAACGTCTGTTTGTTTTTCTCACAAAGTTCCATCCCGATCTCTCCATTCTAAGCAGGTCACGTATTCCCCCCCCCCCCCCCAATAGTTGCCGGATCCGGTCCTGATATGAAAAAGATCACCAGAGAAATGTCCTCTGTTCAATTCTTAAATTTCACTTGAATCCGATCACCCCTTCCAAAGTTACGCATGACTGAACATTCCAGATTCCACTCCCCCCACCATTATCAGATCGACAAAATTGTTATTTTGAAGTCAGTTTGATCGGGTCCCTGATATGCCTGCCAAGTTTCATCATGAAAATCCCAAAACCGCCATCACCGGAATCCCCCCCCCCTAAGTGTCCGGATCCAGTACAATTGTCTAAACGATTTATCTAGAGCAGATGCTTCTTCCTCCCAGCAAGTTTCACTCCGATCCCTCCATTCTAAACGTTTCTTGAAATTTCCGGTCTCCCCCCCCCCCAACTCCCCCTGGTTACCGAATCCGGTCAAGACTTTAAACGGGACATCACAGATATATAATCTATTCAGTTATTAAGTTTCAATACAATCCGATCACCCGTTCGAAAGTTACACACTATTCAATTTCCCGGATTCCCCTGCCCTCCACCCCCCCCCCAAAATGGTCGGATCGGAAAGCTGATTATTTCTAAGTTTGTTTGGCCGGGTCTCTGATATGCCTGCCAAATTCATGGTCCTAGCACATCTGGAAGTACCCTAACTCGAAAAAGTGTGACAAAATGCCCTTAATTTTCAAGTTTCCAACGCCCTCTACTCCCCTGCATATGGTCGGATCGGGAACCTGATTATTTCCAGGTTAGTTTGGTCGGGTCCCTGATATGCCTGCCAAGTTTCATTGTCCTAGCACATCTGGAAGTACCCTAACTCGAAAAAGTGTGACAAAAAACTAGGACCGACGGACAGACGGAATTGTGATCGGTATATGACACTTGAGCCAGAGGCTACAAGTGCCATAAAAACACCATTACGGTATAATTTTTTTTACATTTTCAAGCAGTCGTGTAGTAACACGATTAAGGGGCCTGGCGAAGACCGGAGATTTACAAGATGTGATTGTCTGGATCAAGAAGTCCAATAAATACACATTTTTGGGATCCCATCGAAAACTTTGGTCTTGGTCGATAGAGAGGAGTTTGGCTACGTTCTCCTGAGAAGTTTGGCCAACTCACCTGGGACTGACCAATCTCCTTTCTCAGCAGGCCTGGGCAGAAATGACAAAAGACTTGGTCTAAAAACGGTCTAAAGACAAGTTAGGAGTAAGCGCTTGGTGCAAAAACAAGAGCTAGAAGCTCATATAGAACTTAGACGATGAAACTGGGAATTTGTAAATTCGTGGGTTTATTGTAGTCATTTGTAAGCAAATCCCTTGAGTCACAAATGGCCACGCACACTTGGGGATCGTGATAATGTATCGTTTGGTCGAAGTATTATTTTTGTACTTTTCGGTTATGATGCGCACTTTAAGAGAGCTATGAATTTGTTTGCAAGCAAAAGATTGAGACACGAACGATCATCGTCCCTTTGGGTTCATGAAAATGTATCGTATCTTTCGGTCAAAGGTAGTTGTTGCACTTTGCGGTTAAGATGCGCACTGTAAGGCAGTTAGGAATTCATTCGTAAGCAAAAACCCTTCGAGGTAAAACTGACCAACGACGCTTGGGGATCAAGACAAAGGATCGTTAAGCCTGTCGCATTTCCGCCCCCCCCCCCTTCAACTCCTCCTGCATTCATCGGATCCTTTCCGAACCTAAAATGGAAGATCTGAGAGATCTGTCCTTTTTAACTTTCAAGTTTCATTAAGATCCAATCACACGTTCGAAAGTTATACATA